>CM075876.1:33802015-33832015 GCA_038021265.1 Cyprinella venusta | reverse complement strand
CGGCGTGGAGCAGTCGCGAGCCGAGCCTCCACTCGAACCGCAGCACTCGTGACGGATGAGCCCGCAGGACACGACAGTTCAGGCCCACGGGTCGACCCAAGCCCTGCCGGACCTCCTGCCACACCGGCTCCACCGCCGGAGGGTCTGCGCCGAGAGAACACACACACATTCATTACTTCACTGCATTAAATCACTACATTCTTTGAATTAATACATTTTGCTAACGGTGATTTTGTATATTTCTGAAATCCATAACTGATAACAGATCACTGTAATGTGGACTCATGCACTTTCTGTAAAGCTGCTTTTGAATGACGTGTGTTGTGAAAAGCGCTATACAGATAAATGTGAATTAAATTGAACACACTTGATTTAACCCTCAGGTGCTCTTCGTTTCGGAGTCACACTTGTTATCCTCCCGGTCAAAAGTGAACGGACACCTAAAAATTAAATTTCCTCCATTCCAGTAAAACCAATGCAATTTATTTTTGTTCTATAATACTTATTCTTTGTAATTTAATATTTTGAGACAATTTGATTGAATTTATGAATATTTATGCAATATTTATGGTCTATTTTGCCATGGAAAATATATATATATATTTTTCTATATATATATATATATATATATATTATTTTTATCAAAAATTATTAATGCAGTATTTTAGTTTAATATAGAGTCTAGGCCTTCAGAAAAAAAATATTTTTTGAAGAAAATTAGCACCATCTGGTTACAGTATAGAGAAAAAGTGTAGAATCATGGTGTGACCACTAGATGGCGTGTACAGCTCTCTATGGAGAGGCATGTGAACTCCACAGATGTTTATCAACACATTTTTTTTTTGGTGGATTTGAATATATAGTTGAAACAATCTCAAAAACTATTTTTTCTTAAAAAAAAGTAATAAAATAAATAAAAATGTGTGAATTTTTGTGTTTTTGTCAATTTCCCATTCATTTCCTATGGGTCGGTCATTTTTGACCAAAGACCACAAGTGTGACTATTTTTTAAGACCACTAAGCATGCTCAGATCATGACCTCAATTTTTTTGTGTGTTCACATACATAATGCCATAAAAGTCACCAAGTTTCGTAACATTACGATGAAGCTGCGATTTTTAGAAATTCAAAACAGAAAATGTTTTGGTCAGAAATGATCGAAGAGCACCTGAGGGTTAAAGTTGTAAATAAGGATTATTAGAGCGTATTTATGTCCAGTCATCACTTTAAGCCAAAATGGGGGTCGACCGAGAACACAAGAAGCAAACTCCACCGATTGTGTATCCTCAAAATGTCCTGAGTATCCCATCTGGGGAACGTTTAGAAAAAGAGCCAAATATTGCCTTTTCATTCGCATATTCATTTACTGTTATACGTCAACAAGATTCTACATGACATTTTCACCTGGCTTAAGATATATTGTGTTTTTTTTTTGCAAATTAGCACATGCGTAACTAGATTTAACCATGTTAACAAACAATTTAAAAAAAACATTTTTTGTTTGTCTTGATGTAAGTAATCAACTCAGTAATTTCATGGTGATATTTAAAGGTTAAAATGTAGAAGCAGAATGAATATGCGTATGAAGAGGCAATAATTGGGTCTTTTTTGAAACTCTTCAGGGCTTTTTCTGCTTACTCAGGACACACAATTGCTTCTGTTGCGTGTGTTCAACCTTGTTTCATAAAATGCCTGGACTAATAAAGCACTCGAGGCTAGTGTGACGAGTCAGTCGTGACTTATTCACCATACAGCATTAGCCTCAAGTACCTTATAGCTTTAATAACACAGTTACCACACAATAGAAATATTAAAGCCAAAAAAAAAAAAATTATTTTGTTTTGTAACAATGAAAATTTCCTGAAGTAAAATCACTCAAAGCCTTCGTGAACAGCAGCAGAAGTTACACACATTGGGTCTCATTCGTGAAACATTCGTAAATATGAGAGTGGTTTACGCGTAAAGAGAACTTCCCGAAAACTCTTCTCCTGATTCACAAATACTTCGTAAACGTCAGATGTGATAGTGAAATGTGTGTTAATGAATTCCAACCAGTCGTAAATGGGATGCGCGTGCACGTTCATTCTCAATTACCATAAATCCCGCCCATTATATCCGACTGACATCTATATATGGGCATATGATCACATGAATGCGAATGAAAAAGAAAGATTTCTCGGATGCAGAAATTGAAGTTTTATTATCAGAAGTTCATTCAAAACGCCACATTTTATTTTCAAGCGTACATAGTGGCGTATCAGGTCCTAAAAAAAAGCAAGTTTGGCCGCATATTACAGACGCAGTTTCGTCTGTCGTCGAACAGTCCCAGGAGTGAGAAGAAAATGGTTCGACATTAGGCTTGACGGCAAAAAACGAATTTGTTCACTTTGAAAAAATCGTATTCAAACTGGAGAAGGGCCGCCGTCGCTCACCGGATCTGCTATTACTGGCTCTCACAATAAAAGTAAAAAGAAAATCCGTATGTAATTACTATATAATATTTTTTTTCAAAATGCTGTTTAAATATGTAGCTACCCCATTAAGGTGAATTAAAACGCAGCCTTATTAATGAGCAAAACGTTCGGATGTTAAGCGCACTATTTACGCGTGGCCAGGAGCAGGTGTAGATTTCTTGCGTACCAACTAACATTTGGAAAATACGAACATTTTAATGAATGCGAAAAATTACGCCAGAACCACTTTACACACAAAAAAATCGTTCTGCTCGTGTTTCATGAATGAGACCCATTATTTCGCTAGATGGCGGCTAGTCACAGTCAGTAGGAACGTTTCCATAACAGATTTGCACAAAAAGCGATTTTTTTTCCCTAAATGTCGTCAAAAAAAAAAACGATTGCGAAATGACGGCGTTTCCATTAACCGATGTAATGCAAATAAAAAAATTTCCTCTCCCTATGAGTCATTCCAACAATCATGGTGACGGATGTTGGTTTAAATTGACGTGTTTCCATTGGGTGACTTTCCATTCGCAATTTTAACTTTCGCAATTTGAAGGCTAATGGAAACACGGCTAGTGAGTAGAGAAGACTTTTACGACTTTTAAAGGACTGAAAGTTGTGACAAGACGCAACTGACAAATGACTAGCGTGTCACTTTAACTGTTAAAGCACAAGATATTGACATTCAAATGGATTTTTTATTATTTATAATAAATTATTTTTTTATTTTTATTTTAATTTTTTTTCTTTTTTATAATATACGAAATGCTATATCTACTGCAAATACAGGAACACTTGCACAATATCCATGAGAACATAGGCTAATGTTTACGTTGCTAAGAGTGGTTGCTAGGGGTGTTGTGTAGTGATACGTAGAACCGAGGCGTGAAGCGGACATAGTCACGATTTGTCGTAAATAAAACAAAGCTATTGACCAATCAGAATCAAGAACTGGAACTAACCGTTTTATTACATAAAATATTATTTCAGTCTTACGTCTACGTCTCTATATCAGAGTCAGTGTTTCTGAACTCCTGAAACGGATATCAGTGAGTGGCACACGAGGGGTGTGTGTGAGCCGCGCCGGACGACAGATGATGGCGGAGAGGTCGAGGGGATGCACTTCATGGCGAATAACACACACACACTCTCACTCGCTCTCTCTCTCACACACACACACACACACACACATAACAAGTCATGAGCCAGACAATGAACACACACACAGAAGTTTTTCTGTTCATCTGGCTGTAATGAAATAGTAAGGATTTGCTTCTGGAAGGAACACACACAAGGACGACGCTTTTACAGAAATCAGACTTGTTGCTCTCGACTGAGCCGTATGTGTGGCTAATAATGTGTGTGTTCTCTCACACACTCAAGGCTAATGTGCTTCAATCTCACAGAGGCGCAAATCTGCAGCGATGGGCTGGAAAATGCAGTTACATAAACAAGAGCATCTGCTGCTCGACAACACACACACACACACACACACAGAACTTTCATCCCTCACAGCCTTAATCGTTTTTTTAAAAGTATTTTTAAAAAAAAAAAAAAAAACCCAGCAACAACAAAATTGCAACACTCTTGTAGCAATGCACTTACAACCTCTTCAAACTCCTTAGCAACCCCATAGCAACCTCTCCTCCCGCTCCACTCGTGCACAATACAGCAGCAGGTCTAATTCCTCATTACAAGCCTTTTGAGCTGTAATCATAAAAGTGCATCTTCTATTGTGAGACAGGCAGCACAGATGTGTTTCTGCTCAACTCCACTCAAAGCCATTATTTAGCATTATTTACTGGTGTATTTCATAATTGGCTGGGGTTTGTGTGGCGCATGCGAGTCAAGCTCAACCCAACAGATATTTTCATTTCCTCAAACACCTCAGGCCCTTCGGTCTGCATGTAATCTGTAGCCGTGAGTCATGTGATGTGTGTGTGAACCCAGTAAACGCTCAGTGACTTGCAGAGATTTACACCCTGTGGATCAAATACTACAGCACAAACACTGTCTACTAAAGACGGAAAAACGCTAGCAACCCCCTACTGTAAACAAGACTCGAAAAACAACTCAGAACACCCTAGCAACCCCATACTGCAACAAAATTCTAAAAAAAACATATTCAAAAAACCCTAGCAACCACACACTGTAGCAAAATTCTAAAAAAAACATATTCAAAAAAACCCTAGCAACCACATACTGTAGCAAAATTAAAAAAAAACATATTCAAAAAACCCTAGCAACCACATACTGTAGCAAAATTCTAAGATAAAACATTCAAAAAACCCTAGCAACCACATACTGTAGCAAAATTCTAAAAAAAAAACATATTCAAAAAACCCTAGCAACCACATACTGTAGCAAAATTCTAAAAAAAAAAACATATTCAAAAAAACCATAGCAACCACATACTGTAGCAAAATTCTAAAAAAACATATTCAAAAAACCCTAGCAACCACATACTGTAGCAAAATTCTAAAAAAAAAACATATTCAAAAAAACCATAGCAACCACATACTGTAGCAAAATTCTAAAAAAACATATTCAAAAAACCATAGCAACCACATACTGTAGCAAAATTCTAAAAAAACATATTCAAAAAACCCTAGCAACCACATACTGTAGCAAAATTAAAAAAAACATATTCAAAAAAAAAAACATAGCAGCCACATACTGTAGCAAAATTCTAAAAAAAAACATATTCAAAAAACCCTAGCAACCACATACTGTAGCAAAATTCTAAAAAAAAAACATATTCAAAAAACCCTAGCAACCACATACTGTAGCAAAATTCTAAAAAAACATATTCAAAAAACCCTAGCAACCACATACTGTAGCAAAATTCTAAAAAAAAACATATTCAAAAAAAAAAACATAGCAGCCACATACTGTAGCAAAATTCTAAAAAAAAACATATTCAAAAAACCCTAGCAACCACATACTGTAGCAAAATTGTAAAAAAAAAAACATACTCAAAAAACCCTAGCAACCACATACTGTAGCAAAATTCTAAAAAAAAACATATTCAAAAAACCCTAGCAACCACATACTGTAGCAAAATTGTAAAAAAAAACATACTCAAAATACCCTAGCAACCACATACTGTAGCAAAATTCTAAAAAAAAAACATATTCAAAAAACCCTAGCAACCACATACTGTAGCAAAATTCTAAAAAAAAAACATATTCAAAAAAACCCTAGCAACCACATACTGTAGCAAAATTCTAAAAAAACATATTCAAAAAACCATAGCAACCACATACTGTAGCAAAATTCTAAAAAAACATATTCAAAAAACCCTAGCAACCACATACTGTAGCAAAATTAAAAAAAACATATTCAAAAAAAAAAACATAGCAGCCACATACTGTAGCAAAATTCTAAAAAAAAAACATATTCAAAAAACCCTAGCAACCACATACTGTAGCAAAATTCTAAAAAAAAAACATATTCAAAAAACCCTAGCAACCACATACTGTAGCAAAATTCTAAAAAAACATATTCAAAAAACCCTAGCAACCACATACTGTAGCAAAATTGTAAAAAAAAACATACTCAAAAAAACCATAGCAGCCACATACTGTAGCAAAATTCTAAAAAAACATATTCAAAAAACCCTAGCAACCACATACTGTAAACAACATTCTAAAAAAACACATAAAAAAGAACCTAGCAACCCCATACTGTAACAACATTTTAAAACATACTCAGAACACCCTAGCAAACATAATGTAACAACATTCTAAAACACACTCAGAGCACCCTAGCAACCACATACTGTAACAAAATTCCAAAACACACTCAGAACACCCTAGCAACCACATACTGTAGCAAAATTCTAAAAAAACATATTCAAAAACCCTAGCAACCACATACTGTAAACAACATTCTAAAAAAACACATAAAAAAAAGAACCTAGCAACCCCATACTGTAACAACATTCTAAAACACACTCAGAACACCCTAGCAAACATAATGTAACAACATTCTAAAACACACTCAGAACACCCTAGCAACCACATACTGTAACAACATTCTAAAACACACTCAGAACACCCTAGCAACCACATACTGTAACAACATTCTAAAACACACTCAGAGCACCCTAGCAACCACATACTGTAACAACATTCTAAAACACACTCAGAGCACCCTAGCAACCACATACCGTAACAAAATTCTAAAACACACTCAGAACACCCTAGCAACCACATACTGTAGCAACATTCTAAAAAATCCCAAAACACCCTAGCAACCACATACTGTAACCCCATACAATTACCTTATGTCATTTTTTTATTGCATGACTATGGAAACAAGCTTCCATAGTGAAATGACTCGCTGGGATGTTTGTGAAAATGATGAATGTAAGTGATGATTCATTTAGTTAGTCGCAGCACAGTACAGTACAGTACAGTCACAGTCATGAATCCTCATGCAGCATCACTGCACTGAATCTCTGGAATGAAAAAATAATTTGACAAAACCCGGATTCCACAAAAAACCGCACACACTTCTCTTTCGTCCTTCGACACTTCGTGAAAACAATAGAGATGCGTTCTGAGTGTGCAATGCAGCATGAAGAACATACGAGCGTAATGCATTAACACTCAAGCAAAGCCATTCTCATCGCATTCACACTTCCTCCTCAACGGCACACCAGAGACACTTTATCTCTCAGCGTGATTTCACACCACAAACACAACGACGGCGTCTCCACCCTCCCCCATCTTCACCGAACACATCCCGGGACGACGCAGAGCGCTGGTTCCACTTCAGATCATATGAACTGTGCATACGTTAACTAACTGCTGACTGAGGGGCGTTTACACGACACCGTTTTCAACTAAATACGCAAAACTTCTGACGCGTTTTGCCGTTCATTTACATTGAGGCTATGTTTACACGGAAACGATTCTGAAGAGAAAACGCAAAAGTGGCGTTGCGTTGTCATTTTTAAGACCGCGCGCCTGCGTACAACCTTCACTGTCGAGCAGACTTTTGCGTTTTTACCGTTTACATGGGAACGCGGCGGTGGAGTGTTTTTAAGATTTCCACTCTGGAGGGTGGTTTCACTTTTTTGTGTTTTTAAGCCCCAAAAACGCCGTCGCCGTGTAAACGAAAGGCACGTCCGATTAAATAGTTTTACATTTTCATTAGGGCTGTCAAACGATTAATCGCATCCAAAATAAAAGTTTGTGTTTACATAATATATGTGGGCGTAGTGTGTATAATTATTTATATAAATAGACACACATATGCATGTATATATTTAAGAAAAATGTGTCAAATATTTAAATTTATGTATAATATTAATTAAGTATAAATATATATAAAGTATATACTTTCAGATTTTTCTTAAATATATACATGCATGTGTGTCTATTTATATATACAAAATAATTATACACACTACGCCCACGTATATTATGTAAACACAAACTCTTATTTTGAATGCGATTAATCGCAATTAATCGTTTGACAGCCCTAGTTTTCACCCGTGAGCGTTCTCGCGTAAACAGGGCCTTAAACTTTTTTGAACGTTTTTGAAAACGGTCTCTGTGTAAATAACCAAAACATAAATTTTTGAAGACGATGACGTCATGCACATGCATAAAACGTGTTCAATCTATAGTGTTTCTTTCAACGCCATCTAGTGGCCTGGCAGTAGAATACAGCGTTTTTAGTCGTTTTCGCGCATCTGTGTGAATGGGGATCGTTTTGACAATGGTGTCGTCTGCCCGCGGAAAACACAAAGGCAAAAGTTCTTCTTTTTAAATATATCGTTCCACATAGACGTATCCCACTGCGCAACGTGACGTCGGAGTGACGTCTTTTCTATGTAATTCTTGGACGTCCAGTATCAGTCCACTGAAGGGGTTGTTTTGTAAGTCTTTATTCGACGTCCGTGAGACCTCCGTGTGAGGGTTATTTATAGTCCAGATGTGGTCGTCTTTAGGTAAACATAATCTGTATGCATATGTATTAATCATGTTGATAACAACGTTCAGAGATGTATAAAGTACTAGAAACCTTTTTGTACTTAAGTATTGCAAGTAGTTTATTTTAAAATTCACTACTTAAGTACAAGTAAAAGTACAAGTATTATGTCATGTAATTATTAAAGAAAGCAGTCAAAAGTTTGAACTAGCAATCTAATAAGGCGCTCTGGCGGGATACAAATTTGCTTTGGCGGCCGCCAAAAACAATGTCATTGCAGGACAACCTCGCATTAGTTGTCAATGTGTGTGTCAATCAATACCATTACCCTACAAAACTGCCACGTGATTTAGGCAACTACATGAAAGCCAACTTGCAACGAATGATTCGTAAAATTTTTATAATTGTAACGAGTAACTAGCAGAACATTAAAAAAAATATCGAAGTTAAAGTATTAAATTCATCGAAAATATCTACTGAAGTAAAAGTAGAAGTATGAGAAAAAACCCAATACTCTAGTAGAGTACAGATACAGCATTTTAGTACTAACTGTAAGTAGTTCTACTTCATTACTATACATCTCTGGCAACGTTGAGATTTGTAAATACAAAACATTGCAAATCAATCATGTCAATGTCTTGCACCCGTCTTAGACGTCCAAATGAGCTCCAAAAAAATGACCCAGTTCAAAGGTCAAATGTTGAACGTTAATATGACGTCCAAATAGCGGACGTCGAATAGATGGACCGACGGACCCAATATAGACATGATTTGCTCATCTATCCGATGTTTATTAGGCACTCTTACAGTTCACGTTTTGTTATTTTCTGCGTTGGACGGCCTCGCTGCTGTCGGATCAGCCCGGCTGCTCCTGTTATTTCCCTGAAGAGCATCGCTGGAGTAATGCCGTCTGAAGTGGAGTTCGCTCTCCAGCTCCTCCTCGAGAAGAGCCTTTCAGACATACAGTGTGTGCTCTTGAAAGCCAGTTTCTCAAAACACACATTGATCTTCGGAGAAAATGGATAGAGCTGATGTGACTCACAACGTGGCGGTTTAATTTTCAAGTTTTAATGGATGAGATTACGTGAGATCTCTTGAGATTTATTCAGGGCGAGATTCAAAACACTGCCTGTAAAAATGTGTTTATTTGTGGAAAAGAAAAGCATTACTCACTGTAGTGTGTGAATGTTCAGCCCATCTCAGTTTTAAATACAGCTGCAAGTAGCAATTAAGCACAAAAAGGCATGATGAGGAACCAATCCAGCCGAACAATGAGGAATTTAAGGCGTTTTAGTCAAAATTGTGGAAAAATCCTAAATATAATCACTAGCAATTTGATTTTATTGCTTATTACTTTCCACACAACACAACAAAAGGACATAACGACTACTAAAATAACCATGAAAACTAGACATTTAAACTGAGGAATTTTGGAAAATATTCCAAGTATTCTAAAAACTTTATTAAACCATTCCAGACGATGAATAAGGGTCTTATCAAGCGAAACGTTCGCTCATTTAATAAATAAATAACAAAGTTTAAGTTTTATAAGCTCAAATGCTCGCCTTGCTCTGTTCTGTGATGAGCGTTCGTGACTCTCCTGTTCAAACTCGCTTATCAAAACAAATCTTTTTCTGAGTCATTTGGTTCATTCAACGAACGAAATGAACAATTTGACTCGGGAAAAGATTCGTTCATTTTGATGAGTCACGAGTGAGTCACGAACGAACATCACAGAACAGAGCAAGGCGAGCATTTGAGCTTATAAAACTTTGTTATTTATTTATTAAATGAGCGATCGTTTCGCTTGATAAGACTCTTATTCATCGTCTGGAGTCGTTTAAAGCCCTTTGAACAGTTTGCACTGAAACTCTCATTTGGACCTTGAACCGTTTGGTCCCCATTGAAGTCCATTATATGGAGAAAATCCTGGAATGTTTTCATCAAAAACCTTCATTTCTTTTCCACTGAAGAAAGAAAGACATGGACATCTTGGATGACATGGGGGCGAGGAAATTATCAGCAAAAGGTTTTTTAAAAAGTGAACGACTCCTTTAAGTCTAATGTGCAATTTCGCAAATTTTGAGTTTCTAAGATTTCTGCCATTGAAAACTCAACCCTACGTGAGAGTAAAAGAGCACTTACACTGCACGATGAGCTCCACCACGGCCTCTCTGGGCTTGACGTTGAAGCCGTTGAACTGGCTGGTCTGGCAGCGGTAGGATCCGCTCATCTCGCGCGACACGTTCACGATCCGCAACACGCCGTCGTAGCTCTCCATCTGCATGCTCCCGTCGGGCATGGGCGCCTCTTTATCCGCTCGCGACCACAGGATGATGGGCTTGGGTTTCCCTGAAACAAGGCACTCCAGCTCCACCGTCTCACCCTCCCGCACCGCCAGCGGGGACTTGCCCTGCGGCACGGTCAGGTTCGGGGGAACTAAGAAAGAGAAAAACAGAGGAGGGACTGATATGGGACTCTAGAAAGGACGTAGACGGGGTCGCTGAGGATGCCAACGCTGGCGGTTGAGTGTTTACGCATGTTGCGTGGAAACGAAACAAATATCCAAACCAATGGTTTCCAATGATCAAAACCAAACCCTTGAGTGTTTAAAACACAAGGAGCAAACGACTGAAGGAGAAAATGGAACAATGTGAGATAGTAAAGTGAACCGACTTCAACATCGTACACTCTTAGAACCAGAAAAGGTTCCAAACGATTAACTGCGATTAATCGCATCCAAAATAAGTTTGTGTTTACATAATATATGTGGGTGCACTGTGTATAATTATTTTGTATATATATATATAAATACACACACATGCATGTATATTTAAGAAAAAAAATATTATTTATATTTATATATAATATAAAATATATATAAATCTATATACAGAATATACATGAAATTATTTCTTAAACATATACATGCATGTGTGTGTATGTACATATCTAAAATAATTATACACAGTGCACCCACATATATTATGTAAACACAAACTTTTATTTTGGATGCGATTAATCGTCACCACTCCAGAGTACAACATAGTTCAGCAGTAGTTCGATGATCTAAGTAATGTCCTGATAACCAGATAAACGATGCTAACATTTATTCTCTAGGTCTATGATTGTATACAGTTATTTTAGTATCAGTACTATTTTACTTTTTAATTAATTTTTTAAATTTTAGATAAATATCTAGTAATTTTTGACATTTTTAATACTTTATTTCTACTTTTAAAAAATGTCTGTATAGTGTTTTCATACATCAAGATAAACTAAATGGAAATATGTGAAAAAATTAGTACGTTTTTGTATGTTATTTTATTCAGTAAAATTTCGTAAAGAAAGTACATCTAATTACCCCGATACTGGGAGATTTGTTTAAATGTTAAGATCAGGAAAATATTCTATTTTATCATCATTTGATTTAAGCATTTTGTTTGTTTAATGGTGTAGTTAGGTAGGTATGTGTATAGGAATTCAAACATTTCCTCACCCTTATTCATTCAAATCTTGAAACACAAATTAAAATATTTTTAATGAAACCTGAGAGATTTCTGTCCCTCCCTTGAAAGTGCAAAACTTCAAAAACAAATTGCATCAACCAAGTACATGTGAGCTTCCTTTTATCATATTGCACTTAAAAAAATGTCCACCTAATTAAACCAGTCTAAAGTTGAGTCTCTCACCAAGGCTGCATTTATTTGATCTAAAACAGTAATATATATACATATATATATATTATTAATATGTATATATATTAGGGCTGTCAAAACGATTAATCGCGATTAATCGCATCCAAAATAAAAGTTTGTGTTTACATAATATATGTGGGTGCACTGTGTATAATTATTTTGTATATATATATATATAAAACACACATGCATGTATATTTAAGAAAAAAAATATTATTTATATATAAAATATTTATATTCATATATAATATAAATTATATATAAATCTATATACAGAATATACATGAAAATATTTGAAGAGTTCAGATGCAAAAGCCTCTAAATGCCATTTGAAATTTTCTTCTAAAATGACCATTTTTATCAAGCTTGTATATTTAAGTTCAGTAATTTCACTTAAATGACAATTAATAGGTAATCTTCATTGCCATTTAAGTGAAATTACTGAACTTCAATATACAAGCTTGATAAAAATGATCATTTTAGAAGAAAATTTCAAATGGCACTTAGAGGCTTTTGCATCTGAACTCTTCATTTCTTAATTATATACAAGCATGTGTGTGTATTTATATATATATATAATAATTATACACAGTGCACCCACATATATTATGTAAACACAAACTTTTATTTTGGATGCGATTAATCGCGATTAATCGTTTTGACAGCCCTAATATATATTATTAATATGTGAATATATAGTAAAGTTTGAGTTTATTTCTGTGATCAAAGCTGAATTTATCATCATTACTCTCACATGATCCTTCACAAATCACTCTAATATCAGGATTTGCTGTAATATTCAAGCACATATAAACCTAACAGATACTACAGAATCCATCCCGAACATATATTACAAGATGTGTAAAGGAGCCCAGAAGCATTAAAACACATGCGGTCGCAAACAAACCTCAACAGAAATAATAATAATAACCTCACACAAAAGTTTTGAACAATTCCTGAACAGTATGGGCCACGTTTCACAATTTCTGTAGCACTTTATCGTTTCATAATTGATGAAACAATGTGGTTGAGCTCCAGGAACGTATGCGACTGAGAGAGTGCACGCGGCGGCGCTTTGATCTGAGATCTGTGAAATCTGGAAGCAGAGATGAGAAACGAACAAACTTGCATCAAACACTCAAAATTAAAGAACCTGATTTGCTTTATATCCACGACCCGGGAAAGACCCACCGCATCCTCAGACAGAATATTTCACAGGCCGCCGCGTAATAATAAGGATTTCTGTGGACAGTTGCTCAATATCAGGGTGTGTATTATTAATAATGGATGTTATGCCAGGCCATTATCAGAAACAGAAACAAGCTCTAATGAATAGCTGTTCCGGTAATGGAGAAGAAGCGCGAAACCCACCGCGAGTGCATTAGACTCCAGCTGTCCGTCTCATAAACAGGTTGCTAACGCATCTCTGGGTGGCCGTTAGCGCTGTTAGCAAGAGGCGCTGATGTTATGCTAATGAAACTCAACTCTATAATGCTAGACGGCCCTCGTGAGATTGCAGATGACTGAGACGCTGGTCTAGACTTTTAGCTCAATACATGCATCACTTCATGAGCTTCTGGCTGGAGTCTCGTCCTCTTCACTACTCAGCCTGTGTGAGAAATATAACTAACTCACTCACTCACTCAAACAAACACTCACTCACTCACTCACTCACTCACTCACTCACTCACTCACTTACTGACGGACTCACTCACTCACTCACTGACTGACTCACTCACTCACTTACTGACTGACTCACTCACTCACTCACTGACTGACTCACTCACTCACTCACTGACGGACTCACTCACTCACTCACTGACTGACTGACTCACTCACTCACGGACTCACTCACTCACTCACTGACTGACGGACTCACTCACTCACTCACTCACTCACTGACTGACTCACTCACTCACTGACTGACGGACTCACTCACTCACTCACTGACTGACTCACTCACTCACTTACTGACGGACTCACTCACTCACTCACTGACTGACGGACTCACTCACTCACTCACTCACTCACTGACTCACTCACTTACTGACTGACGGACTCACTCACTGACTGACTCACTCACTCACTCACTCACTCACTCACTCACTGACTGACTCACTCACTTACTGACTGACGGACTCACTCACTGACTGACTCACTCACTCACTCACTCACTGACTGACTCACTCACTTACTGACTGACGGACTCACTCACTCACTTACTGACTGACGGACTCACTCACTCACTTACTGACTGACTCACTCACTTACTGACTGACGGACTCACTCACTCACTTACTGACTCACTCACTCACTTACTGACTCACTCACTCACTTACTGACTGACGGACTCACTCACTCACTTACTGACTCACTCACTCACTGACTGACGGACTCACTCACTCACTTACTGACTGACGGACTCACTCACTCACTCACTTACTGACTCACTCACTTACTGACTGACGGACTCACTCACTCACTCACTTACTGACTCACTCACTTACTGACTGACGGACTCACTCACTCACTCACTGACTGACGGACTCACTCACTCACTCACTCACTGACTGACGGACTCACTCACTCACTGACTGACGGACTCACTCACTCACTGACTGACGGACTCACTCACTCACTGACTGACGGACTCACTCACTCACTCACTCACTCACTCACTGACTCACTCAGTGACTGACAGACTCACTCACTCACTCACTCACTGACTCACTCACTCACCCACTCACTCACTCACTGACTGACTCACTCACTCACTCACTCACTCACTGACTGACTCACTCACTCACTCACTCACTCACTCACTTTCTCTAACACTCTCTCTCTCTCTCTCTCTCTCTCCAGTGTAGTTCCTGTGAGGATGGGATCTGAAGGTCTCTGTTGGACAGGGAAGTGTTTGATGGATAGGAACTAAATCATCTTGTGTCTTTTATTCTATAAACGCAGTCAATTGTAAAAATCCTTCAACTGTCAGCAAACGCGAAAAGATGAAAGTGGCATTCAGCCGCACTGATCATCCCCAGAACTGAAGCCCGACGTGTCTGACAAGACAAAAAAATAATAAATAAAAGCGCCACAGTCCACTGAGACAAGGGAAGTGACATCACGTGTTCATTGCCATGGCAACACATCAGCCCATCAATGTCAGTGCGTGTCTGTTCGCCTCCACCAGACACAACTGGCGTTTAATAGCCCTGAAAATACCATTATTATGAACCATTATTGCCATTATTATATATTCTATTATGAAGGAGTGAATGAATGAATGAATAAGTAGAAAATAAACAAAAATAATAAATAAATAAAATTCTATTAGAAATGAATGACAAAATTAATAAAACAATAAATTATATTATAAATTAATGAATACATTAATTAATAAATAAAAATTTAATTCTATTATAAATAAGTGAATAAATAAATACGAAAATAAAATTCTGTTATACATGAATGAACAAATCAATTCAATTATGAATGAATGAATATTACTGTAATAGACATTTTTGGGATGTTTGGGATATTTTATCATTGATATACTATATTATTTTATATTGATATACTTTTAAGAGCTAAATCAAACATTATATTGTACAACAAAATAAATTACAAATATTTTGAAACAAAATAAAAAATGACTTTTTTTTTCAGCTCGATTCCAAGAAAACATTTATCTTTCCCTCTTGATTTTGAGATGTGTCATCAGATCTTTCTGTGATCCTCATGGGATCGAATCTGTCCCGTTACACACACACACACACACACACACACACGTGAGATTGCACAGCAACACTAAAGTAACAACGGAGAACATCCTGGGTTATTTATGACCTTAACAGGGACGATCGTGACTGAGCGCACACAGGGAATGCTGGGTAATTGTGATACAGGATCATGTCGTCCAAACCTAAATGATGATAAAACCACAGATAAACCAGTGACCCTCTAAAGCTCCTTCACACACTGAGGATGAAGAGCGGGTCCGAGACACACTGAACCAACACATTCACACAAGAATTATGCAAAAAATATAATTGGCACACAAAAAAAGGAGCTTCTTCACAATTTGCATGGGAATGTTGCATGCATATACTGTACATTTAAAGAAAAAGTCATTTCAACTTAAAATACATTAACCCGATTTAAAAAATATGAGTTGAAGCTTGTATAATTTATAAAAAAAAAAAAAGATGAGATAAAGCAATGTAAAAACATATGTTGTCATAACTTATTGATTAAACAATGTTTTTTAATGACGGGAACATCATTTGAAGTGTTTTGGACATTTTATTTTAAAATATACTTTTTATAACTTTTTATTATTTTATAGTTTTAGTTATTTTAGAACATCAACTATATGAGAACGAGAAATGTTGCTTTGTTGATTAGCTTATATATATATTTTATTTTAGTTAATTTTTTTTTAAAACAATTTTCTTTCATGGTTTTATTTTTATTTTCTGTTGATTCATTTATGCATTTCAGTTTGGTTTCAAAAACCTGTGAGAACTTTTTTACTTTTTAAAAATTATTTTACTCAAATTTGCAAGGGAGGATTCAAGGAAAGATTCGGAAACGGCAAAATTCGAACTCGTTTTTAAGATTAGTAACAATGTAACATTTTACACACAGATGATTTAAATGTCCTTCATGGAGGTTTTAGGGTCAGTCTGATCAAAGCCTGCTGCTATAATTCATAAAGTAAACCGAACTCAGAAATTGGGCTCTATATGAATGATTGTGTTAAAACACGGCCAACACCATCAGACGGCACAGCAGCCAAACAAAATCTCAAGTTAATATCTAAATATCTAGTTAATATCTATTAATATCAAAATCTAAAGTCTAGAGTTAATGATTCATCTTTGACGCCTACAATGTTTGTGTGTGTGTGTGTGTGTGTAAATTTTACTCATTTTAAATGGTGAACTTTTAAGTTTCATCAATGTTTACAGTGTGTGTAACAAAGTAACTCTTCAACATTTGGCCTTGAAACATCGTATCTGAGCAGTTTTCCCGCCAGTTACATTGTTTCAAGGCCAAATGTTGAAGAGTTACTTTGTTACACAGGCTTTGATCAGACTGACCCTAAAACCTCCACGAAGGACATTCAAATCTTTCCTCATCAAACCAATAAAGAAGAAACGAGTCCTCTAAACTCAACTCAAAGAACCTGAAAACACCCCAACAACAGACTTTAGGAACCGCAACGACCAAATTAAAAGTACGATGTTCATAAATCGACACTTATTTATCAGACAAACAACGTTTGAAAGTTTTCCTGGCGTCCGTCCAGCAAACGCACATCTAATCAGCGGATCGTTAAACCTGGCTTTGTTTCGTCCTGCAGCTCCTGTGCACATGAATGAAGTGAAGCTCAAAGAAGAGAGAGCTATTAGTTTCGATCTGGCGCTTTGATAAAGCCAGGAGTCACGTTAAAGGACGAAGACAACGCAAGGTTGATTGAACGAGTACAAGGGCCGCTATCTCTCCGAGTCCTCATTATCACAGCACATTTAAATGTAACGACTAATGCAAAGATTAATTGCTTGGCTGCAGATAGAAGCATCCTCTCTCTCTCTCTCTCTCTCTCTCGGTGTCTCTCGTCCGTGCTACAGCTTCATTAAAGCCGAGCAGAATGAAGATTGATTGCGTTTTACCTCTTGGAATGAGAACGAGGTGCTCGTCATTCCACGCGCTTCGTCATTATTTAATCCTTCTGCTATCAGAGATGAGAATCTCGGCACACTCTTCCTGAATAAACCATTAGCTGTGCAGTTTCGCATGAAGAAAAGAATACAGCGAGAGCCTAATGAGCGAGAGACTGGAATTGTGCACAAGTTCAAGTCGAATCAAAGTTTTTTTATGACATATCGCAGTGTTTATTCTGAATTATTCATCGGCGCACACCATTGTTGTTTTAATAATCTCGAATCGGAATAACTTCAGCTCGTCTCTTCTCTGAAGATGTGGGCGGGGCTTTAACCTGTCACTCACATGAGATCAGCCAATAGCAAACCACAACCATCCAATCATCCAATCAATTCCCCAGACACAATCAAGCCCCGCCCACGTGTAATTGTTCAAGAAGCGTTTCAATCGACGTGCAACACAATAGAGGAGCCAAGCCAGTCTAATGCACTGCACCATCTTATTTATTCTAAAATCAATTTCTAAATTAATTAGCGTACTATTTTTGCATATTTGTCTTTAATATAGGCCGATCACAACGAACACGTTATTTGCTTCTTTTTTTAATCGTTTTCCTATTGCAGTGAGCGTTCTGTGCTCTGTTTATTTATAAATAAATAAATAAATATTATATTATCAATAAATAAATAAATAATAAATAAATATTATATTATCAATAAATAAATAAATAAATGCATGAATGAATGAAACTAAATAAATAAATAAAAAAAGTCATATACAATGTGAATTATAAATGAACAAATACTATTATAAATGACTATAAATAAACAAATGAATGAATAAATGAAAATTCTAGACTCAATGACCAAATTAAAAATCCATTAAAATCATTGCAATATTTGATATAGTCAAGAAGATGATATGGAATATATATATATATTAGGGCTGTCAAACGATTAATCACGATTAATCGCATCCAAAATAAAAGTTTGTTTTTACATAATATATGTGGGTGCACTGTGCATAATTATTTTAGATATATATATAAATACACACAAATACATGTATATTTAAGAAAAATATATTATTCATATATAAAATATTTGTATTTATATATCATATAAATTATATATAAATCTATATAGAGTATATGAAAGAAAATATTTCTTAAATATATACATGCATGTGTGTGTATTTATATTTATAAAATAATTATACACAGTGCACCCACATACATTATGTAAACACAAACTTTTATTTTGGATGCGATTAATCGCGATTAATTGTTTGACAGCTCTAATATATATATATATATATATATATATATATACACAGTATATATGGCACAAATACCTGTATTAATCCCCAAGCCTTGTATCCGACTAATAACTAATAATCATGCAAATAGTCATATGCAAACCACTGTGCCACAAAAACCTTGATAAAAGACATATGAAGCACATTTACCCATTAATCAATCCCAGTGTGGATGTGCGAGAGGTTCAGATGACCCAGTTTCATCTTCCATTAACACAATAGAGCCTTTCATCTGAGCAAATGACATCTTCAGAGCCTCATCTAATAATCAGAAGACGTTTAATCGCTGGCTCGTTGCTGTAAGTGCGCACTACTCTCGCTCACTATGATGATCCAGACCCATGATGAGGGAACACACACTCAGGTGTGATTGATCGCATTGTTTAACATTATCAGACGATCGTCTTATGATAAAAGCATTCATGTTTGATGCGGAGAGCCGAGGCGGAGGACGATAATCAATGCAATTAACTAGAAAACACTAATGGATGCGGATCAAACCTGAAGTCAAGCGGAATACACTAATCACATCCTCAGTGTGTGTGTGTGAGACAACAGGATCCATGAGGAACATGATCACTCTTCTGTTCTGACAGTTTGGGAATCAGCCAGGTACAATAAATAAATTAAAATAAATACAATCCTACGAAAGAAATGAATGAAGAATTAAATAAAATCAAATTATATTATTAATGAATGGATGAATGAATGAAAAAAATAAAAGTCAATTTGATTATGAATTAATTAATGAATAAAAGAATAAATAAAAATAAATAGACTAATTAAATTCTATTAAGAATTAATGAATGAATTCCATTATAAATGAATTAATAAAAAACTAAATATAAATAAATAAATTCTATTATGGATGAATGAATAAATATATATGAATGAATAAATAAACACAAATTATAAATAATTAGTATTACGAATATATGATGCACGAGTCTGTGTGTGTGTGTGTGTGTGTGTGTGTGTGTGTGTGTGTGTGTGTTTGAGAACAGGATCCATGAGGAACAATCACTCTTCTGTTCTGACAGTTTGGGAATCAGCCAGGTACAATAAATAAATTAAAATAAATACAATCCTACAATAGAAATGAATGAAGAATTAAATAAACTATACTAAATCGAATTATACTATGAATGAATGGATTAATGATTAAATTCATAAATGAAGTTCTGTCACGAGTGAATGAATGGAAAAAATAAAAGTCAATTTGATTGTGAATTAACTAATGAATAAAAGAATAACCAAAAATAGACTAATTAAATTCTATTAAGAATTAATGACTAAATTCCATTATATATAAATATAAAAAATAAATAAAAAAATATATAAAAAAATAAATTCTATTATGGATGAATAAATAAATATATATGAATGAATAAATTAGGGCTGGGAAATGATTAATCGCATCCAAAATAAAATAGTATGTGTGTGTAGTGTGTTTAATTACTTTGTATATATAAATACACACACATATGCATGTATATATTTAAGAAAAATGTGTTATTAATATATCAAATTTATATTTATGTATAATATTAATTTTGTATAAGTATACACATGCAAATATTTCTGAAATGTTTACATGCATGTGTGTGTATTTATATATACAAAATAATTATACACACCACACACACATACAACATGTAACATACAACATACAAACACGTAAACACAAACTTTTATTTTTGGTGCGATTAATCGTTTCCCAGCCCTAGAATAAATAAATAAATAAATAAATATTAAAAAATAATTAATATTCTGAATATAATGCACGAGTGTGTATTAGTGTGAGATTGTTTGTCTGCGCGAGTGAGTGTGTGTGTGAGCCAGGTCGGGTGTGAGACTCACCAGTAGTGGACGAGATGTTGACGTCGATGCTGATCTCCGGGATGCCGCCGCCCCTCAGCGCCGCCACGCAGGTGTAAGTGCCGAAGTCGGTGAACTTCAGGTCGATGATGTCCAGGTTGGTGGTTCCGGGGGAGATGTCGGGGTCGGTCTGCGTGATCACCATCCGCTCGGAGCTGCGTAACGCACGGCCGTTCTTCAGCCAGCTGAACTGCAGCTCCTCAGGGGGCGTGGCCTCCACCTGGCAGGAGATCTTCACCTCGCGCCCGATCTGGATGTTGTCGTCGTTGTGGTACGGGTCGGGCGTGATCCAGAAACGGCCCTTCTTCAGCGCTGGAACCACACAGATCAGAGGAGACGCTGTCAGCTAATCCGTTACCTTGCTCATCTAAGCATCATCGCTAGTGCTCGTATTTAGCGTTAGTTGTTCTCAAAAATCAACCGTTTTACTTCAAGTCAAAACAGCTGGACATTTCCCAAACACACTCCACCAATCACAACTAGGGTTGTGTATCGTTTGAATTTGAACGATTCCGATTCCTTGTTTCCATTCCGGTTCCCAATGATTCTCCATTCCGATTCTTTTAAGTGGCAGGGTCAAAAAAGTTTAGCTAACCTTGCTAACCAGCGGTCTTTCTGAAGGAAACACTCCTTTCTAAAGGGATGGGCAACGATTAATCGCGATTAATCGTTAGCAAAATAAAAGTTTGTGTTTACATAATATATGTGGGCGTAGTGTGTATAATTAATTTGTATATATAAATACACACACATGCATGTATATATTTAAGAAATATTTGCATGTATATACTTTATATATATTTATACCTAATTAATATTATACATAAATATAAATATTTGACATATTAATAACACATTTTTCTTAAACATATACATGCATATGTGTGTATTTATATATACAAAATAATTACACACACTACACACACATATATTATGTAAATACAAACTTTTATTTTGCTAACGATTAATCGCGATTAATCGTTGCCCATCCCTACTCCTTTTGTCGCAAATTTTTGCCGAGATTTTGTTATTTTTTAGAAAAGTGAAGCCACACTTTGGACCGCTGACGTAAGCTACTCATGTTCGACTCGCGCGGTTATGCCAACACTTCCGGTAGACGCTTCTTCATTGGTGTTGTTCAGCGGTTTCTTCTTCTGGTCGGCGGACAGTGAATATCGAAACTAGGAATCAAAATTTTAACTTTTAAACGATTCCGGGAAAAACGAAAAGTTAGTCCCGGTTCCAATCGATACTCAATTGTCATTTTTAATGCGTCATATTTTCTAAAGGTGTGTTCAATTATTGTATTGCGTTGTGTGACTGTGATTACAGTTGTTCACGAGATTGCATAATAAAAATACATTTATAATGCAATCTATATGTACAGGCTTTAAGTAAGTGTTAGTGATCTTATTTTATGCGTCACTCTTCAAATTTAGCGTTGATGGTGTTTATGTTGATGTTTGAAACTGCTTAAAAACATCATGATAGAACTCTAACTTTGGCTATACTTGCATATATATATATATATATATATATATATATATATATATATATATATATATATTGTATTTATACATAATTTATATTATATATAAATATTTTATATATAGATATACACACATTTAGCCTAATGTAAACAAACTTTTATTTTGGTTGCAATTAATTGTCGCCCAGCACTAATGTAGCCTACATTATGAACACCTTATAATGTATTATACATGAAGGCTTTAGTAAAGCCTTGTCAGGGAAATATAAACTGCTGGAAAAGTAGAATTGGAGCATTTTAAGAGGCTAACCTGCAGATTCGTCCTCTGGAAAGGCAAACCGTTCGTCATTTGTGCGCCAGTGTTTCAGATAGCTACACGTCGAGATTCATTTCACATGCAGACTGTTTATTATGGCATTCAGATGGCTGAATTTTATCTGGCAAAACAAAAGAGCAGTCGGAGAGGAGGAATCTTTTCATCTTCTCCTGCATGACGTTATCGGGCTAAAATGAGGAGGAGGAGGAGGACGTGAAGAACATGAAGAGAGCAGAAACAAAAGCAGCCTGTCATACTCCAATACAGGAGATTGAAAGCGTAGAGACTCATACGGTCACAGCGTGTCCTAACTAACGTTACACGCGACGCGACGCGTGATAAATGCGTCTTTTTAATCGGAGTGTTTGTCTAACCGGCCGCGACGGCGACGATGCTAGTTTAGAAGCGGTTTCTATTTTCCCGCGACGTCGCGCTGGAACAACAAACACACAATTAAAGGCCATGCTAATCTCAGGCGCTGTTTATGTGCTTTATTTACTGTTAAAACCGTGTCATGTGACTCGTGTCAAAAGAACTAACGTTATGGATAATTCACCTCAGATTTTGAAATTAAACAAATGGAAACAAGAACGTTCAAACTGAACCAACAAGTGTATTCTTTGACAAAGATCGTTTGTATTAATGCGTAAATGCTGTAACATTTGGGAATTTGATTATGTAAACCTACTTTTCCCCTCAGGATTACTCTCTGCTGCCGTGCACTCGCCGCGAGGCTCCGCCCACTTCCCGCGAGTCCGCCAACACGCTGCTCTGATTGGCTGTGGGTTTTGATTGACTTTGACGCAGTCGCATCACGTCTAGTGTGGATAGATATCTAAGTCTGTCTATTTAAGCTATGTATTTTTATTTATCTATTTTTTATTTTTTCAATTAATTTTATTCTGATGTTTATTTTTTATTTATTTTTTGCTGTATAATTTCTGTTCACGAACTGTGATGATTGTATGTTTGCAATCTGCATTCTAATTAAAAAAAAAGAAAAAAAAAGATATCTTATCGCGTCTGGTTAGCAGGGACGGAGTGTCAATCGTTAGAGTCGGTTTCGCGGTGAGCCGAGGCCGCGAGGTCCGGTCTGATAATAGTTACATTGCAAATTTTAAAGCTACACTGTGTAACTCTTTTAGTTTATTCTTAGCTAAAAATACCTGGTTCTTTCAAAAATATATGTGCTCATTAATGTATATTTACTTCGTTCAAGTAATAAAGTATTGTCGTGAGTGTATGATATGCCATTGAAAACACATACGGGTGAGGGGATCTAATGTCGGTCGCTCCATCTTGAACGTACATTAGCCAAAGAGGGACATACCCGTTAATTCAAGCTTTGACTTTCACGTTTACGTTTGAGTTAACACTCATGGACGAGGTCACAATCACAACACACTGCTCCAGCTGACCAATCAGAGCACAGTGTGCTTTTCAGAAGGCGGGGCTTCATAGAGACAGGAAGTGAACAGAGCGTTACTGACAGACTGGGAAGAGAGGAGCCGCAACAATGGAGAATATGAGGAGAATAATCAACATTCAAGCAGGAGAACCTGATCTAGGAGAGCCTGGACACATGATCAAGGGCATCAAATAAAGATATGCATGTAAAGCTAGTTCAAATGCTACTTCATTAAGACTGTCACGGCGCTGAACAATGTGAAAGGTCAGTGT
The DNA here is from genome assembly GCA_038021265.1 of Cyprinella venusta. NCBI lineage: Eukaryota > Metazoa > Chordata > Actinopteri > Cypriniformes > Leuciscidae > Cyprinella > Cyprinella venusta. The sequence continues at coordinate 33,807,568 of CM075876.1, read as the reverse complement.
GAGCCGGTCGAGCGACTCCAGATAAAACACAATTACCTGCGTCTGACGGGTGTGTGTTTCTCACCGTATGGAGCTGAAGAACACGAGCAACGCTGACCTTTCCAGATCAGATAACGGACAGAAGACGCCACGACTCCATCAGAGCGTTTCTCAGATAACGCTAAATCAACACCGCGATCATCGTCTGTCAGAGAAAGAGCGTTGTTTATATCCGTGAATCTGCCGTCGCAGCACGAGATGAGTCCTGATAAAATATCACAAATAATCTGGGGAAAGATGGACTCTAATTGCCTGAAGAGAAAATCAAATAAATCGAATTTCTCTTGGGGGCACAATATTCAAATTCAGATTAAAGTCACATTAAAGCGGTGACTACACTATAACTCAATTAATTCAAAGCATCTGTCCTGTTTACAGTGATTAACGTCGAGATATTCCACTGAAAAATTACATACACAACGCAGCATAAACTGTGAGAAGTTTGTGTTTGTTTTCTTCAAGACTCATCATAACTTTTTAATAATCTGTAAAGTAAGATTGATTATATCTTGTTGGTCAAACTAGTTCTTAAGACAGTTTATGCAAATACATACCAATTTATGCAACCAGTCAGAATGATGTGCACTAATATCTTCCGAAACTCATTGGGGAAACTATTAAAGTCCCCCTGGAGTTGATCATTGTATCCATTAAAACTCATCTTTGATCACCAAAATGACATATTTAAATGTTTTAATGTAACCCGACACCCTCGCCTCATTTAGTATGAGCGGTTCTATGAATATGCAGATGAGCCCCGCCTCCACTCACTCACTCACTGGTTGACTCACACCCGTTGATCTGATTTCAAAGCGTGTTTTTGAGACTGTGTTTGGCTCACTGCAGTTTTAGACTTATGAATTTACACATGGTGTGTGTTAAAGTGGATTAAAAATTTACATATAAACAACGTTAAAAGCTGAATGCAACTTCTATGAGGACGTCCTGCACAAACACAACTGTCCCATTCGCATGACGACTTCCAGTGCTTGTGCGTTTTTAAGGTTTGCGTCTGTTTAAGGAAGGGTTTTATTCAGCGGAAGCACAGCCCGGACGAGCAGAAAGACAGTTTAAAGGACGCAGGAATCTGCATGGAGAGAGTGAAGCGGAGAGAAAGGCCGGCTTTAAGAGCGCCGGGGCAGAAAATGCAAGTTAACACACAAAAGCACGTTTGTGATGCATTATTGATGCTGCGGCCTTCGCTTTGTTGAGCTCCTCTGAAACTCTTTGATGTGTGTGTGTGTGTGATTGAACGCAGTAACACTCGTGCTTCCACTGCGAGAACAGATAAAAGCACATGCTTAGAAAACGCCAGTTCACTGCAAAAGCAAATGCATCTTCATTTACAATGACGCAGCAGATGCTGTCTGAATAATGCATCTCATATTCATAACTGAGGAGAGAAAAACACACGCTGATGAAAACAAACACCGCTCAACACGTTAGTGTGTGAACCGTACGAAAGCTCTCGAAAACACGCCTGGGTTATTACAAAAAAAAAAATAAATAAATAAAAAAAAAAATATATATATATATATATATATATATATATATATATATATATATATATATATATATATATAAACAATATATTTTTTTTTTTTTGCAGTTTAATAACATTTATCAGCACTCATATTAAATGTTATAAAAATAAACAATATTTCAATAATTTAAAAAAATGTGAAAAAATGAAAAAAACAAAACAAAAATAAGTGTATTAATGCATTATTATTAATACATATAATTAATTAAATGCTGTTTATATTGATTCGTTATTAATAAATGATATATTAATACACTATTATTTCAGATAATTAATTATAAATAGGATAATTTACATATTACAACACATTATACTGTGATAATCTATTCACATATTAATGCTAAGGACCTTCAAAAGAACATTATTTGTAATAGTCATACAAAATCAAATTGTCAAATTATACATCTATTTTCTCTCACTTTTGACCAATTTAGTGTATCCTTGATTAATAAAAGTATATTTTTTTATTTAATAAAAGTATTATTTTAATTTTTATTTAGCACAATAATTTTTATTTTTATTTAGCATTACCATATATATATATATATATACACATACAGTGTATATATATACTATATATATATATATATATATATATATAATTGTATAATAAATATAATTATATTTTGTGGCAAAGACAAAATAAGAATAAAATATATGTCCCTGAATGAAATATATATAAATAAATCACAGAACTGTCCAGACGCATTACAATAATCGGATGCATTTATTCATCACTGTAGCTCAAGAGGAGAAAACACTTTCTTGTTAATATTCTAGATCTACAGCAGACATTCATGGAATAAATTCATGAGTGCATATTATTATTCATTACAAGATTCAACATGTGACAAGCCACATAACCGATCTGAAATGCACTGAATTAAATGTCTTTTCAGGCTGCATTACTGCAGAACGGACGTTCATATTGTGTCCTGGATATTAATAGAAGGAAACATCATAACAACAGAACAAACCGTGGCTAAATGAGTCCAGAGTGTTCAGGTCACTTGCGTAAGGATATCTAGTAAATCCGTTAAGTGAATAAACTTAATGCTTAACCCTTTGAAGTCCTCACCAAGAAAAAAGTGATGGAAAATGTTTTGTTTGCATTTCTTATCTTCTTATGTCGCTAGTAACTACACTCAATGTGTTTTTTGCTCAACACATCCCATCATTTGTAAAATATCAGCCTCGACCAAATGGTTGAGATGTCACTCAATGGTAATAAATGGTACTGAAATTCATACACATAATGATCCACAGGTACATTTAATGCATGATTAACAACTGGACTAAACACACAGTAATGCACTTGTCACATTATTGAATGCATTATAGGTTCAGGCTGCGTATGACGTTCATATGTGCGTGTAACTCGACGGGAGAGATGCTCTTTCCTGTGGGATAAATGTGTTTCTGTTATCGGATTAGGTTTTCGATTATGGTTATGGCAAATGTGATTACGGCCCTGTTCTCTTCAACATAATCCAGAGACGAGTGCATTTAATCACACTAACGACGGCCTCAAACACACACACACACACACACACACACACGCTGGCGCACTCGGCACACACTCTCTGGGTCACCACTGGGGGGACAGAACCTGCAGACCAAAACTAAACCAAACTAAACCCACACTAAACCCACACTAAACCCAAACTAAACCCAAACTAAACCCAAACTAAACCCACACTAAACCAAAACTAAACCAAAACTAAACCCAAACTAAACCCACACTAAACCCAAACTAAACCCAAACTAAACACAAACTAAACCCACACTAAACCCAAACTAAACCCAAACTAAACCCGCACTAAACCCAAACTAAACCCAAACTAAACACAAACTAAACCCACACTAAACCCAAACTAAACCCAAACTAAACCCACACTAAACCCAAACTAAACCCAAACTAAACCCACACTAAACCCAAACTAAACCCAAACTAAACCCACACTAAACCCAAACTAAACCCAAACTAAACCCACACTAAACCCAAACTAAACCAAAACTAAACCCAAACTAAACCCAAACTAAACCCAAACTAAACCCACACTAAACCAAAACTAAACCAAAACTAAACCCAAACTAAACCCACACTAAACCAAAACTAAACCAAAACTAAACCCAAACTAAACCAAAACTAAACCCAAACTAAACCCAAACTAAACCAAAACTAAACCAAAACTAAACCAAAACTAAACCAAAACTAAAACACTTTCATTAACTGAAATAAAAACTTCTTCACACTGGATTTATCCGTCAGAATGAGCAAATGCAGGAGTGTGTGTCTGTGACTGTCTTTGACGTGTCTAATGCGGCTGTTTATAATGTCAGAACTCATGATCAGTGTGTGTGTGTGTGTGTGTGTGTGTGTGTGTGTGTGTGTGTGTGTGTGTGTGTGTGACGGGACAGATGGCGTCTCTACCTGCTCACACCTCAGACGTGACTTTACTCAAGGAGACGAGAAGATTCCTGGAGAGATTCACCTGTCACTTTACTACACACACACACACACACACACTGAGCACTAAACCTACACACACACACACAGACGCACACTCACACACACACACTGAGCACTAAACCTACACACTCACACACACACTCACACTGAGCACTAAACCTACACACACGCACACAGACGCACACTCACACACACACACACACACACCAACCCAAGCCCTAAACCTACCGATCACAGAAATGCATTTCTGCATTTTTACATGTTCATAACTCATTCTGCATGATTTATACGCTTGTTTCCTCAATTAAACCCACAGTGATGCGCGTCCCCATGAGTGTGTGCAGTCCCCACCGGGATACTAAAATATGGACACACACTCTCATACACACTCACACATTTTTGGGGAGTTGTGAGCAAAGCCGGTAGGTTTCAGTCGGCTGGTGGGAAGTTCAACTGAGCGTGAGGGTCACATGTTCCCATCAGCCAAGTGTGTGTGTGTGTGTGTGTGTGTGTGTGTGTCTGACCTCTACATCCCTCATTACAGACAGCAGATCAGTGTGTGTGTGTGTGTGTGTGTGTCTGACCTCCACATCCCCCATTACAGACAGAAGATCAGCACTGACAGCCCAGCATCATGTTGGTGTGTGTGTGTGTGTGTGTGTGTGTGTGTGTGTGTGTCTGACCTCTACATCCCTCATTACAGACAGCAGATCAGCACTGACAGCCCAGCATCATGTTGGTGTGTGTGTGTGTGAGTGTGTGTTTGTGGGCTGTATTTTTGTTGTATTGTTTTCATGTTATCACTGTCAAGCTGCTTGGATACAATCTGTATTGTAAAAAGAGCTGTAGAAATAACAGTGACTCGACTCTCCTGTTCTGAATCTGTTCCAAAGCAAATGTGAAGGCTGACTTACAACCGTTTACCAGACCGTACGGCAGGTTGGTTTTCGTGAGTGCAATGACTAACTCACTCACTCACTCACTCACTGACTAACTCACTCACTCACTCACTCACTGACTAACTCACTCACTCACTCACTCACTGACTCACTCACTCACTCACTCACTGACTAACTCACTCACTCTCTCACTCACTGACTAACTCACTCACTCTCTCACTCACTGACTAACTCACTCTCTCACTCACTGACTCACTGACTAACTCACTCACTCACTCACTCACTCACTGACTCACTCACTGACTAACTCACTCTCTCACTCACTCACTGACTGACTAACTCACTGACTAACTCACTCTCTCACTCACTCACTGACTGACTAACTCACTGACTAACTCACTCTCTCACTCACTCACTCACTGACTAACTCACTCACTCACTCACTGACTCACTCACTGACTAACTCACTCTCTCACTCACTCACTGACTCACTGACTAACTCACTCACTCACTCACTGACTAACTCACTCACTCACTCACTGACTAACTCACTGACTCACTGACTAACTCACTCTCTCACTCACTCACTCACTCACTCA
>CM075876.1:33717015-33799515 GCA_038021265.1 Cyprinella venusta | reverse complement strand
GACTCACTCACTCACTCTCTCACTCACTCACTGACTCACTCACTCACTCACTCACTCACTCACTGACTCTCTCACTCACTCACTCACTCACTCACTCACTCACTGACTCACTCACTCACTCACTGACTCACTCACTCACTCACTGACTCACTCACTCACTACCTCAATCACTCACTCACTCACTCGCTCGCTCACTCACTCACACACTCACTCACTCACTCACTCACTGACTCACTCACTCACTCTCTCACTCACTCACTCACTCACTCACTCACTCACTCACTCACACTCACTCACTCACTCACTCACTCACTCACTCACTCACTACCTCAATCACTCACTCACTCACTACCTCAATCACTCACTCACTCACTCGCTCGCTCACTCACACACTCACTCACTCACTCACTGACTCACTCACTCACTCACTCACACACTCACTCACTCACTGACTCACTCACTCACTCACTCACTCACTCACTCACTGACTCTCTCACTCACTGACTCACTCACTCACTCACTCACTCACTCACACACTCACTCACTCACTGACTCACTCACTCACTCACTCACTCACACTCACTCACTCACTCACTCACTCACTCACTCACTCACTCACTCACTCACTACCTCAATCACTCACTCACTCACTCGCTCGCTCACTCACACACTCACTCACTCACTCACTGACTCACTCACTCACTCACTCACTCACTCACACACTCACTCACTCACTGACTCACTCACTCTCTCACTCACTCACTCACTCACTCACACACTCACTCACTCACTCACTCACTCACTCACTCACTCACTCACTCACTCACTCACTCACTCACTCACTCACTCACTCACTGACTCACTCAAACACAAATTCTCCTCTTCTCTAGTTTGCTTCATAATATTTGATTAATTCACCTGTCATTATATTACGATTATTGTCGATGCCCTGAAGAATTGTTTAAGAAGATCTTCTAAACTCGTGTCATTGCTATTTTAAGACATGAAAGTATTCAAAGCCTTTTCTTTTCGTTACCTCTAACGATGATGGTCGTGGACTTCTTGGCCGGGTTTCCCACGTTGTTGCTGGCGACGCACCCGTAGACCCCGGCGTCCTCGGAGGTGATGGCGGGAAGCGTGAGGGTCCCGTCCTTCATCAGGCTCTTCTCCGGCAGAGATCCGGCGCTGCTGGTCCAGGTGAGGGTCGGCTCCGGCTCTCCTCCGGTGCTGATGCACACCAGAGACACCGTCTGGCCCGGGTTCACCACGATCGGGTCCTCCACCAACAGCTTGATGGAGGCCGGAGCTGCAGAACGGCGTGGAGACTCATCAAGGCGGGATTCAGGAGTAATATCAGCTGTAATTTACATCTGAATGCTGCTTCAGCCGTGACTTAGTCACGATACAGCGCTATCCTCGAGTTGGTTATTGCTCATTACTTCACTGTGAGTCTATCAGCCTCACCTGTTTTATTGGTCAGTCTGAAGACGACTTTACGGTCCGCGATGCCGCACACGTTTCGTACGGAGGCGATGCAGCTGTAGTTGGCGTAGTCCTTGGGTCTCAGGTTCTTCAACTTCAGGATCTTCGTTTCCCCCTGGAGCTCAGAGCGAGAGACAGAGAGAAATGTGTGCAAATGTGTGCTTCAGTGGGCTTAATCCAATAGATGATCTGGAAATCTGGAAATCTGGAAATATAGATTATTAAGCACATCCATATTTTCAAATTTCACCAAAGCCTGATGCAAAAGTTTATCCAGGACCGAAATCATGAGTTCATATCGTGATTAGAGCCCGACCGATACAGGATTTTGAAGACCGATACCGATACAAATATTTCTCGGTTTTAAAATCCGATATATCGGCCGATATTTTTTATTTATTTATTTTTTTATTTCAGAAACATGCAACAAAACATTAACAGATTTCCCTAACATTAGTTATTTGTAGTTATTTATGAGTTTTAACTAAAATAATATGATAATGCATTTTTAAATGAAACTTGTTTCTTGTATTGTCGCAACAGAACAGACTGATGATAGTGGCGTTAGCTAGCTTTGTGGTTAGCTAGTCTATGATGAGCCATAATTTAGCAATGGATTACGTCATACTGCAAAGTGTAAAACATACATTTTCAATATTACAGGCCAAGGAGAGATGATCAATTTCATTGCTATAACTGTCGCGTGATATTAAAGAAATACTTAAAGGACAGTCAGTCAACTACACTGTAACAACGTAACGTAATTATTACTAGCTAATTCCGCTTCACTCTCGGCTTATTAAACAACATCAAAAATGTGTGGCTCATTATACACGAGTGTTGCCAACAGGGACGGTGTAGAGCGCCCTCTGGTGGACAAACTATACAACTCCAACACTCATGACATGGGTCAAGCGTGTTTCGTCCGTTTTTATTTCATTTTTTAAATATTAATTTATCGGCCATTATAACTGCCGATACCGATAGTTTGGAAAAAGCCTAATATCGGCCGATAATATTGGCCTGAAGATAATATCGGTCTGGCTCTATTTGTGATAAGTATAGAATCATGACGTGAGTGTATCGTTACACCCCTAAGAGACACAATTAACTGTGTTATCTATAATAACCATGTTTCGATTCATTTGAACTATATCAATATTGCTCGTTCCACAGCCATATTTAAATAATGTTCATTTTTTAACACACAAAACTTTCACAATGAACACAACTATAAGCAATTTGAATGAATGCATTTTAAAAACATGATTATTTAAATCAAACAGATGCAAATGATAAACCATGCAATGTTTCTGACCTTGTCTGACAAATATGCATCACGTTAAGTTTAGTTCATTTATGTGCAATACAAACCGTGAATGCTTGTATTTTGAGTGGGTTTACTAAATAAAAATGCCAGCAACTAAAACCAACTATACAAAACAAAAAAACACAGTGCATGGAGGACATGCGTCAGCATTATATGATAAGGCATCATGGCCGCCAGCTTTCATCATCGCCGCCAGTTCATCATCCATCTGTATCTCATTACCGTCGCACTGCGAATCCATTCAGCGCGTCGCTCATTTCAAAGACTACCTTTGGAATTTTAATATGCGGAAACGATAAATGCGTCGGCGGCTCCTTATCGTGTTTCTCCACTGCCGTTCGGCACCGAAACACCGGGGGTCTTCAGGCCCGTCGGTCCCGAGCGCTTGTAAAGCATCTTCCCATCCCAGAGAAACAGAGCGCCGGCTTTGATGTGGCGTCCCACTCATCACTGTAGATTATAATATCAGACAGACAGAGTCCTCACAACTAAGAGCTTCCCTGGCTTTCATATTCCGACGATCGCTCACCCTCTCCCCAAACGTAATTTCATTACGCGGACTGTGTGTGTGTCACCTCCTCGTCTGCGTCGGGCTGATAGCGTTCGCGCCGCTCGCCTGTCAAGATCCTGATGGGAAACCAATTGGAATAAAAATCCACAAAACGAGATCAGAGAGACAGAAAGAATGAGTGTGTCTAAATAGGAGAGTGTGTGTGTGTGTGTGTGTGTGTGTGCTGAAGAATAACTGCTATCGTTGAACTTTGACGTTTGTGTGTTTGATTAATTTTATACGCATAAATTTGCAATTCGAAGAAGAAAAAGTTCCATATAGTTTCGTCACAATGATCATTTGATGGATTTAGTTTATTTTAAATCAAATTGCAATTAGAAAATTAGACATACTTTATGAAATAACCTATCATTAAATTTTAAAATAATAATTTTAAATAAAATTATTTAAGACTTTTGTCTTTATATACAACATTTTTGGCATAAAGTGTTCTTTAAAAATGAGGTCAAGAACCCTAGAGTTAAATATAGAACCTTTTTTTTTTAGTTACACTTTATTTTGATAGTCCACTCTACTATCAGCAACTACATCGAATAGCATTTGCTTAATATCACTTTATTTTGACATTTTGAGGTAACTTTGCAAGTACAGCTCAATTAACCGTCTACTAATACTCTAATGAGAGTTAGTTGACATGTAGCTGTAGTCACAGTTCTGTGCTATCAAAAATAAAGGGCGTTTTATTTTTTACGCTTTATTTTTGAATGTAATTTAGTCAATAAACAGAAGATAATGACACAGCTGACACGAACGTTCTGGCAAAAGTTATGAACAAACATTATCAGAAGACTGATCTGGTCTTCTGGTCATTGTATCTGGATGTGTAACACTGTTCAAATGTAGCGGAATGTTCAGAGAACGTTTAAAAGTAACATTGTGCAAAATGGAATGTTCATTAAAAAAAAAACTGGATGTTTGAAGACTCAGAGAAGCGTAAGAAATAAAGATTTCAGGTGTTGTGAGCGAGACTGGATCTGCGGATTCTCCCGTCCCGTGACACACACACACACACACACACACACACAGAGAGAGAGAGAGAGAGGAACAGAGAGCCAGGACGAGCGAGCGAGACTATAGCTGTTCCCATGACATCTACAGCGGAAACAACACCAGCTCCTGACGGCTTCCACTGACACACACACACTCTCGCGCCGGCCTGACGTGTGTGTGTGTGAACGCTGGGAGATGTTTAAGGCTTCAGTCGAGGCGGATCCGAGGTGTTGAAGAAGAGCTAATCACCAGCATCAATCCTCACATACTGATGCTACACTTCATTCAACTGTCTTCACCAAAGCTGCGCTTATTTCATCACAAATACAGTAAAAGCTGTGAAATATTACTAGAATCATCAGTTCTCTATGTGAATATACAGTAAAGTGTAATTTATTCCTGAATTTATCATCATTACTCCAGTCTTCAGTGTCACATGATCCTTCACAAATCACTCTAATATGAGGATCTGATGATCAACACACGGTTATGATTATCATCAGTGTTGAAAACTTTTGTGGAAACCATCGTACATTTAATTTTTTCATGATTCTTAGATGAATGGAAAGTAAAAATGGTACTTTGATACTGTACAGTGACCATATTCAAGGACTTCAAAGAATATCATTCCCATGAATTCATTTAGGAGATATACTGTATTACCAATGCAAGAACACGATATTCTGTGTCCATATCTATTTTCTTCTTTTCAAGTTTCCATGTCAGAATCTTGTTTTGCCTTTAAATGAACATTTTTTTCTGACCCCGCCTTGTTTTAAGCATAAACTCAGGCTTAATATCTGAATATGTTGCTTCTCCAGTAAATGCATCTTGATTTAAACATGTTTGCACTGGAAAACAACAGTATACATTCAGCAAGGGCTATACCAGCCCATAGTTGGGTTACTCATTGGGTTATTTTCAACCCAACAGTATTAAATGAGCAGAACGGTACAATGCAAAAACAATAAATAAAAAAGATTTTCTAGTTTCCCGATCAGAATCTTGTTTTACCTTTGAATTTACATTCATTTTATGACCAAACTCACTTCATTTTGATCCATCTCTTCAAGGCTTACTATCTTCGCTCATGTTGCTTCTCCAGTAAACGGATCTTGATTCTCGAATTAAAGGGTTAGTTCTCCCAAAAATGAAAACGATGTCATTAATGACTCTCCCTCGTGTCGTCCCAAGCATCGAAAATGCCATTTTGGTCCAAAAATAACAAAAACTCAGACTTTATTCAGCATTGTATTGTCTTCCTGACAATTCTGTTTTCTTTTCGTCTTTCGTCAGCAGTGTCTCTGAATGCGGATCCACACCAGAACCGCAACACAACACAACGCTGAATAAAGTCTTTTGTTATTTTTGGACCAAAATGTATTTTCGAAGCTTCAAAACATTGTAACTAACCCACTGATGTCACATGGTCTACTTTGATGATGTCTTTATTTCCTTTCTGGACAAGGATAGCACGCCGCAGCGATTCCCAAACCGTAGTCCGCGGGCCACCAGTGGTCGGCGAGGGTAATGCAGGTGGTCCGTGAAAAGGCAAAATAAAATATAAAATATTTTTTTATACCTTCAATTTACCTGGAAATTCCCTTTAAAAAAGTAAAAAGAGTATATAGGCCTATATTTATATAAAATGTCATTTAAATTGTCAAGCTATTGTGTGATATGTTGTCGCAACCACAACGCCGGATCGGTGGATAGCAACAGGTTAGGAGAGCATTTGAAGAGTTCAGATGCAAAAGCCTCTAAGTGCCATTTGAAATTTTCTTCTAAAATGATCATTTTTATCAAGCTTGTATATTTAAGTTCAGTAATTTCACTTAAATGGCAATGAAGATTACCTATTAATTGTCATTTAAGTGAAATTACTGAACTTAAATATACAAGCTTGATAAAAATGGTCATTCTAGAAGAAAATTTCAAATGGCACTTAGAGGCTTTTGCATCTGAACTCTTCACTTATTTAGTTGTTTGTTTTTAATATTGGTCTATATTAGACAGATGATACAAAGAGGAAGGGAAAGAGGTTTCAAAGGAGGATGTTATGTTCATATCAGGCTGGCAAATAGACTCCAATGGCTTTTAATTTTTTAATTTTAACCTGGAATAACGTTGGGCCTACTGTGTTTTCATTAAATGTGTAACGTTATAGGCAACGAGAGGCAAATATGTTCTCATTACGGTCACATCACATCCATAGCCTTTATAGGCAGTTTAGGCCTATTTTGAAACGAAATACAAATGGATAAATGGGAAGGCCTGTTATTATTTTAATTTCCAGTTAACGTTAGTTTCTTGATCTCGTGTTTCTGAAATGTTTTGCGGATGTCCCGTTAAGTGTACAAACTCAAGCCTACTTTTTGAGGACTTGTAAAACTCTGAAGATTAACGTTAATAATCGCCTAAAATCGCCAAAGGTTTTGAAACGCTGACTAAGAGTTCTTATTACTGTATTTCATACTCCACTGCAATGGAAATATGCCTTTTGTTCAAATGAACCTGATTATAATATGTAATATATCGTAATATGTGTATTATGAGGTGGTCCGTGAAAATTCTTGATTACAAATAGTGGTCCACACACACACATAGTTTGAAAACCCCTGGTGTACCGTACACGTATTTCCAATAGCTCTGGGACTAAATGTAAAATATCTTAAACTGTGTTCTGAAGATGAACGGGCTTGGGACGACGTCGTTGAACTATCCTTTAACTCATGTTCAGCTCTGGCTCTCAGCAGGGGTTTCATTCTTACCTGGGTGAAGAAGGGCTCGTAGATCTCCACGCCTTTATCGGAGCCCTGCGAGAGCACGTCACGCCCGCGGCTCCAGCTGTAGCGGATGGGGGGGTTTGAGTTGGCCACGCAGCGCAGGAACACCGTCCGCTCGTAGTAGAACTGCTCCTTCGCCTCCCCGATGCTCTGATGCACCGTCACCACCGGCTCGTCCAGATCTGTGTGTGACACACAGCGCCTCAATTTACTTTTTATTTCGGACAAATAAACCAAATTAAATCAAATGTAAAAATACTAGGGCTGTCAAAACGATTAATCGCATCCAAAATAAAAGTTTGTGTTTACATAATATATGTGGGGGCACTGTGTATAATTATTATATATATAAATAGACACACATATGCATGTATATATTTAAGAAAAATGTGTTCTTAATATATAAATAAAATATAAATATATCAAAATATAAATCAAAACTTAAAATATAAATATATCAAATATTTATGTTTATACATAATATTAATTATGTATAACTATATATAAAGTTTATACTTTCAGATTTTTCTTAAATATATACATGCATGTGTGTGTATTTATATATCTAAAATAATTATACACGGTGCCCCCACGTTTATTATGTAAACACAAACTTTTATTTTGGACGCGATTAATCGCGATTAATCGTTTTGACAGCCCTAATATATAAATATACATGTTGCAACATCCCGAAAGAACAAACAAAAGAATTGTAATAATAATTTCAATGTGTTGGAAAAGGAGCGGGATGAAGCAGATGATTTTCTGACTCTGAAATCTGTGTGTGTGTTTGTTTCTGGTTAGTGTGTGTCACTTGGCGCACTTTTTTGGTAAATGGTAAATTTGGTATCAGTCGATAATTGTATCTCTTAAGACTCGTCAAAACATCATTTTGGACCTTTCTTCATGCCTTAAAATATCTTGAATGTAACTCGACACCCTCGCCTCATTTAGTATGCTCGGTTCTATGAATATGCGAATGAGCCCCGCCTCCACTCACTCACTCACTGGTTGACTCACACACGTTGAAACAGCAGCGATTTCAAAGCGTGTGTTTGAGACTGTCGTTGGTTCACTGCAGTTTTAAGGAGGAAATACTCTTGACTTATAAACTTACACACGGTGTGTGTTAAAGCGGATTAAACACACCACATTACAAGCGTGATTTTCAGCACAGCACCAGATCTGCTGGATAAAGACTTCCTGCGCTGTCACCGAGAGTGAAACACTGCGACTGACGACATCACTTCCTCTCCGGAGCGAGGACAGACTGACGCTGTTGATCAATGACCAGACAGAGCGATCCTTCACGCGGGGGACGCTGAACACACACACACACACACGGCCATTCCCCCTGGACACTATCTCTTACTGTTCTCGAGGCTTAAAGGACGTCTCAGGTGGATTGAGTTGAGTTGAGATGTTTCTTCTTGTAAATACAGTACAGTAGAGGACAAAATGAGGAGCCGAAATAAGCATCAAAATATGAGGAAAATAATTTAGAAACCTTATATTTTCTTTGATTAACACTAAAGTTAATCAAACATTTAGGAATCTTTACATTTAAGAATTCGTTTACCCTTTAACCCTCTGGGGTTGTTCGTTTCAGAGTCACACTCGGGGTGTTCGGGTCCAAATGGACCCAAAGGCCGGGATTCATATTTAAAAAAAAATTTAAAAAAATCATGATTTTTTTTTTTACTCGTTTTTTATATTAATATTTTTTCTTTTCTTTTTTGGTGTTTTGAGAAAATTTCAAAAATTAATGCAATAATTAATGCAGTAATTCTGACAAAATAGTATTAATTCTGACAATAGTATTAATGCAATAATTCTGACAAAATTTCCCCCCATTGAACATAATAGAAAAAATATAAATAAAAAAAATACTTTTTTTTAAAAAAATGTTAAAGCTGTATTTCATTTTAGAGTCAAGCCTAGGCCTCATAAAAGCAATATTTGAAATGAGATGGATGCCATCTGGTGGACAAACTGAGCATTTTAAAAATGCAAAACACATGTATAATCTGAATTTTTTGGTGTGTTTGTGCATGTGTGTGTGTGTGTGTGTGTGTTTGTGTGTGGATGTGTCTGTTTTGCACTCTTGATGTTTTATAGATTCACCCCTTCACTGTTGTGTTCTTTTTTTCAAGATCGTGGCTGATTTGTAGATTGTACGCACAAAAAAACTAAGTATTTTCACATTTTTGCCAATTTCCCATTCATTTTCCATGCGGGTCCATTTGGACCTGAACACCCCAAGTGTGACTATTTTTTTTACAACCACTTAGACTATTCACATCCTATCCCCAATTTTTTGGGGTGTTCAAATACCAAATACCAACAAAGTCACCAAATTTCGGACCATTTCGAGGAAGCTGTGATTTAAAAAAAAATTTATTTAAATTCTTCGGGTCCATTTGGGCCGAACAACCCCAGAGGGTTAAGAGTGTGTTTGCGAGGATAATTGACAAAATGGACATTTTGGCTTAATTGTGTGTTTTTGTCTTTTTAAGAAATGTCCGAGCTGTCTTTCTGTGCACACAAGTGTGTGTGTGTGGGTGTGTGTATACACATACATAAATCTTTTTTCGAGTCATTTGGTTCATTCAACGGACAAAATGAACGAATTGACTCGGAAAAAGATTTGTTCATTTTGATGAACGAGAGTCACACAGAACAGAGCAAGGCGAGCATTTGAGCTTATAAAACTTAAACTTTGTTATTTATTTATTAAATGAGCGATCGTTTCGCTTGATAAGACCCTTATTCATCGTCTGGAGTCGTTTAAAGCCCTTTGAACAGTTTGCACTGAAACTGTCAGAACCGTTTGGTCCCCATTGAAGTCCATTATATGGAGAAAATCCTGGAATGTTTTCATCAAAAACCTTCATTTCTTTTCCACTGAAGAAAGAAAGACGTGGACATCTTGGATGACATGGGGGCGAGGAAATTATCAGCAAAAGTTTGTTTTTTTTTACTACTCCTTTAAGTTAAAATACTTGCCAAGTTCCCCTTTAAAACATCATGAATGAATGCTTCATGGTTCTCCTGAATCCACTAGAGAGGACAAAAGACCCGGATGAGTCAAACAATAGCGAGTCGAGTGGAGAGATCGAGCATGAGGACAGAGATCTGTAGAGGAGCCCATATCTGTACGAGACATTATTAAGATATTAACGAGATTACAGTACGCGTGATTCCTCTGTGAGATCGGTGTTTAACACGGACACATTTACTGGTTTCTCACGGAAACGTTCTCGGAAATCCAAATGACGCATCATTTTACTCGCTATTAATACTATAAAGACATGCGTTTGCAATAACGGGCTGAGTTCCGATATTTTCATCATGAACTCCAGCGAGTTTGACCAGCCATCACGGATCTGAATCCAAACTGATTACAGCTGACCTTTTCGTCCCGTAACGACACTAATAACATCCTCGACTTATACCATTAAGATATACAGAGCAGATTTTAGTGTCCTCTCGCGCGC
This sequence comes from Cyprinella venusta, assembly GCA_038021265.1. Classification (NCBI taxonomy): domain Eukaryota; kingdom Metazoa; phylum Chordata; class Actinopteri; order Cypriniformes; family Leuciscidae; genus Cyprinella; species Cyprinella venusta. The sequence continues at coordinate 33,788,859 of CM075876.1, read as the reverse complement.
CGAAGGCCCGAACGTAATCAGCGAGTGGACGCCGCCACCTTGAATGCTGATTCCTCACTTTCATTAAGACATGTTCTGCACCGCAGGCCCTTAATCAAAATCTAGAGGCGGTCAATACTTCATCCAGGATCCATTATCGCATCGCAGGTCGGAGCAATTACCTCCACGGACACGATGAAGCGATGGAGTCGGCCGTTTTGGCAGAGCAGATTGTTTTAAATAAATACACTGATTCATTACACCGATGTGCCTCCAATTCACAGCCTGTCTGCCATTAGTGTTTCAGTCACAATGTTTGATTATGCAACTGGATTTGAGAGTTAAATCTTCTTCACTGCGACTGTTTTGAGGTCTAAAATTCGCTGTTTGAAATTGTTTTTGTGCATTATAAATAATAGAGACATTCGTGCTAAAATACATAATTAGCAGCTGTATTCAAAGTCAGCCACATGTGGTTTTTGACCACTGAAAATGGGTTTAATTTACTCGTAGAGCCGCATTTAGACCCTCATATCTCTGGGATTGAATCATATAAGGCCTTAAAAATGGAGATGGCAAGAGATAAGTTTGTTGAGAACCAGAATCTAAAAGGATGTTAAGATATCTTTAATACTTCTCGAGTTATAGCCATGCAAACTTTGGAAAAATAACATGTTTGGCTCTCAGAACATTATTTGTTGTTCAGTTGTTCCTCTTTAAAAGACAAAAGCATCAGCTGTATGCAGTCACCCACATGTGGTTTTTGACCTGAAAATGGGTAGAATTCAACAATTGACTCATGGAGTCAGATTGAGATCTCCATATCTCTGGGATTGAATCATATCGGGCATTAAAAATAGCGATGCCAAGAGAACAGTTTGTTGAGAACCAGAATATAAAAGGATATTAACATATATTAAATTCTTCTTGAGTTATACACGCCCAAACTTTGGAAAATGAACTGATACTCACTTTAGACTGATACGTACTAGGGGGAAACGATATATTTCTAGTTTCGACATTATTTGTTCTTTAAAAGACAGTAGCAGGGGTTGGAAAGTGACCCGCGTTTGGTTTTTGACCACTGAAAATGTGAACAATTTACTCATGGAGCCACTTTGAGATCCTCATATCTCTGGAATTGAACCGTGTCGGGCATTAAAAGTGGGGATACCAAGAGAAATGTTTGTTGAGAACCAAAATCTAAAAGGATGTTGAGATATTATTAATCGTTCTTGAGTTACAGCCATGCAAACTTTAACCCTCAGGTGCTCTTCGTTTCGGAGTCACACTTGTTATCCTCCCGGTCAAAAGTGACCGGACGCCTAAAAATTACATTTCCTCCATCCCAGTAAAACCAATGCAATTTATTTTTGTTCTATAATATTTATTCTTTGTAATTTAGTATTTTGAGACAATTTGATTGAATTTATAAATATTTATGCAATATTTATGGTCTATTTTGCCATAAATATATATATATATATATATATATATATATATATATATATATATATATATATATATATATATAATTTATTTTTTTTCTTTTTCAAAAAATTATTAATGCAGTATTTTAGTTTAATATAGAGTCTAGGCCTTCAGAAAAAAAATTTTTTTGAAGAAAATTAGCACCATCTGGTTACAGTATAGAGAAAAAGCGTAGAATCATGGTGTTTGTTTTTTGTGGATTTGAATATTTAGTTGAAACAATCTCAAAATCGATTTTTATTCAAAGAAATGTTAAAAAAATAAATTAAAATTTGTGAATTTTTGCGTTTTTGTCAATTTCCCATTCATTTCCTATGGGGGTCATTTTTGACCAAAGACCAGAAGTGTGACTATTTTTTTTAAGACCACTTAGCATGCTCAGATCATGACCTCAATTTTTTTGTGTGTCCACATACATAATGCCATAAAAGTCACCAAGTTTCGTAACATTCAGATGAAGCTGCGATTTTTAAAAATTCAAAAAAGCATAAATTCGGTCAGAAATGACCAACGAGCACCTGAGGGTTAAAAAAAGTGCTTTTTCACATCTTTGAACGGTCACAATTGGCATATGCAACAAGCATTGAGTAAGTCAGCAGATTTCACTAACAAACCTAGATATCTATGTGAAAATAATGAAATAATGAAATCTTTCTTAAGTAATTTTCCCCTCCTGTAATTTTGGCTCTAAATGAAATTTTTCATTTTGACCCCCATTACAAAAAATAGTGGATTACGTCATAAATATTCATCCATGGCATTCAATATTTGGGCTTTTTTCAACCTATAATGGAAGCTAGCTGATTTTTCCTACTATTTTTACACAAATGTCATCGGGGTCTCCGGTGTGGCGTGTAATCCAGTCGGGACACTGATTAGCGTCGGCCGGTCGGGGTGAATTTAATTCCAGCGCTGTAACCGACGGCGTGATAGGCCTGATGGGTGTTTGGTCTATAGATTACAGCAGGAGATCGCTGTGCGTTTGATTAAACTCACAGTCAGCGCTGTCACTGCTGTGATGGCATCTAACGGAGAGATAGAGTGAAGAGAAACGCTCGATTCTTTCCCTCTGCATGCTTATCGAGGCCTCGTGCTGCTTCTTTCACAGCAGTCTGTGAGGTCTCGTACCTTTAACATGGATTACACTATAGAGGGATGCAGAGACTGCAGTTTTGGTCCTCCGTATACTTATATTACGTAGACTTTAATACTTGTATTCATCAAGGACGCATTAAGAGGGAAATATATAATGTTACACAAGATTCTATTACTACTAATGCTGTTCTTTTGAACTTTCTACTCATCAAAGAGTCCTGAAAAATAAAACGGATCACGTTTCCACAGGAATATGAACTTTTCAACACTGATGATAATCATAAATGTGTGTTGATCATCAGATCCTCATATTAGAGTGATTTCTGAAGAATCAGATGGTTTAATGATGATAAATTCAGCTTTGATCACAGGAATAAATTACACTATACTGTATATTCACATAGAAAACAGATGATTTACATTGGAATAATATTTCACTATTTTTACTGTATTTTTTTTAATCAATTTAAAAATTTAAATTTTTTTAATATTTTTTTTTTATTTACTTAACACAACAACGACAGAAAATCCCGGAAGGTCACACACAGTACATGACCACCAAAGCGGGCGCATAAAAACACTCAAACCTGCTTTGCATTGCAGGTAATGGGCATCAAAACAGCCACACTAGCAAAAGGTTGATGAGAGTTAGTTTGAAATTCATCATATTCTTAAGCCAGTGCACAAATTTACATATTTATCCCAGTTTGCTCCCAGGGCCCGAATCATGTTTATGAATAAATAAACTACACACTACAGAAGATGCACACCAGCAGAAAACATTTACTCATTATCTTAACGTCACTCGTCCACTGTAAAAAAAAATCATGTTTACAGTAAAAAACACAGAAACGTTTAGTAAGAGCCGTGTGTGGTGTGGTTCTGTTCGACTCGCTTCATCGCGGGTTTATCGGTCTGATTCTGCCACCATTATTTACATCTGGACCGGAGCTCACGACATAAACGTTTCGCCCTTTAAGGTAATGGGCGTTAACCTTCCGGACAACGTGAGCGACAGTTTAGCCAATCACAACACACCCGCCCAAACTGACCAATCTGAGCCCACGACGTGTTTCTGAGGGAGTGTTTTCATAGAATCAGGAAGTAAACCGCTCGTTCAGGGGACAGAGGAGAGCGCGGCTGACGATAAAGGTGAAGTTTATGAACAATAAGACTTTTAAAAAAGAAAAACCACGAATACATGTTATATTGCACCCCATAAACACAATCATGCAAAGAAAAAAAAGCAGTCAACCCCCCCTTAACTTTATCCTCACGGTGTGCATGTAAAACAGCCTGTACAGAAAAGGAGAGCAGGTTTCAAACACACACACACACACTTGATGGATGATCGCACGTATCAGGAGCAGATGCTGAAACCCTGACCCTCGCAGGCGTGAGATGAAGTGTCCACTCGGAAACTGCTCTGGAATCAGTTTCCAGATGAAAGCTGCTTTTACCAAGGAAGGAATCCGCTTAGAATGAGACGCATTAAAACGCAGCGCACACACACACACACACACAACTCCCTCGTCTGCAATTATGCATTCAGCAAAACACAATCGATGGATCCTCTCCATCTTTATAACACGCTGCCATGATATAACTGTCAGACGCTCTTCATAAGAGAATATGGAAGCCACGCGCGTATACGGACGCTTTCCTGGTCCATTATTCATGAACGTGAGACTACAGTATACGGACTTCGGTTCTCAGGAACGAGAGCAACTCTGCAGTCAAACGGCGTTTCGTTTCTGAGACGGATTACACGCTAAACAATACATGTGTTCTTCCTCAGTGTTTCCGTCTCAATTTCCAGCACAAATATCACAAGAGTCTTAAATCAAGACACGTTTACTGGAGAAAAAGCAAAAATAGCTGAAGATATGAAGCTAAAAATGCATCAAATTCAGAACATGTATCAGTCACGAGGTCGGAAAAGGCGTGTGTGTGTGTGTGGTCGTATGCGTGTGCATATTCATATGCGTGTGTGTGTGTTTGCTTCAGAAGGCCGTCCTGCTGCTTGACATTCAACGAGTGCAAACCAAGTCCTAAATAATGCAGAGGATATTCTCATCTGAGAGCAGGAGGACGAGAGACTGAAAAAACTCTGAACGAACACGTCACAATATTCCTCATTAGAATAATTCATGCGCAGAATAAAGGGGCGGGGCCTGGTCGAGTTAGTTAGTAGTGTGTTGAACTGGCGGTTATGGAAAGGGGCGGGGCATTCCCCAAACACGCTCGACCAATCACAACACACCGCTCCAGCCGACCAATCAGAGCACAGAGTGCTTTTCAGAAGGCGGGGCTTCATAGAGACAGGAAGTAAACAGAGCGATACTGACAGACTGGGAAGAGAGGAGCCGCAACAATGGAGAATATGAGGAGAATAATCAACATTCAAGCAGGAGAACCTGATCTAGGAGAGGAGCCGCAACAATGGAGAATATGAGGAGAAACTGATAAAATAATCAGGATTAGTGTCAACAATGTTCTGTTGGGTGCAGTTCACAACCTCACCACTAGATGCTGGTAAAACGTACACACTGCACCTTTAAGACTAATAGTGAGGGATGTACTTAGTCATTTTTTGTGCAAAGAAACGTTTTTTGAAATGGTAAAATCTGTCAATGAATCGTTCTCCGCTTCATCTCTTCATCAGTGAGCGGCGTTGCTCCTCTTCGGATCTCAGACTCGTTCTCTCGGGGATGAAGACGAGGGGATAATGAGAGCCATAGGGAAGTGAGAGGAGTAATGAATCTCTTCCTCTTCTCTCTCTCGGAGACAGTGGCGTCTGCCGGCCTTCATCACCTCCGCAATTCATCTCGGCGGAAAACGAGCCACTGACCCGCGGCGCTCCAGACCAAACACACACACACACACACCACCAAAACAAGACAAACGCCGGGACCAAGCGCTCCACGTAATTGACCGAATCAAGACGTCCACAATTGAAAGCAGAGCTCCAGAAACCCGTGTGTTGCTCCGCTAGTACTGCACAACTGCAGAAACGCTTCTCTTCCACTGCTCTCATATAAAGAATAATATCATTAAAGCCCCCTGTGGTGAACATCGCGCTTCTAAATGTTGCTTATATGTGTATGTGGCGTTTTTAATATGCGAGCTGTCGTCAAAGCTGTCGCCAACATATATAACTAATGAAGAACTAAACCATTAATTAATGATTACTTCATCAGCAACTAATAAAGAGTCTATCTGATAAATAGATTAAGTAATATATGAATTGCTGTTAATTCAATGTGTCATTGTGTATTAGTTCCTTAATAACATATTTTATTAACTAATAGTGTAAATTAATGTGTTAATTACCACAATTAGTCAAAGCTATGCTTTAATTAATCATTAGCTAATGATTTGCAAAGGTATCCTTATGTTATGACTTTACTTGTTGGGGCACATCATTATTAACTAGTCATTTAGCAGTTGTAGTCATTTGCACATGAATTTACACTAACGATGAAGTAATTAATCATCTATTAATGCATATTAGTGTACCTGTCAAGTTGAAATACAAGGCTTTGGCTCATTCTGGTAATTAACATATTAGTTAAAAAAATGAGTTATTATGGAATTAATCCACAATTACATAGTTAATTAATAACAATTCACGTATGGACTAATACATTAACCTTACAGACTCTTAATCATTAATCAATAGCTTAAGTAATTATTAGTTACACATTAATTCAGTATTATCTGGGCATTAGTTAAGCATGAATTGGTCAGTTTTTGGTCAGTTTTTAAAAGATTTACCCACACAGGCAATTAAAAAGACAGTCCTCACCAAGGGTCACGAGACGCCGGGGGAATAACAGAGCGCTCTCTGAAAAATAACCGCAATAAAAATAGACGAGATGAACAGATGGGAACGGGTTTCTGTGAGAAGAGGTCTCGGATATGTCCTCTGTGAAAGAGACAAACAAAAAAGGTCAAATCAGTGTCCTCAGTTTGTGTGTGTTTGGGAACGAGGCGCTGGGATGAGCTGACATTTACATCTCCGTCAGCGCTGAAGCTGGAAACATGCCATTTATAAACTTCCCCTTCACATCAGGTCAGACGACTACATCAGTCACACTCACAACACAACTGAGGAGACGAGACGAGAAGAGACGAGACGAGACGAGACGAGACGAGAAGAGATGAGACGAGAAGAGATGAGACGAGACGAGATCAGAAGAGACTAGATCGAGACGAGACAAGAAGAGAAGACGAGACGAGAAGAGATGAGACGAGAAGAGATGAGACGAGAAGAGAAGAGACGAGACGAGATGAGACGAGAAGAGATGAGACGAGAAGAGATGAGACGAGAAGAGACGAGAAGAGATGAGACTAGATCGAGACGAGACAAGAAGAGAAGACGAGACGAGAAGAGTCGAGACGAGACGAGATCATAAGAGAAGAGACGAGACAAGACAAGTAGAGAATTGATTTTTCAATTGTAGTCTTTTATAAAGGCATCTGAAATAATAAACTAAATACAGTGTAGTTTTGTCAAAAATATAGATTTTTCGAGACACGACGATACTGAAATATCTGAAACTCTTCCTCAGGATACACAACATCAGCTGTGTGTTCTCGCTCTCTAATCTCTCCGATATTGAGTGACGCACAAACCCGCCTCCACTCACTCATTCACTCACCCCGGATGAATATTGTAGACAAGTATACTTACTATATTAAACACTGTGTCAGGTCTTAAAGTGACAGAAGCCTAATATACACGGCTGCCAAACTATTGGATAATATTAAAAATATCTATATGGCAGTCAATATCAAACTTGTGTCCAGTGAGAATGCTGGTAGAGTGGCTGGTAACTCTGGAAAAGCCCTACCCACAGTGGCTGGTGAGCAAAAATGTTATATAAAATATTAAAAATGAAGGAAGCCTATATAACTACATACTCTACATAACGACATACTGTATTATCACAATGATAACACGATGAAAAAGGGGTTTGAAGAAACGCCGGCGAGACCCTCTTTCTGAACAGAGTTTCTCTTTAACTTCAGTGAGTGTCTGCAGAGCTGATGAAGATGGGAACCAACTGAGCAAAGCATCCTGGGAAATCACCTCCAAATTCCCTGTAATAACCGATCCATAAGAGGGTCTGAGGACAGAGATTGCTTCATGAAACGGCGGAGAATCAAGATCTGCCTAAACAGTGACGGCACACTCAAATATTACACAATTTAAACCGAATTAACATGGAATTCACATTATTATAATTAGCCTCAAAAGTCACACACTGTAAAAATGAATACGCTTTATCTAATCAATTAAATTGTGGCAACAGATTACAAGCAATATTATTTATTAAATTGAACAAATTACAATTGAGTAATAGTTAATCAAATTAACATTCTAATTAATTCTAATTTGTACAATTTAATTAATATTATTGCTTGTAATATGTTACCACAATTTTATTGATTAGATAAAGCATATTATTTTTTTCAGTGCATGACAATTAATTATGCATCTAATGAGAAATTATTATATATAATCAAATGTTTCGAATCCATTGATTTCAATAGGGATGGGATGCGGCACTGCCGAGGTTGTAGATTAAAAACGCGAGATAATTTTAACTTAAACTTAAAGAATTGGAAAATGATTCAATCAAGAAATGATATGATGTAAATGGAATCAGAAATATTTGAGACCCCGAACTAAAATTATGTAATTATAACAATTATATATATATTTTTTAGAATGAATAATAATCAATAATGAATAAATAAATAATTAAAAATAATTAAAGTCCCCATGTAGTCAATCGTTTTATCCCTCAAAACTGTCTTTGAAAAAAATATTATTCGCACTCTAAAATATCTTGAGTGTAACTCGACACCCTCACCTCATTTAGTATGCACGGGCCCCGCCTCCACTCGCTAATAAATGACTCTTTACTGTATATTCACAAAGACAAGAGTTAGTTTAAATTGTAAAAAAATATTTTAAAATTTTAAAAATTCTCCTGCCTTAAAATATCTTGAATTGTAAGTCACTTTGGATAAAAGCGTCAGCTAAATGAACAAATTAATGTAACCCGACACCCTCGCCTCATTTAGTACGCGCAGATCTATGAATATGCAGATGAGCCCCGCCTCCACTCACTCACTCACTGGTTGACTCACACACGTTGATCTGATTGGTTACGAGGTGGTTTGTGACGTCAGAAACACCAGCGATTTCAAAGTGTGTTTTTGGTTCACTGAAAAATAAATCTCAATTTCGAATTTCATGTGACTGGTTTTGTGTTCCAGGGTCACATATAATAAATAATACAGATTTAATTGAAAACTGTGAAACAAAGCAAGCTTTAAGAGACGTGTGTGTTTTAATGGGGAGTGTTTCCCTCCAGCAAACCTCTGTTTTAATGGAACTGTCCATCGTGCCGACGGCACACTCGACTCGCGTACAGAGGCGGCCTGACAAAGACAAAATCAGCCCAACACTATTTTTCATGTTTCAGCGATGAAGGTGTTTAGAGGCCGCAATTTCAATGCTAAATAACAATCAAGGCTACAGTGTGCTAAAAATAGCGGCGCTGGCAGCGGCCCATCAATTCCACTCGGCCCTCGGGGACGGCTTTAGCATTTCTCCAGAGGAACGCCGGCTTTCAGCCAGATTCTCCAGCTAATGAAAAACACATAACCAAGGTATACGCAAGGCCGGAGAAAAGGTTGCGTGTTTGAGGAACCGGTGACATTCAGACTCCTCATAGTCCTGAAACAGCATTCATACGGCCTGATTTACATCACTCTCAAATAGGGCTGTCAAACCATTAATCGCATTCAGAATAAAAGTTTGTGTTTACGTAATATACTGTATGTGGGCGTAGCCTGTATAACTAGTTTGTATATATAAATACACACACACATGTATGTATATATCTTTTATCATAAAAGTGCATCTGTCCATCATAAAAGTGCATCTATCCATCATAAAAGTGCATCTATCCATCATAAAAGTGCATCTATCATCATAAAAGTGCATCTATCCATCATAAAAGTGCATCTGTCCATCATAAAAGTGCATCCGTCCATCATAAAAGTGCATCTATCCATCATAAAAGTGCATCTGTCCATCATAAAAGTGCATCTGTCCATCATAAAAGTGCATCCGTCCATCATAAAAGTGCATCTATCCATCATAAAAGTGCATCTATCCATCATAAAAGTGCATCTGTCCATCATAAAAGTGCATGTAGCGCGAGAAGAATGTCATATACTCCAGGATGACTTCAGGCTAAACCATGGGCTAATTTCCATTTTTGGTGACCTGTCCCTTTAATGGGCACATTAGCTAAATGTCTTCTAGAACATATATGTGTTAGCAGGGATTTCTCCACAGAACATTGAGAAGAAACTCAATGGAGATGAACTCACAGTAGACGTCCACCCTGATGGACTTGATGGCCGGGGACCCGAGACCGTTCTCGGCCTTACAGTAGTAGCGTCCACCCTGATGTCTCAGGATCTTGGAGATGTGGAGGGTTTCGTTGAATACGCTGGAGTCCTGGAAGCGGTCCGAAACACTGCCTGCCGTCTTGGTCCATCGAATCTGCACCAGAAAGAAAAATGAGTAACAGCGGCAATAGCCAACAATACACGTGATGGGATATCAAAATATCGATTTTCTTTAATGACAAAAATCATTAGGATATTAACATCATGTTCCATGAAGACATTTAGTAAATTTAACTAGTGGAAATTTAATTTTAATTGCACTTTATCTATTTGTGCTTATTGATTTCAAATACTACATAACCTTATAAAGTTTTTATCTCCACTTACATGCACCAAATTTTACAATTTTCTTCCTATCTATATTGTAAATGATTTTCCAGAGGGGTTTGTTCATATACACTTCACTTGATAATTATTGAACACTTCATTCCTAAAAAACAAACAAATTCTGGTAGGGGACAGTATTTTCAGAACAACAAAATAAAACAAGAATTTCGAAATTCACTGTTTATTTATCTTTTTTTTAAATTAGTGCATATTTGATTAGATAATACACATACTTTTTCATGAAATATTAAGATATTAGTTATTATTTTTACCCTATTTACCTGCGGTGTCCTGCCTTAAAGGTCCAGATTTTAAATGCAAATGCAACAGAAATAATGTTTATCACATGTCTTCATCACCAGCACATCTATAAACACCCACACGCCGCATTATGCATCTGAACAGTGCGAGGCGAAGCTTGTTTGTCAGAATAAATCTGGAACGCATGAAACCTCCGACCTTGAAAGCAAAGAATCACGTTGTGAATTAAACTCGCTGCAAACACTTTAGATGCTCTCTGCTTTTGTCACAAGTGTATTTATAAATGTTAAACGATTGTCACGAGACGAGGGAGAAACTCATGAACCGAGTGTCCCGAAAACCAGTCGTTTCAGATGTTTTGTTCATGATTCTCGATCCTCAAATCAACTATATCTGACATTCCCCCAGCGATTTTAATCGTTGCCCAGCCCTAATTTAAATATAAAATATAAAATATTTGAAATATATTTAAATATATTTATTGTGATGAAGTTGAATCTATTATTTATCTATCTGTCTGTCTGTCTGTCTGTCTGTCTGTCTGTCTGTCTGTCTATCTATGTATTTATTTCAAGCAAAATAGTGTGACAATGCATTAAGCACACTTGTTGTTTCCACAAGGGTTTTGAGTTTGGTCGTGTGTGTGTGTGTGTGTGTGAGTGTGTGTGTGGCACTATGTCACAGTCACTCGTTTGTCAAACAAATGCCAGCGCGAGTCCTCTGGGAACCCCTCCTCGCCATTTCCCTTTGACAATGCCAATGTCAGTTTAGCTCCGCGAAGACGGTGTGTGTTCTGCGGAGTCAAGCCGAGTGACAAGGTGAAGCGAACACTGCCAGCTTCACTCCAGCGAGAGGAGGATCGGGCGGGATCGAGCGTCCCAGTCATGGGATCTCAGGAAAGACGGGACTCGTCTGTTTTTGTCAATCGGGACTGTTTTCAGCCTTTGCTTCGGGATGAACTCATCAGTCCTACACTACAAAAACTGCTTTTCTTACTCAGGATTTTTCTCTCGTTTCCAGTCCAAATATCCAAAAATTGTTCAATCACACTGAAAAAAATAATATGAAATTATTTAAAATTATAATATTATATAAATATTATATAATTATAAAAAATATAAAATATTTCTAATCAATAAAATTGTGGCATGTTAATTTGTTAATGTTAATGTTGTTAATGTGTAATGTTAATTTGATTAACTATTACTCAATTCTAATTTGTTCAATTTAATAAATAATATTGCTTGTAATCTGTTGCCACAATTTTATTGATTAGATAAAGCATATTCGTTTTTACAGTGCATGATATTTACATGAGTAAAAGGCCATTAGATTGGGGGGGGGGGGGTGAGATGAGGTTTTGTTTAAAACAAGTAAAATGATCTGCCAATGAAAGAATGAATTTAACGTCTGGGAAAAACATCAATCAACTCTCAAGATCAACAAACGTGTGGCCAGTCGCTTTAACTAGCGCTGGGTATTGAGACAAATTTCACAATTCAATTCAATTTCGATTCACAAGCTTGCAATTCGATTTCGATTGGATTCAATATTGATTATTTTGGATATCAGTTATAATAAATGGCCATTTTTCTGAAGGGAATCAAATCTCTGAACTAATGCTGTAAACTATGGGAGTCTAGTTGTAGCCTATAGGCTTCATCACCCTAATATGAAGGTCATAATCAACTGTTTTGTAGCTATACAAACACTTAAAGGGATACTCCACTGTTTTGGAAATAGACTCATTTTACCACTACCCCTCAAGTTAAACAGTTGAGATTTACTGTTTTCGAATCCATTCAGACGATTTTCTGATATTTTCAAAAATATCAGTAACCAGACAGTTTCTGCTCTCATTGATTTCCATAGTATATTTTTCCTACTATGGAAGTCAATGAGACCAGAAACTGTCTGGTTACTGAAATTAAAAAATAACGGTAAAACATGTAAAATGAGCCTATTTACAAAAAAAAGTGGAGTATCCCTTTAAATTACACTTTTATTTATTTTTTATAATAAGAAGATTATATGAAATATAAACATTTAAATGGTGGCTGTCATAAAAACTTGCCAGATTTATTCAAATATGCATTAAATATTGAAGAACATTAAGATTATAATGCATATGTAATATGGTGTATATATTTATCAAAATGCTCCTCTCTAGAGTTATTTTTTCTAGCTGACTAACGAGTTTATGTGGGTTTTCTGAGGTAAATATGACTATGATATTGATTACAAGCTGTTTAACTGACGTCTTTCCACGGTTGAAACGCTGATTGAGTGAATCAATGTGTCATGATCCGGATTTGGATCAGTTGTCCTCTATCTTTAACACACTTTCAGATGCTCATTCATGTTTATTTGGCGCTGTGACTGGTATTATTAAGCCGGAAGAGAGATCAGCGCTGCCGAAACGCTATTTATGATTTTGAGTTTCTAAAGAAAATGGATGTAATTTGAAAGTTGAGACTTTATTTCATATCAATAGTAACAAAGGACAAAGATTATTGTGATTTTTTTGGATGCGCGCAGCCGCGATACAATGATCCATTCATTCAAATGAAACAGGATGACTAATCGATTCTTCGTCGGTTCGTAAAAATGAGAATCGATTAATATTGAGAAATCGATATTTATTACCCAGCCCAAGTTTTAACTTTTATTAATTTCCAGGATATGAACCCTTGATATGGCCATGTGTGTTGGAAATAGACGAAATGTCAAAAGCTTCAGTATGTGACGCCTTGGGGATGAGACCGGGCTGAAACTTCACAAACATAGGTCCGAAATGATATTCAAAAACTCTTCAGTCCATTAAACACGTGATCTCTGAGACACGTGAGTGAAGCATTTGCGTATTTAACACGCAACGAGATGTTTCTGTGTGAAAGCCGACGCGTGAGACGACAGACAGACTCTAAATCCTCACCGTCGGCGCTTCGTGATTAATCTGACAGTCGTTTCAATCCGAGGTGTTGTTGTGAATATGAACGGGGTTGGCCGTGATCTTTGTGAGAACGTTCAACAAAGACGAGCCGGAAACAGCAACACAATAAACCCTGAAGCTGCCGAGAGAAAGACAATGTGCCCTTACACAGAGTTCACATGAGTCAAGGTAGAGCAGAAAGGACAGTGTACGGCTCTAAAGAAGGCTTATTACGCTCTCTCACAGTCTCGATGTGTTTCCGGCTCTCCTAGATCAGGTTCTCCTGCTTGAATGTTGATTATTCTCCTCATATTCTCCATTGTTGCGGCTCCTCTCTTCCCAGTCTGTCAGGAACGCTCTGTTCACTTCCTGTCTCTATGAAGCCCCGCCTTCTGAAAAGCACACTGTGCTCTGATTGGACAGCTGGAGCAGTGTGTTGTGATTAGGGTTGGGTATCGAGAATCGAGGATCGATTGGAACCGGGACTAACTTTTCGTTTTTCCCGGAATCGTTTAAAAGTTAAAATTTTGATTCCTAGTTTCGATATTCACAGTCCGCCGACCAGAAGAAGAAACCGCTGAACAACACCAACGAAGAAGCGTCTACCGGAAGTGTTGGCATAACCGCGCGAGTCGAACATGAGTAGCTTACGTCAGCGGTCCAAAGTGTGGCTTCACTTTTCTAAAAATAACAAAATCTCGGCAACATGCAGAGTATTTCAGTTTAGAAAGGAGTGTTTCCTTTAGAAAGACCGTTGGTTAGCAAGGTTAGCTAAACTTTTTTGACCCTGCCTCTTAAAAGAATCGGAATCGAGAATCGTTGGGAACCGGAATCGAAACAAGGAATCGGAATCGTTCAAATTCAAACGATACACAACCCTACAGGTGACAATGAACTCCCTTATGTCATTTAAAGGAAAATAAGTCATATGACGGTTTCAGACTGAAATAACATGTCTCGTCACATTTAGTATGTCGAGTTAAGATTAGTTCGTCAGTGTTATCAAACTTTTCAGTTTATGAGTAAATGATGATTGATCACATCTGGGTGAATTATTCCAGACGTTCACAGACTCGATGAGATGATACTAATTGCTCCATGAAAGGAAAAACGTGACACGTTGTATTTCACGTTAACACTCTTAAACGCTCGGATCACACGGTAGAGAGGGTCAAATGGACCTTTGGAGACGTCAATGCACTGGATGGAGAAGCTCTTAGCTTAAGCTCTGGATTAAAACTCTATATGAGTCGCTCTGGATAAGAAACATCCGCTGAGTGAAGACTAATGCACATTATAAAGCTTTTCTCAGGCGTACAACCAAACCCAGATGACGTCGTGAATGCAGATCAGTCTGAAATGATGCACACACAAATAAGAGATGTCCTTCCTTGGTATTATCTCGCATTAACATCGAAACATTATCAAGTTCTGTACCCGCTCCACATGAGAAAATCATTTACTTAAGAACTAAAATGACTTTTTTTCTGAAAAAAATGTGTTTAAGCTTAAAAACAGAACAAATATCTGCCAATGAGGTCAAAAAAATGATCTTGTTTTTCCTTTGAATACATTTTATTTGCTTAAGTTGCATTAAAGGAGTAGTTCACTTTTTTAAAAAAAAAAAAACTTTTGCTGATAATTTCCTCGCCCCCATGTCACCCAAGATGTCCACGTCTTTCTTTCTTCAGTGGAAAAGAAATGAAGGTTTTTGATGAAAACATTCCAGGATTTTCTCCATATAATGGACTTCAATGGGGTCCAAACGGTTCTGACAGTTTCAGTGCAAACTGTTCAAAGGGCTTTAAACGACTCCAGACGATGAATAAGGGTCTTATCAAGCGAAACGATCGCTCATTTAATAAATAAATAACAAAGTTTAAGTTTGATAAGCTCAAATGCTCGCCTTGCTCTGTTCTGTGTGACTCTCGTTCATCAAAATGAACAAATCTTTTTCCGAGTCATTTGGTTCATTCAACGAACGAAATGAACGAGTTGACTTGGGAAAAGATTTGTTCATTTTGATGAATGAGTTCGAACAGGAGAGTCACGAACGAGCATCACAGAACAGAGCAAGGCGAGCATTTGAGCTTATAAAACTTAAAACTTTGTTATTTATTTATTAAATGAGTGATCGTTTCGCTTGATAAGACCCTTATTCATCGTCTGGAGTCGTTTAAAGCCCTTTGAACAGTTTGCACTGAAACTCTCATTTGGACCTTGAACCGTTTGGTCCCCATTGAAGTCCATTATATGGAGAAAATCCTGGAATGTTTTCATCAAAAACCTTCATTTCTTTTCGACTGAAGAAAGAAAGACATGGACATCTCGGATGACACGGGGGCGAGGAAATTATCAGCAAAAGTTTTTTTAAAAGTAATCAAACTCAGTTCAGACTCATATCTTCAGTCATGTTTGCTTCTCCAGTAAATGCGTCTTGATTTAAGAAAGCGAGACGTCTGAAGGTTGAGGACGCAGATGTGCTAGCGACCGACCGCATTAAAGATCTTCCGTCCGGAGGGACGCCTGCTCGACTGGTGGCCTAATCCGAGAGACGAGCGACAAATGGAGGATTAGAAGCACTAATGCCAACATTACACAAGGATATTAATAGTAGATTTCCTAAAAATCAACACTGAAATGATCTCACATGTTGATTTATTTCTTAAACAGGACATTTTCTGCTTTTCTCTGTGTTTATCTGTGTTCTCCTCTATATCAGAGTCAGTGTAACTCCTGAAACGCCTCCATTAGTCTCGAGTTTCTCCCGGGAACCAAAACGCCTCATTAGAATAATTAATGCGCAGAATAAAGGGGCGGGCCTGTCGAGTTAGTTAGTAGTGTGTCAAACTGGCGGTTATGGAAAGGGGCGGGGCATTTCCCAAACACACTCGACCAATCACAACACACCGCTCCAGCCGACCAATCAGAGCACAGTGTGCTTTTCAGAAGGCGGGGCTTCATAGAGACAGGAAGTGAACAGAGCGTTACTGACAGACTGGGAAGAGAGGAGCCGCAACAATGGAGAATATGAGGAGAATAATCAACATTCAAGCAGGAGAACCTGATCTAGGAGAGCCGGAAACTACATCTTTGATAGTTTTAGTTTCAGAAACACTGCAGAAGAGGGATATTAATGAGATGCGGAGACTCACTGTCCTTATTACGGCCTCAATAATGATCTGTTCTCAGGTGCTTGGTCTAGTTTCATATATCAAAGGTTTCTCTCAGCGAGTGAGAATCTCCTGCTGTTCCCGGATCCGGAGCATCAATCCCGAAACCTGCCCGTGGCTGGACCGGAGCAGACATCTTAATGATCCGATTTCAAAGGAGACACCGGGAATGTTTGATCTCCCCCGTTTAAAAGTTTTAATTAAGCGCCGCAGTGTCACATATGCGAGAAGAATCGTGGCCGGTGTGTCTCACTAACTCAATGGGCTTCACCTTTCCATCTGAAATATAGGGATCAATACGGGCTGTGTGTGAGTGCGCTACGCTGGAGTGGACCGATGAATGGGCTGTGTATCGATCAAAGGCCAATTAAATATTAATTAGGGTGAATGGGCAGAGTCAATCCCCGAGACACCGACAAATAACATTTCATTTATCCAATCCGGCAAATTGAGCTCCATGCAAAACAACCTCCTGTTTAAAGGCACTTTGAAATGAAGCTCAGTGTAAATAAATGTTTGAGGAAAGAGGGATTTCTGTAAAAGATCAAGCCGGAAAAATGGCTCAAACTGAAGAAAGCCTGCTGCTTTCACTAACGAAGTTATCATAATTAATGTACAAATTGATAATGTTCACATTTCTTCAACAACTCAACCTCTACACTTGACTGTTGCAAAGTTATGAAATAACCAATGGATGGATGGATGGATGGATGGATGGATGGATGGATGGATGGATGGATGGATGGATGAAGAGGTGGATGGATGGATGGATGGATGGATGGATGGATGGATGGATGATTAGATGGATGGATGGATGAATGGATGGATGGATGGATGAATGGAAGGATGGATGGATGGATGGATGGAAGGATGAATGGAAGGATGGATGGATGGATGAAGAGGTGGATGAATGGATGGATAGACACATAGAGTAACAAATAAAAACAAAAAAACATACATTCATACATATATATACAGTAAATAAATAAAATAAATGAATAAATATGAAACTACATATATTTGCATGGAGTAAGTAAATAAAATAAATGTCCATCAGGGAATAAACTGCTGTAATATCTGACCTCTCGAAGCCGTTCAGCAGAACACATGATGAACATCTGCGACACACACCTCTGGATATCAGTGTGTGACGCACATCTCTCACACACACACACACACTCAGCCGGCTGCTGTCCAGAACACACACTCGACACCGCCAATCTCATCTGGCTTCTGGCTCTCGCTGAGTGATAAATAAAACTGGTTTGTGGCTGGCAGCATTTGAGGAACTGAAACATTACAGTGTGTGTGTGTGTGTGTGTGTGTGTGTGTGTGTGTGTGTGTGTGTGTGTGTGTGTGTGTGTGTGTAAACACTGACAAGCAGAGAAATCAGAGTTTATGATCCGCGCTCCAGCAAGAGACTCTGATGACGTCAGTGCGCAGGGAACAGGCTAACGATCTTTTAATCAGGAAAATAACCTGTTTGGCTGTAAAGTCATTTTAATGGCCGCTACAATTCTACAGCCATTAGCAAAAACATCATTTTAGACCCTTTTTAAAAAACAAAGTCAAATATTGAGAAAAAAAGGCAAAATTGAAATTTATAGCTGTGGTAAAATAAAACTTTTGCATGCAATTTTATTTATTTATTTTTTTTTGTTTAATTGGACTTGCATGTCTCTGTATTTATTGCAAAAACGTATTAAATAAATCAGTCCATTTGGGGAGAAACAACACAATCATAAAAACGTTCTGAGATACGAGAACCAACACGTCACAATATTCCTCATTATAATAATTCATGCGCAGAATAAAGTTGTGTTTTACTGTCTCTTCAGAAGCTCCAAACACGCGAGCAAAAGCACCAATCTCTTTGGTCGAATAGTTTTTGACGCGGCGCGTCAAACTAAAAAACGAACCCGAGGCATTTTTAAAAAAATGACGCTTTTACGAGTGGCGATTTACGCGTCGGTGTGAACAGGGGAGATTAAAGTCAGAACATTATGAAAATAAAGTTTTAATATTTTGAGAATAGTCAAAATTACAAGAATACTGTCTTCCGTATAAGTTATTGGTGTGTGTAAATACTGTCTGATTGTGGTTCTAGTTGTGGTTCTAGTTGTGGTTGTGTCCTCACCTGTGGCCGCGGGTGTCCGGTGACCAGGCAGGACAGCTCGAGCGTCTCTCCCTCTCGGATGGTGTAAACCCGCTCAGAGTAGCGCTCCTCCTCCACGTTACACGCGTGACCCGAGTGCACGATGCGGACTGTAGGTGGCGCTGTGGAGAGAACACACACAGTCACTCTTCACTATTGTTGCACCAGTGCTCGTATCGTTAGCTAGTTAAACTTCACAACATACAGCAATAGCACATCTAACCTCGCACTTCACAGTTAAAGTTGCCGTTTTTATAAGTAAAAACAGAACTCATATATATCTTATAATTTACAGTAAAAAATCATGAATTGATATTCCAGGAATTCCCCGAATCACACTTTTTTTTCTTTAATAATCACGCTTCTTGAAATTCCTGTTTACTGTATTTTTATTCTGGCGACCACAGCTGCCAGTTTAATGCAGGACGAGCATTAACGAGCGCTAAAAGAGTAGGTACTTTACAGCCAAATCTCGTTGAGTATGAACCGGACATCTGCCATGTTGACGTTATCATGTGACCTACTACGACGCGTTATCATCATATCACAAGCGCAACAACTTAAAAGAAATGAACAACGACACGTTTCATTCTTTTATCTATAAATATCTTGACATTGATGAAACTTGCTCATTTTGTTGTGGTATTGTTGAAGAAACAGCTGCCTTTAAGGTTGATTTAAGTAAACCCTACTAATGTGACCCACAGTGTTATTCTTATAACGATATTTTGTTTTTATTAAGAAACCCCCAAATCGTCACCTCTTCAATATATGTTGTTATTTTATACCCAAAAAGTTTCTCCTTTAAGTTTTCCTCCTTTTCTTGATACATTTACCTCGTTTCATCCCTCAGACTTATAACAACAACAACATTTTTTTATGCATTATGAAGAACTATTTAAAGATATTTAGCCTTGTTCCTTTTTCCTGTGTATATAATATATTAAATGATATTATGATGTCATATTATGATGTACACAAACCAATGATCTGTTTTCTGTTTTGTCATTATGATGTTGGTATCTTTCCATGATCTTATATGTAATAAGTTTATAAGTTTAAATTATATGAGCAACAGGTGCACTAACACTTCATAACATCAGTGACTCGACGGAACAACCTAGAACAGTTTTCCTATGTTTTAAACGATTTAAAATCACATTTGAAAACCCCTGCTTCGCTGATCTCCGCGATGTTGATAATGACGAATGCTCTCCCGTGGCCTCCTGGGATAGAAGAGGATCCATCGGATGAACACTCAAAAATCTGTCCGAAAGCAGGAGATCATCCGGGAACTTCTCGCCTACTCTTTTATGAGTACTGAGGTTTCGGACATACTACTCCTTTCAAATACTGTTTTCCCCTCCTATATAGTACTAAAGTAGGGATATTCGGACGTACTATAAGTATACGTATGCCCGAATCTCGCGATAATTAGTACGTCACTCTGGTGATTCTTGCCTACTCTTTTATGGATACTGTAATAACTGGTAGCTATCCAAATAAAACGTGAGTCTAACCGGAGCTAAATTAGGCTAATAACTCTTTTCTTAAGCTAAATCCTAAAATGAGATAAGAACACTCATGTCATGTCCCATACACCGCACGACCCAGAGTGTTTACACATCAACCAACAGGAGGCAGTAACACCGTTTTTCCACTTTTAATGAAGACCAAAGAAAGAACTACTCAGGCAGGGCCCTATTGCCTTACACATCTCTCTCAACAACGGTGAGGGACACATTTTTACATTAGGCAGTAAATGAACCAAGAACATCTGATCAACTTGAACATTACACACATAACTTTACTATAACAACAACTTAAAGATCTTGCTGTAATAACACATAAATGAACTCTCAATAAACAATTACCCATAATGCACCCAGCTGCTAGCGCTGGTTGCCAGGTCATTACAATACTAAAGATTCGGACATACTTATTCGCTCGCATACTGCTTTTTCCCTACTATATAGTAGGGAAGTATGTGGTTTCGGACGCAGCCAATATGTATTTAACTGTTCTTACCTCTGTAAACATAATGTTGACCTCCTTGCTGCAGATGACTTGTGAAGTGTGCACGTACGAGAGCGAGCAGAAAGGAAGAGCAGTTCTGTTTTTTGCCCACAGGTGTCAGTCGCGAGTTTAAATTTCAGGAAATCGCATGTAGCCTCTTTAAATATATGATAATCAATGTGCGTTGCCTGAACCACATTTGTGTGGCCGAAAATGTACAGTGATATATCCAGGAAATTACTGTTTTGATTAATCTCCCCTGAGTGTGCCGCTCCAAATGTGATTATCTATTTTGCCTTTGACTTGTGTGATTTGTAGTAGCCCCTTCTTTGTTATTATTTATTTTTTATTTATTTTTTCTCTACTGTTGTTTCCTGCTTGGTTAATATTTTTGTACATTCTATCCCCTGCGAGAGTTTTGTATCTTACTTCTAGTCAATAAAAAAAAAACAACATTTGTGTGGCCATTTATATGTTTATGATAATAATTATGTTCATTTATAAATGAAAAGAGGCAGAGTTGATAACCGGAGTATCCGAGTGCTGAGGCCCTGTTTACACGAGAACGCTCGCGGGTGAAAATGTAAAAATATTTTATCGGATGTGCCTTTCGTTTACACGGTGAGGGTGTTTTTGAGGCTCAAAAACGCAAAAAAGTGAAACCACCCTCCAGAGTGGAAATCTTAAAAACGCTCCACCGTCGCGTTCCCGTGTAAACGGTAAAAACGCAAAAGTCTGCTTGACTGTGAAGGTTGTACGCAGGCGCGCGGTCTTGGTGTTGCTGTAGTATGCACTCCTAGCCGCCTGAAGTGCATACTACATTGAATTTCACACTTTTGCGTCTCCATTTGCACGTGGATTTCCCACACGAAACGCTCGTCTAAACGCAGAATTTAAAAAAAGATGACGCAACGCCACTTTTGCGTTTTCTCTTCGGAATCGTTTCCGTGTAAACATAGCCTGAGTGACGCGATCAAGAACGCGCTGTTAGCAGCGTCCTCTCGTCCTCAGGAGTTTGTTCTCCCGAGTCGAACTTGGCAAGTCCGAACTACCAAGGACGCAAGTCAGAAGTTTGCGTAGTACTTGGTATTGAGAAACGACCAATATTGACCCGCGTTCTGTTTTCTATCATGGGACCGCAGCAAACGAGCTGTAGCCTCGCCTGACAAGATTGAGTGAACTGGGAGCAGTTTTTCCGTGAGCGGGAATTGGAAAAACCGGAGTGGACCATCAGCAAACCGATTACAGAATGCTTAGAGTGGAGAGAGGAACGTGCTTTCGCTCCACTCCAGGCTTTATCACATCCCCCCTCAGCAGGGTGAATACGCATCATCTTTCCTTAATTTAAGACCTATTCAAACTAAAATTAAGACATTTATCACACTATTTGTGAAAGCCTATTAACGGCCTTAAAATTATGAAAAGTTAATTTAAGACATAAGGACAGACGGGAACCCTGCAATTGACGGATATCCGTCATAGACTCGCAGCATAACGGAAATCCGTCGTAGCGACGGAGAACTTTAACCCCTGCTGTCACATGACAGAGAGATGTCTATTAAAGCTTTACAAGTCCCATCACACAACATGCAGGAGCTTCACACACACACACACAGAGACGCCAGTTAGTTTAGATAAATACACGCATGCAACACAGAAAGCATTCAGTAATGATGGCCTCGTTCATGTTGCTCAGTGTGTGTGTGTGTGTGTGTGTGTGTGTGTGTGTGTAAAGGCAAGTTCACACGAGATCATGAGCGAAGCACTGATGAGCCCGCAGCGTCTGTGCTAGTCCGTCTTTAACGCCCAATGCTCTAATTCTCACAGCATCATGCGTTTGTGTGTGTGTGTGTGTGTGTGTGTGTGTGTGTTTGCTGAGACAGATCATTGATGTCAGAATGAAGAGTGTGTTTTCAGCAGCTCAATAACGCTGAGTGTGAAGACGCTGAAGGGATCGAGTGATGACATCACTTCCTTTGAGTCTGAGCGGCACAGCCACACACACACACACACACACACACACACACACACACGAGGACTGTCTCAAACACTCACACACACTCAAGAACAGTCAAAAGAGACATGGTTCCATCCAAAAGAGACAGGCAGACTACAAGAGACTATTTAGCTATTTTTGGACCAAATTAATAAATATATGAAAAAATATTAAAAAAAAATAATTATTATTAATTAATTAATTAATATTATTAATAATAATATAAGTAAATTTAAAAAAGTATAAGTAAATTTAAAAAAAGTATAAGTAAAAAAAAAATAAAAAAGTATATAAAATAAATATATACAATTACAATAAATACATATAAGTATATCAAATAAATATAAAACAAAATAAATAAAATTATATAAAAAAATATATAAAAAAACAAAATCACATCTTTGCATGTGCCGTCGTCAGATATGTGCGATTGCAGTGGAGTACACACACACACACACACACTCGAGTCTGAGGATGTTCTCTGGCATTTGATCCGACTGCTTTAAAGTGTGAGAAACTCATTAGAGCAGAAGCTGCTGCGTCTCTTTCATGCGTTTAGAGTGTAATCGACGTTTGATGTTTGCCACACACACTCTGCCTCGTTCCTCATTTACATATCAAGCAGAAACAGAGGATTGTTTATCCAGATATTTATGCGGGAACAGAAACGTGACGTCTCGAGGGCTTAACGTGTCGTTTTCAGCAGCGCACACGCTTACCTTTACACAGACCAGTCAAGACAAACTATTACTACAGACAACTCCACCACATCACTGACACACACACACACACTCAGACATTCACTCAATGATTCACTCACTCACTCACACTAATGTTTCAGCTTATTGTGATTACATTTTACACAAATCGTTGCTAAGAAACTGCAAAAAAAAAAAAAACTCAAAATTTGTCCCGATTCAGTTTCATTTCAGGAGCGTCTCTTATTTGAGATTCTTGGATCAAGATGTTTGCATACTAAATATTTGAACAAATATCAAGCTTTTAAACTTTAATCATGTGAGAAAAGATCAGACGTGTAAACGCTCAGAGATGCACCAGCGCCGGGACGCTAAACAAACACATCATCCCACGAGCGAGTCCCATGATTCCCTGCGCACAGACAGAGTGACTCTACACTGATCTCTACACTGAACTCTACACTGAACTCTACACTGAACTCTACACTGAACTCTACACTGAACTCTACACTGAACTCTACACTGAACTCTATACTGAACTCTACACTGAACTCTACACTGAACTCTACACTGAACTCTACACTGATCTCTACACTGAACTCTATACTGAACTCTACACTGAACTCTACACTGAACTCTACACTGAACTCTACACTGAACTCTACACTGAACTCTATACTGAACTCTACACTGAACTCTACACTGAACTCTACACTGAACTCTACACTGATCTCTACACTGAACTCTACACTGAACTCTATACTGAACTCTACACTGAACTCTACACTGAACTCTACACTGAACTCTACACTGAACGCTACACTGAACTCTACACTGAACTCTACACTGAACTCTACACTGAACTCTATACTGAACTCTACAGTGAACTCAACACTGATCTCTACACTGATCTCTACACTGAACTCTACACTGAACTCTATACTGAACTCTACACTGAACTCTACACTGAACTCTACACTGAACTCTACACTGAACTCTACACTGAACTCTATACTGAACTCTACACTGAACTCTACACTGAACTCTACACTGAACTCTACACTGATCTCTACACTGAACTCTACACTGAACTCTATACTGAACTCTACACTGAACTCTACACTGAACTCTACACTGAACTCTACACTGAACTCTACACTGAACTCTACACTGAACTCTACACTGAACTCTATACTGAACTCTACAGTGAACTCAACACTGATCTCTACACTGATCTCTACACTGAACTCTACTCCTGTTTCACTTGTACTGTGGTTACCTTAACATAAAATAATCAATTGAGCCAGTCTCCACTGCTTGTCAAAAAACTGTTATTTTATATATATATATATATATATATATATATATATATATATATATATATAAACTAAATATTAAACTAAAATAAAATAAAATAAATTATAGCCATTCTCCAAACTGCAGTGTCACAGAAGTGTGTGTGATTGGTTATAATGTCCAACAGCGCATAAGAACATGTCACAAGAAATCTAATCCAAAGCAAGCAGATCTAAATATATAACGCAACGCTTTTCATTCAAATTCACATTTCACTCCACATGTGTAATAGACTGTCCAGAGGCATTTGGTTTCATCCTTCTGAAGAACATGGGCCTTTTTTGATGCTAATCTGAAGCAGAACACGTCTGTCTTCCTACTAATACATCACACTTCATTCTGCGGACTAATGTTAACCAACGCCATCCAACCAACTCATGACAGATAACCCTGTTAAACATTCACTTTCACACTGAAATACAAACAACACACACAATCAGACACTCGCTCGCAGGAAGAGTCCGTTATCTGGAAGAGTAATGTACACGTCAAGGCCAGAAATACTGAACGTTGAGGCTGTTCACCAAAAGGAGATTTAATAACCATAAACGGGATGATTATAGTCCTTTCTCCAGAATGAAAGCGACGGGTTGGACAGGGGATGCTGAAGTGCTTTATTTTCATTTGTAATGCGAAACTGCATATAAAAGCGTCCGTGTTCATCTATTACTTTAGCTAAAGCAGCACCTGCAATTTACATTTTAATTACCAGGAGCCTCTCTCCAAGAGATTTCAACGTTCACGTCTTGTGTTATTGTTCACTTTCAGTCGCGCTCGATTCAAATCAGTGTTTTCCTGACGTTCTTTGTTGCGTGGCATTATGAAGCCATTAAAGCGCGCTGGCTCTGGGTGGCGTGCCGTCAAACGCTGGTGATTTCTCGGATTTCTTCGCCGGACGAGACAGAAATCATCTGTGAAACACAATAAGCGAAGCTCCCGCGGGAAACACAGCGGAGGAGAACAGATCTCCTGCTAGAGACTGATTTAGAAAGAGACTTTCATTTGTTTACGGGTGGATGACATTTACGTTTGAACACGGAGATAAAACACACAGAACAAGATGAGGACTGATATTGTTTAGTCACACGGACCTTCGGTTATGGGAAAAGGTCATTGGTAATTGAATTTTTTGTTTTTTAAATTAATTTATCTCTCAGCATATATTCTATATCTCTATTGATAAAGTATATTTATCTGTGCGAAACATACACAAATATGAGTCAGCACATCTGTGTTCAACACTGATGATAATCATAACTGTGTGTTGATCATCAGATCCTCATATTAGAGTGATTTGTGAAGGGTCATGTGACACTGAAGACTGGAGTAATGATGATAAATTCAGCTTTGATCACAGGAATAAATTACACTTTACTGTATATTCACATAGAGAACTGATGATTTACATTAGAATAATATTTTACTATTTTTTACTGTATTTCTGATCAGATAAAAGCAGCTTTACTGAGCCGAAGAGACTCAAAAACATGAAAAAATCTCAAGCAGACCTACAACTAACATGATAAAACTAACATTAACCAATTCACATTAAACCGATAAATAAAGTTGTGGTAACAGCGTTATTTTTCATGTTCAGATTTAGTGAAAGTTCACTAAGTTTAGTGAGTTTAGTGTGAATAAAATTTACAAATTAAATGAAAAAGATAAAAAAGTTATACAATATATTACATAAAATTATATAATATTATAACTCATCTAGCCATTCTCCAAATTGCTTGTCAAATGTCCATTTGAGCTTATAAAACGTAAAAAGTTTAAGTTTTATAAGCTCAAATGCTCGCCTTGCTCTGTTCTGTGTGACTCTCCTGTTCGAACTCGTTCATCAAAATGAACAAATCTTTTTTTGTGTGTGTGATTTGGTTCATTTAACGAACGAAATGAACAAATTGACTCAGAAAAAGATTTGTTCATTTTGATGAACGAGAGTCACACAGAACAGAGCAAGGCGAGCATTTGAGCTTCTAAAACTTAAACTTTGTTATTTATTTATTAAATGAGTGATCGTTTCGCTTGATAAGACCCTTATTCATCGTCTGGAGTCGTTTAAAGCCCTTTGAACAGTTTGCACTGAAACTGTGAGAACCGTTTGGTCCCCATTGAAGTCCATTATATGGAGAAAATCCTGGAATGTTTTCATCAAAAACCTTCATTTCTTTTCCACTGAGGAAAGAAAGACGTGGACATCTTGGGTGACATGGGGCGAGGAAATTATCAGAAAATGTTTTTTTAAAGTGAACTACTCCTTTAAGTTGGCCCTAGTGAAATCTGTACAAAAAAAGAGAATTCGGATATTTTAGCTCCTAGTAATTATAGACCCATCTCAAATCTTCCATTTTTGAGTAAAACATTAGAGATTTTTTTAATCAGTTAAGTATTTTCTTAAGTTGTAAATGACATAAGAATAGACTTAGATAGGAATTGGCCATCAGTTCTGGTTGTGCTGGATCACCAGACTCTATTGAATAGAATCTGCGTTCTATGTTAGCCTGTCTGAAACCGTTTTAAATGGTTTTTATCATATCTTAGTGGTAGAACATCTGCCGTATCTCTCAATAATAGCATGTCTGAACATTATGAGGTGGAGTTCCCCAGGGATCGATTTTAGGACCACTACTTTTTAATCTATACATGTTACGCATCTCTTTTCATCGTTATGCTGACGATACACGGTTATATGTGGCCGTATCTCCAGATGACACCGCAGGGCAAACCGATTCACTTGCAAATTGCATTCAAGACATGAATGGATGTCGCAAAAGTTCTTACAACTCAATCAAGATGAAACAGAAGTTTTGATAATCGGATCAAAAGAACAGAGAGAAGAATTAATCCCTAAACTAAATATTCTGCGATTAAACCCAAGTAGGCGTTATCTTTGACTCGGATTTTAATTTTAAAGCATGTGTGTGCAATGTTGCATTTTATCATTTAGCAAGCAAATTTAGCACTTTTCCAAACAAATAAATGCAGTTCAAAGTGCTTTACAGCCAAAACAATTAAAAGCAAGTACAAAATACAGGTAAAGAACAACAAATAAAATTAAAAAGAAAAATTAAAGAAGATTGCTAGAATAAGAGCATTTCTCTCTCTCTCTCTGTGCAATACAGAAGAATTAACAGGCAGGCTTGACTATTGTAATGCCCTCCTCTCTGGTCCACCAAAAACCTCTGCAGCGTGAGTGTTGACTAAGACGGAGTCGAGTGAACACACCACACCAATACTAAAATCAGTGCCTGTTAGTTTTCCTGCTGATGTCTTTTATTAGTTTATAAAGCACTGCATGGACCTGCTCCAGACTATCTTTTAAAAATGCTTAGAGTTGATGAACATATGAACTCTTTAGTCTGGCCTTCTTATAATATTCTACAATGTCTGCAATTTAATATTATTTTATCATTTTAATTTAATTATTTTTTTCTTGTACTTTACCTGTATTTTGTACTTGCTTTTAATGGTTGTGTCTGTAAAGCACTGTAAAAACTGCATTCATATCAGTGCTATATAAATAATGTTTGCTTGCTTGCTGATATAGTCTGGTTTGGTGCTTCCTGCGAGTGTAATGAAGTGTGTGTGTGTGTGTGTGTGTGTGTGTTTGGTCACGGATCGGCCCGCTGAGGCTCGTTCTGAGGTTATAGATCAGGGAGGTTCAGATTAAGTCCTCAAACCCGTCAGTTCTTCAGCGCTGGTCTCGTTGATAAGAGCGTCACTCAAACACACACACACACACACACACACACACACACACACACTTTATTTCAGACCATCGCTGGACAGTTATGACCCACGCTCAGCCAATCCGGCTCGTATCCGGCTCTTATCCGGACCCGCAGATCCACAATCCCCGTCGCTTAGGGAAACGATCGCTGTGCAGCGGGACGCAGGGAACAGGCTCAGTTACAGAACTACACACACACACACACAAACACACACACACACACACACACACACACACCAGTTCATATTCATGATACTAATATGCTTCAGCTTATAAACAAACTCTTAAAGGTTCGTTGCAGCGCTGCAAGTTTGAAAGGGGAAAGAAACTGTTTAAGAAGCAATGTGTGTAGCAGGAAGACACAATATAAAAACACACACACAAACACACTCACACACTCACTCTCTCTCTCTCTCTCACTCACTCTCTCTCGCTCACTCACTCACTCACTCACTCACTCACTCACTCACTCACTCACTCACTCACTCACTCACTCACTCACTCTCGCTCACTCACTCACTCACTCACTCACTCACTCACTCACTCACTCACTCACTCTCTCTCACTCTCTCATTCTCACACTCACTCTCTCACTCTCTCACTCACTCCCTCACTCACTCACTCTCTCTCTCACTCTCTCATTCTCTCACTCACTCTCTCTCACTCACTCACTCACTCACTCCCTCACTCACTCACTCTCTCTCTCACTCTCTCATTCTCTCACTCACTCACTCACTCACTCCCTCACTCACTCACTCTCTCTCTCACTCTCTCATTCTCTCACTCACTCACTCTCTGTCACTCACTCACTCAAACTCTCTCTCTCTCTCTCTCACACACACTCACTCACACACTCACTAAATATATATATATATATATATATATATATACATACATTACATTTTAAATGTAACAAATATATTAAATTAAAATTGAACATAAATTCACAGTCATTAATAAAATTAAATATTAAAATTAAAATATGAACATTGATTCTCAATTTCATCCATGATCAATAATCTGTTATCCACATTCCTGTTACAGTTTTTCTTGATTGTTTACACACTAATTCTGGTATTTAAGACACAATGAGCAGAACATGTGACTCGTTCACCAACCCCCTGAACCACAAGCTCAATTCCTGCTTTACACTCAAACTGCAGCTCTAAAACACACGTTTTTCAAAACACTACACACAAATTCAGCGCTTTTGGCACAATTTTCATGCAGAAAATCTCTTGTTTTGACGAGGAACACACTGCCATTCAGATATTCACACTGACTCGTCACACGGGCAAACACACGTCACACAGTTTTACCATCAGCAATCAGAGCTTTAGCAGAAAATACCAAAACTGAAGAGAGGATGCAGAGTAGATATTTTTTTAATTTATTTATATTTTTACTCTAACAGCATAAACATTTTTTTCTGTAGTTTTGTATGTAGACCACTGTATGTGCAACTTTGTGTTGGTTGGGGTGTATGATATGTGGGATCTGTCTCCCGTTGTTTTTGTGGGAAAATACTGTAAAATATATTTGTTAGCGTGTATTTATGTGTTCTGGGTATAAAAACAATATTCTCAAATATTTTACAACACACTCATGTATGTAATGTCTGTAGTAAGTGCAACACTGAACAAAAAGGCCTGAGTCATCATGATGAATGGAGGAGAAGTGTTGTCCATTGAGTACATCAGTGCTTATAAATGTCTCTTCATATGAGGGTTTGTGTGTGTCATTTGAAAACAAAATACCATTTTGAGAAGAAATAACATTGTTTTGAATGTAAAGTTTCATTTTGCACTAGAATTGAGGGGTTTTGCCGATTGTGTGTGTGTGTTTTTAGATTTGTGTGTAGAGTTCTGAGAATATGAGGCATACTTACAGGAAATGTGTGTAAACAATCCAGAAAAACTGTATTTACAACTTGAGTTCTCACACTGTATCTATCATTATTCACTTATTTCTGCCAAGAAATGACAGATATTGGAATAAGAGATGAGCGAATGAGAAACACTGAGCAGTGACGTGGGGACTCAGAGACGGGGATAGAGCCGTTTCTCCTGAATGATGAGTTCAGGCCTCGCCGTTCTCCAGTCGTCTGTCATGATGTGTGTGTGTGTGTGTGTGTGTGTGTGTGCCAGGAGAACGCATGCTAAACGACTGTAAATCACAGAGCGAGCGCTTGCGTCTCGACAGGAGAGCATCAGTCAAACATCACTGAGGAAGAGGAGGAAGAGGAGGAACGACGATCTCCTGACGAGATGGCAGACAGAAGCGGAGAACGGGGAAATACACGTCAGAAATGATGAAAAATCATAAGGTGGAAAACAAGACAGAATAAAGATCTTTATTTTCGGCATTTTCACGTTCTGTGGGATAATCCATGTCGACCTATTTATGCATACAGTATATACAATATGATTTTGCTGGCAATTGAATATTACAATCAGATGCTGATTATGATTTTAATTATGAAGTTATGAATTGTCTGTGAGCTCAGACTAGAAAAAACTGTTCTAAATGACTTTAAACATTAAAGCACGCCATTTCTGCCTTTACTTGCATTTCACAAGAACATATCCAAGTAAATCAATGTGGAAATGAAGCATTTTTGTTCATATAGATTCATTTGGAGTTCCAGTTTCTAAGGGAACTAATAATTCTGCTCTGGAATGATGACTGTTCTGTTTAAATAATAGTTGCACACTTCAAACTATCGTAAAAATAATGTTTTTATTTATTGGCATCAGTGGTTCCATGAGGAACCTTTAATGTCAATGAAACAAAAAAAGGTTCTGTATTGGCATTGACGGTTCTATGGAGAACATTAAACATCCATGAAACCAAAAAAAGGTTCTTTATTGACATTAATGGTTCTATGGAGAATGTTAAACATCCATGAAACTAAAAAAAGGTTCTGTATTGGCATTGATGGTTCCACGAAGAACCTTTAACATCCATGAAACCTCAAGAGGTTCTTTATTGACATTAATGGTTCCACTGAGAATGTTAAACATCCATGAAACCAAAAAAAGTTCTTTATTAACATTAATGGTTCCACAGAGAATGTTTAACATCCTTGAAACCAAAAATGCTGGTTCCACGGAGAACCACAAGAGGTTCTTTCAGTAGGTATAAGGGTTCTTTAGATTACTAATAAGATCTTCTCACTAAGAAAACAAAGGTTCTTTTTTAGATCTCATCTCTGAAAAGTTTTCTTTGAGAACCAAAACTGGTTCTTCTATGGCATCGCTGCGGAAAAACCCTTGGGATCTTTATTTTTAAGAGTGCAGGTACAAAAATATGAATATGCATATACAATATAATCTTAAAAGGCTATTGTTGCAATATTGCCGAGACCTGACGCAATCCCATCATCCTCTCCGGCCCGCGGAGAACATGGGCTCTCCTCCTTCATCCTCCATCAATTAAAGCCAGAAAAGTCTCAACGAATCAAGTGACGAGTTCAGCCCTGACAAGAGTTCGATTAGGACCGAGTGTGATGGTGATCAAACGCAGCGGTTCACAGGAAGTGCCGATTAAAGAGACAGTAACGGGATTAACCGTGTCATTAAGGCACTGTTGTGTTTAGGGAACACACAAAACAGGATCGAGGAACCGCAAAGGTGGGATTGCATAATTACATCTATGGAGAAATAATTAATTCCTCACAAAGCAGCTAATCGCTCAGCGCGAGAGTCTGCGAGAACAGGAACGACTGCAGGACACCGTCTGCGAATCTCTCCTCATGTAAAGGCCTGTGTGTGTGTGTGTGTGTGTGTGTGTGTGTGTGTGTGTGTGTGTGTGATATTTAGAGCATCGATTACTGCTCATCTCCACATCTGTCTTCAGTCCTGCGCTTCTGAGTTACAACACAAGCAATTATACTGTCAGTTTCTGAAGGGCCACACACACACACACACACACACACACACACTAATCAATCGTGCACTGGATGAAAACCAATCCCACACTGACAAAAATATTTCAATGAGAAACCTTTTCCCAAAACACTGCTCACTAAAGCTCAGTATATAATATTTGTAAAATATTTCGTTTTTTGTTATATATTTGTAATTTTGCATAATATTTTTGTGATTTATTCAGTTTTAAAGAGAACAAAAGAATAAAACGTAGGCATCTAGAACTGCTCAGAGAGTGAATGGGGTGATTGAAACAGACGGTTCTCCAGAAACGAACTGAGACGACGAGCGGATCACGAGAGCATGAAATTGAGGATGAACGACCGACAGAGACGAATAAAGGAGAAAAGAAAAAGGGAAACGGGCAAACATGGCGTGCTTGGTTGAGTAACGTCTGAGCTCCACGTGACCTTTGACCTCCAGCGAGAGAAAGTCATTTCATAAATGATGCGGCAACAATTTCCTCCGCTGTAAAGCGACGAGCTTCACATGAGGGTCAAACGATGATCAAAACAGAAACAATCAAAATCATTTCTTGCAAAGAAAATACAGTCCACTCCTGTGCACACACACACACACACACACACACACACACACACACACACACACACACACACAGGCCATTTTATGCTCTCCTAGATCAGGTTCTCCTGCTTGAATGTTGATTATTCTCCTCATATTCTCCATTGTTGCGGCTCCTCTCTTCCCAGTCTGTCAGTAACGCTCTGTTCACTTCCTGTCTCTATGAAGCCCCGCCTTCGGAAAAGCACACTGTGCTCTGATTGGTCGGCTGGAGCGGTGTGTTGTGATTGGTCGAGTTTGTTTGGGAAATGCCCCGCCCCTTTCCATAACCGCCAGTTTAACACACTACTAACTAACTAACTAAACCAGGCCACGCCCCTTTATTCTGCGCATTAATTATTATAATGAGGAATATTGTGACGTGTTCGTTCCCGGGAGAAACTCGAGACTAATGGAGGCGTTTCAGGAGTGAATGATACAAAAAATCCGTTTAGGGATAAAAATATTGAACGGTCTGTTAGTTAATCATCAACAAACAATAAGCAATGCATTTGTCAGTATTTACTCATCTTTGTTAATGTTACTTCATAAAAAATGCAACTGTTCATTGTTAGTTCATGTCAGCTGAGGTCCATTCAATAATATTAACAGATAAAACTTCTGATTTAATAATGATTGTATGAGTAAATGTTAAATTTTAACACAGTAACTTAGATTCATATGTATTTTTAATTGTAAGCCTTATTCAAACACATTCCATCAGAAAAAATACACTTTTCCCAACAAAATTGTAACATTTTACTTTGAATGCAACAATGTATCTTTAGCAAAATGTCTGTGATAAAAAAAAAGTAAAAATATCTCAAATAAAAGAAATTGACAAAATCGTAAGTTTGAGAGTATTGGTGTTGTTAATCGCATCCACAATTAACGTTTGTGTTTACATAATATATGTGTGTGTGTGAGAGAGAGTATAATTATTTTATATATATAAATACACACACAAAAAAATGGTGTTTCTGTATAAAATATTTACATTTGTAATATAATGTGTAAATATATAATATATACTAGGGCTGTCAAAACGATTAATCGCGATTAATCGCATCCAAAATAAAAGTTTGTGTTTACATAATATATGTGGGTGCACTGTGTATAATTATTTTATATATATATATATATATATATATATAAATACACACACATGCTTGTATATATTTAAGAAATATTTTCATGTATATTCTGTATATAGATTTATATATAATTTATATTAAATAAATTTATATATAAATAATATTTTTTTCTTAAATATACATGCATGTGTGTGTATTTATATATATATATATATATATATATATATATATATATATATATATATATATATATATAAAATAATTATACACAGTGCACCCACATATATTATGTAAACACAAACTTTTATTTTGGATGCGATTAATCGCGATTAACCGTTTTGACAGCCCTAATATATAAATATACATGCATATATATATGCATAATTATACATATTTCGTAAATATATATGCATGTGTGTATTTATATATACAAAATAACTAATTTTTACACACACACACACATATATTATGTAAACACAAACTTTTATTTTGGATGTGACTGATCATGATTAATCGTTGCCCATCACTAATAAACGAACTTTCTATTTAAGTTAATTGTAAGAGTTTAGGTTTAACCGTAGAGAGCACAAAGATCCTCTTTTTCCGTGAATGTTCACTGGTAAAGAGTGTTTTCTTGATTTACGGTGGGGTGTTTCTGAAGCGTGTGTTTGTTCAGAGCAGATTCAGCGATACCGGCGACAGAATGATTCAGTGTCCGAGCGAACGGGCTTCTGGAGGATAATTCGGCTCTGATCACACGGAGCAGGTCAATATATCACAGCCCCACGGCACACGCATGATTTATGACGACACACACCGGTCCATAATGAAACTCAAGGGCGTCTACAGGGGTCTGTCAGTGTGAGAGAAGCGCTACTGCTTCGAACCCGAAACCAAATCCAAGAGCTGCGATCCTTCATCCCGTACATCATCACATCACTCTGCGGCTCTCAGACGCCTTTCTCTGCTGTCAATTCATAACTCATCACAGTCTCTTCTGCTCGAAGCTGCGTCTATCTGATCAAAAATACTGTAAAAATAGTGAAATATTTTTCTAATGTAAATCATCAGTTCTCTATGTGAATATATAGTGTAATTTATTCCTGTGATCAAAGCTGAATTTATCATCATTAAACCATCTGATCCTTCAGCAATCACTCTAATATGAGGATCTGATGATCAACACACAGTTATGATTATTATCAGTGTTCAAATCTGTCATATTTCTTTGGAAAGTTTGGGGTGAGTAAAATCAACACTTTTATTCATCAAAGATTAATTAATTAAGTAAAGACATTTATATTGTTACAAAAGATTATATTTCAAATAAATGCTGTTCTTTTGAACTTAGAATCCTGAGAAATTAAAATGTTCCCATAAAATATATGACCGATAATAATCATAAATGTCTGTTGATCATCAGATCCTCATATTAAAGTGATTTCTGAAGGATCGGATGGTTTAATGATGATAAATTCAGCTTTGATCACAGGAATAAATTACACTATACTGTACAAATAACTAAATAAAAATAAACAGACAAATAATAAATAAGGATAAACGAATGATAAATAAATAAAAATAATGAAAAAAGAAGTAGACAAAACAGGGGAAAAAAATGAATGAATATTAACAAAAATGAATGAATGAATAAATAAATAAATAAATATTATTATTTAATAATTAAATGACTAAATAAATTAAATGAATGAATGAATAAATGACTAAAGGAATAAATGAGTGAATAATAAAAATAAGAAGGAATGAATAAATTAATAATAAATAAATAATAAGATAAATGACAAAATAAGTGAATAAAAATTTGTAAATGAATAAAATTCACATGGAAAACTGATGATTTACATTGGAATAATATTCATAATTTTACACAATCGAATAAACGCAGTCTCTTTCAAAAACACAGTATATTTATCCATAGACTATGTGCAAGTGTTAACCAAAGTTGGAGTTAATAACTCTTAGCATCATTTGAGTGTAGAAAGCATCAGTAAAGTGACTATCATCATCGGCATCCTCTTGATTATGAGCTTCATCAGCAGAGACACGAGCAAACCAATCCCAGAGACAACATTAACAACGCAGAGTCTCCAGACGTGTCGTTCGTTTGAGTGTCCAGCAATTATTCATGGCCGCCGGGATCCAGCGCGAGGCTTTGTGACGCCGAACGCTGGGATTGTTGTGAACGAATGAAGGTTAAATGCGGGCCAAACACTTCAGAGTCGCTCCAATTACAGTTCCTTTCATGAGTCTGTGACGGTCTCCACGACAAATAACATTCAGAGGGAATCACCATACACATCTCAGCACTCACACGCCACTGTCTAACTGATGCTCCACAAACACAATAAGAGACAATCAGGGTCTTATCAAGACAAACGAGCGCTCGTTTAAGAAATTAATAACAAAGTTGACGTTTTAGAAGCTCAAATGCTCGCCTTGCTCTGTTCTGTGTGACTCTCTTTCATAATGAACAAATCTTTTTTCGTGTCATTTGGTTCATTCAATGACTCAGAAAAAGATTTGTTCATTTTGATGAACGAGAGTCATCACAGAACAGAGCAAGGCGAGCATTTGAGCTTCTAAAACGTCAACTTTGTTATTAATTTATTAAATGAGCGATCGTTTCGCTTGATAAGACCCTTATTCATCGTCTGGAGTCGTTTAAAGCCCTTTGAACAGTTTGCACTGAAACTCTCATAACCGTTTGGTCCCCATTGAAGTCCATTATATGGAGAAAATCCTGGAATGTTTTCATCAAAAACCTTCATTTCTTTTCCACTGAAGAAAGAAAGACGTGGACATCTTGGATGACATGGGGGCGAGGAAATTATCCGAAGATTTTAATTCTGAAGTGAACTACTCCTTTAACATGTGGTTTCGATTAATCATCTAATAGTGGAAAAAGTTCTTTAGATTTTAAGAGCGTTCTTCTGAGAACTGAGCACATAACGGTTCTTTAGGGAACCACAAACGGATGTTGAATGGCATCCCTGTGCTTTCCAGCCGAAGCTCAACACGAGCGGGTTCGCTCACTGTGATTTGAGAGCTTCATCAGACGATGATCTGCACATGCGTGTTTCTGCAGTCTGATGATCAAGTGTCTCTGAGGGACTCTTTGTTTGCAGATGCCAACAGTGCTCTGGTGTGTTTTTCAATGAGCTCTTTTACACACAAGGACTCGCCGTTCGCCCGCAAACCCTCTCGGATCACACACACGACAGCCATCATTTAATCACAAGAACCCACACACACACAAATGAACTCGCTCAGACTAATGGCTTCACAAGGGGAGCACTGCAAGGTTATCTGCTGGAAATATACAATTAATCCTCATTTGGGATTGAATAAGGATGAGTTTAATATAATGGAGAATATAGAGAAGCAACTGGTGAACCAAAACACTGAAACCCTGATTAAAGCGGATCCTGCCGGAGCGCTCGTCCAATACAGAGATTAGAGGAACGCCGATTAGCGTCACAGTGTTCTAGATCACTGACACACGATTCACTTTCAAACCACTTTCACTCAGAAATCACTTCATCGTGAGATCAAGGAATCGACAAGAAGTGCGTTGAATTAAACGTGAAATTTAATAGAAGTAGAAAAAAACGGGGGAAAAAATGTATGAATATTAAAAAAGAATAATAAAAATGAAAGCATGAATAAATAAATATTAATTAATAATTAAATGACTAAATAAATAAAATGAATGAACGAATGAATGAATAAATGACTAAATAATAAATGACCAATTAAAAATAAGAATGAACGTATAAATTTATAATAAATAAATATTAAGATAAATGACAAAATAAGTAAATAAAAATGTGTAAATGACTAAATAAATAAAAATGAATAAATAAAATAACAAATAACTAAGAATGAATGAATGAAAATATCTAAATAAAAATGAATGAATGAATAAAACTCTACAAATAACTACTGTATATAAAAATAAATAGACAAATAATAAATAAGAATGAATTAATGAATTAATGATAAATAAATAAATAAAAATAATGGAAAAAGAAGTAGACAAATCAGGAAAAAATGAAAATGAAATGAATATTAAAAAATGAATAAAAATGAATGAATGAATAAATAAATAAATAAATATTAATTCATAATTAAATGACTAAATAAATAAAATGAATGAATGAATAAATGACTAAATAAATAAAAAGGAATAAATGACTAAATAAATGAGTAATAAAAATAAGAATGAATGAATAGATGAATAGTAAATAAATAATAAGATAAATTACAAAATAAGTAAATAAAAATTTGTAAATGACTAAATAAATAAAAATGAATAAATAGATAGTAAATAAATAAAAATAATGAATAACTAAGAACGAATGAATGAAAATATCTAAATAAAAATAAATAAATAAACTAAATAAATACTAAATAAATAAAATGAATGAATGAATAAATGACTAAAGGAATAAATGACTAAATAAATAAATGAATGAATAATAAAAATAAGAATGAATGAATAAATTAATAATAAATAAATAATAAGATAAATGACAAAATAAGTGAATAAAAATTTGTAAATGAATAAAATGAATAAATAAATAGATGAATGAATAAAACTCTACAAAAACTAAATAAAAATAACTAAATAAATAATAAATAAGAATGAATGAATGAATAAATGATAAATAAATAAATGAATAAAAAATAACAAATATAAAAATAACTAAATATAAAAATAACAAAAAATAAATGAAAGAATGAATGAAAAAAATGAACAAATGACTAAATGATGACTGAATGAAAATTACTATAAATAAATAAACAAACAAATAAATCAATCGATCAATAAAAGACAGCTGCCAATTGCATAAAGTGTAATTTTTTCAACCATATATCGAGTCCCGATGAAGTCGCTGGTGTTTCGTTTCCCGTCTGAATCCTTTAACTCTCATTGGCTTCATTCTCCCTCACGCTGTCCCTCAGATCCTCTCATCATATATCAGACCATTACTCACACGCCTCTCACAGATCAACTAATAATAATAATCCAGCAGGGTCAAAGTTCACATTCATCTGATACTGGTGCGAGAACAGAGCCAGCAAACACACACACACACACACTCAATCCATCCACGACTCTGAGCGATGTGCCAATATAAAGTGCATCCTGGTAAATATGTCAATCAATCATGTGAGAAGAGGTTTAGATCAGCAGGAGCAGGTGAAGATCCTCACACACACACACACACACACACACACTCGAACACCAGCCGCCTCTCGACAGAAACCTTTAAACACGGCTTGATTTTAATGCAGTTCTGTCTCCAGCGCTGCTATGAAGACATTTTCTTTTCATTATGGAAACGCTGATTTATCATATAGGGACGGATGTGCACTCCATATCACACGAGTGAAAGGCACCTTGGGGGATTTTATGACCATGACGAGACATCCTGATCATCTCAGCAGTGTGTGTGAGAGAGTCAGTGTGTGAGAGTCAGTGTGTGAGAGTCGGTGTGTGTGAGAGTCGGTGTGTGAGAGTCAGTGTGTGTGTGAGAGTCAGTGTGTGTGTGAGAGTCGGTGTGTGAGAGTCGGTGCGCACATCTGTGTGTCCCATGCAGAACACCTTCACTAGAAGATCATTTAATCATCTCCCTGCTGGGCTTCCTTCTGAGACACACACACACACACACACACACACACACACACACACACACAGGCTGGAGATTGGGCTTCAGCGCTTGTACCGCTGTAGATCTACAGCATCAGAGAGATAATAAAGCATTTACACCAGAGAGCAAAGGAGAAATATTATGGATTTCCTTCTGCTATGGAATAAAAATATTTAAAGTGTAATTGTGACTTTTTACCACTCAGCCATTGTTTTCGCCATTCAGAGTATATATATATATATATATATATTAAGGCTGTCAAAACGATTAATCGCATCCAAAATAAAAGTTTGTGTTTCCATAATATATGTGGGGGCACTGTGTATAATTATTTTAGATATTTATAAAAAACACACATGCATATATATTTAAGAAAAAAAATTGATTTTTTTTTTAATTTTTCCAGAAAAAAATAAATTTTATATTTATTTATATATAAAATATTTATATATAATATAAATTATATATAAATCCATATACAGAATATACATGAAAATATTTCTTAAATATATACAAGCATGTGTGTGTATTTATATATATATAATAATTATACACAGTGCCCCCACATATATTATGTAAACACAAACTTTTATTTTGGATGTGATTAATCGCGATTAATCGTTTTGACAGCCCTAATATATATATATATATATATATATATATATATACTAACCCTGCTGAAAAAAAACAATAGAAACCATTACAGAATTCCTAATGGCTTTAATGGTTCTAAAGGGAAATGTATTGGTTTTAATGGAAACTGTAATGGTCCTAGTAGGTCTTTATTGGTGATTTGCTTTCTCACTCTAAAAAATGCTGGGTTGTTTTAACCCAATTTTGGGTAAAATATGGACAAACCCAGCCATTGGGTTAAAAATGTAATTTAAAAATCTAACCCAATGGCTGGGTTTGTCCATATTTTACCCAAAATTGGGTTAAAACAACCCAGCATTTTTTAGAGTGTCTATTGGTGGTATATGTTTTCTATTGGATACCATTAAGGACCAGTAGAACACCTTTGAAAATTCTAGGTTACATGTTGGTATCTACTGGACACCATTATGAACCATTAGGAGGACTCCAATAAATTTAGTGTTTCCTTTGGTTTGATAATATTGATTTAATGTAGGCTACACATGATTAATAGGCTAGATACAGTATACCAGTCAAAACTAGTCATAGCCATTGGTCAAAACATTGGTCCCATGTGATGTCAGGTTTAACAGCTCTGACCCACCCTGACCCACACACATTGTCCTAACCATTAAATATATTCAAATCATGACCAGTACATGTTTGTAATGGAAACCATTAAATATATCATGACTAATACAATCTGTAATGGAAACCTATACAAACCAATACATCCTAATAGAATATGGCCCAAAACACACTATGTAATGGACACCATTTTGTGATGGTTTTAATGGTTAATGGCTGATGGTTTGTAATGGTTTTGTAGTGGAAACCATTACCATTTCTGTAATGGTTTCTATTGTTTGTTTTTTCAGCAGGGAAGTTAAAGTGAATAACTGATTAACTCGGGTGACCCAGTCGGTGTAGTGTTCTGCCAAACTGGACCCTGCTTTCAGAATTGAGCTTCAGCAATTGATAAAAACTGTAAAGCAGAAAATGCTGCTAATCCTCTGGTGTAAGCACTTTCCCAACAGACTTACAAATATACAAAGTGGAATAACTGCAGTAGAGTGTGTGTGTGTGTGT
Source organism: Cyprinella venusta (assembly GCA_038021265.1). NCBI lineage: Eukaryota > Metazoa > Chordata > Actinopteri > Cypriniformes > Leuciscidae > Cyprinella > Cyprinella venusta. The sequence goes on along the minus strand of CM075876.1, from coordinate 33,747,166 downwards.
GTGTGTGTGAGTGTGTGTGTGAGTGAACTTGACGGATGGCTCTCAGGAAAACAAACGGGTCCTTAGAGAGCGAAAAATACTATAAAAGTTACAACTATAAAAGAGTTTTATGGGCCATAGATCTGCCAGCTCTCGCTGAGATCCTCCCGGAGAGAGAGAGGAGGAGGAGGAGGAGGAGGCGTTCACTCAGGTCTCCATACACACAACACAACAGACCGAGGATAATCAAGGAGAGGGTTGGAGCACAGCGATTATACTTAACATATTGTAAGATTATGACAATTACGCGTTCAGAAAGCTAACAGGGTTGAAACATAATTAAAGCGAAATATATCAGCTAATTAACCTGTGTGTCTGATATCAGTCTGATACTGTCATGACCATATCATAGTGCTCAGAAAAGAGGAGGAGCAGGAGGAGGAGCAGAGGAGGAGGAGGAGGAGGAGGAGGAGCAGAGGAGCAGGAGGAGGAGGAGGAGAAGAGGAGAAGAGGAGAATGAGGAAAAGAAGAAAGAGAAGGAGAGGAGGAGGAGGAGGAGGAGAGGAGGAGCAGAGGAGGAGAGGAGGAGCAGGAGGAGGAGGAGGAGGAGGAGGAGGAGAGGAGGAGGAGGAGCAGAGGAGCAGGAGGAGGAGGAGGAGAGGAGGAGAAGAGGAGAATGAGGAAAAGAAGAAAGAGAAGGAGGAGGAGAGGAGGAGGAGGAGGAGGAGAGGAGGAGGAGGAGGAGAGGAGGAGCAGAGGAGGAGAGGAGGAGAAGAGGAGAATGAGGAAAAGAAGAAAGAGAAGGAGGAGGAGAGGAGGAGGAGGAGGAGGAGGAGGAGCAGAGGAGGAGGAGGAGGAGCAGAGGAGGAGGAGCAGAGGAGGAGGAGAGGAGGAGGATGAGGAAAAGAAGAAAGAGAAGGAGGAGGAGAGGAGGAGGAGCAAGAGGAGGAGGAGGAGAGGAGGAGGAGGAAGAGGAGGAGGAGGGGAGGAGGAGAGGAGAAGAGGAGAATGAGGAAAAGAAGAAAGAGAAGGAGGAGGAGAGGAGGAGGAGGAGGAGAGGAGGAGGAGGAAGAGGAGGAGGAGGAGAGGAGGAGGAGGAAGAGGAGGAGGAGGGGAGGAGGAGGAGAGGAGGAGGAGGAAGAGGAGGAGGAGGGGAGGAGGAGAGGAGGAGAAGAGGAGGAGGAGAGGAGGAGGACGTGGAGGAGGAGAGGAAGAGGAGAGGAGAGGAGAAGGAGGAGAGGAGGAGGAGAGGACGATGAGGAGGAGAAGAAAGAGGAGGAGAGGAGGAAGAGGAGGAGGAGGAAGAGGATGAAGAGGGGAGGAGGAGGGGAGGAGGAGAGGAGGAAGAGGAGGAGGAGGAGAGGAAGAGGAGAGGAGGAGGAGAGGAGGAGGAGCAGAGGAGGAGGAGTAGAGGAGGAGGAGCAGGAGGAGGAGAGGAAGAGGCGGGGAGGAGGAGGAGGAGGAGGAGGAGAGGAAGAGGAGAGGAGGAGCAGGAGGAGGAGTAGAGGAGGAGGAAGAGGAGATGAGGAGGAGGAAGAGGAGAAGGAGGAGGAGGAGAGGAGGAAGAGGAGAAGAGGAGAGGAGGAGGAGGCGGAGGAGGAGGAGGCGGAGGAGGGGAGGAGGAGAGGAGGAGGAGGAAGAGGAGGAGGAGGAGGAGAGGAGGAAGAGGAGGAGCAGAGGAGGAGGAGGCGGAGGAGGAGGAGGTGGAGGAGGGGAGGAGGAGAGGAGGAGGAGGAGGAGGAGGAGAGGAGGAAGAGGAGGAGCAGAGGAGGAGGAGGCGGAGGAGGAGGTGGAGGAGGAGGAGGAGCAGAGGAGGAGGAGGAAGAGGAGGAGGAGAGGAGGAGCAGAGGAGGAGGAGGAGCTTTAATACATAAAGCTATACATACTGTCCATTCAACTTTTGGCCGGCAACAACAGAATAATAACAAGCAAATAAAACATAGTTTAGCTTTGATCACCTTTACATGACATGGGCTAATATTAGGGCTGAGCAAAAATTAATCACAATTAATCGCATCCAAAATAAAAGTCTGTGTTTACATAATATATTTGTGTGCTGTATGTAATTATTTTGTATATATAAATACATATGCATGCATGTATATATTTAAGAATTATTTGCGCTTAAATTCTGTAAATATATAAATACATAATCTATATTATATAAATATTTTATATATGAATAACACATTTTCTTAAATATATACAAGCATGTGTGTGTATTTATATATACAAAATAATTATATACAGCACCTGGATGCGATTAATCGTAATTAATGTTTGCACAGCCCTAATTAAAATAAAATAAAGAATCCAGTTGCCATAAAAACACTATTTCAGTACACAATGTCCTCGTGTGGGCTTCTGGGTCGCGACACTGGCACACACACACACACACACACCCCCGACCGAGACCAAAACACAGGGGTTTCAGGAACTTTGGGTCAGTAAGAAGTCTATTCTGATCACTGCCATTATTTTAATGAAATACTGTAAAATAGCGAAATATTATTCTAATGTAAATCATCAGTTCTCTATGTGAATATACAGTAAAGTGTAATTTATTCCTGTGATCAAAGCTGAATTTATCATCATTACTCCAGTCTTCAGTGTCACATGATCCTTCACAAATCACTCTAATATGAGGATCTGATGATCAACACACATTTATGATTATCATCAGTGTTGAAAACGGTCATATTTATGTGGAAACTGTCTTCTGTAAAATTACTTTTGATGCAATTGAATGTGTCATTGATGAACAATACATGCATATATATTAATAAAGATATAGATGTATAGATATACACACATGCGTAAAACAAGATAAAGCAACCAGCCAATAAAGACAGAATACGCAATATTAAAGATCTTAAACAAGTAAATTGTTGTTGTTTAGATGTTTAGATGTTTGAAAAGGGCAGCAAACACAGAAATAAAGCAGTGATGTGTGTGATTTATTAAAGCTGAGGTGCATGCTGGGAACTGGAGTCCTACTGTTATGAGCAACAGAATAGAGTTGATTATCCTGACAGTGAAGAAGGCAAAGAGAACCCTCCAGAACCGAGACAGCTATTTCAGGAACAGAGGAATCACTCCACGTTTAATCAAAGCACACACACACACTCCTGCACCCACGCATGCAGTGCGAACGCAACCTTTTCTGATCCCTGCTGGCCATTCATAATTAATAACATTCATGTTTGAGAAGCAAATCTAGGATTAAAGTCGGACCGTAGCCCATAATGCACTGCGCTCGTGTTTGTGCATTCAGCGTTAGTGGTGTAACGCCGTTAATTAGAGCCGGAGTAAACATTGGTGTCGTCACGTCAGCTGTGGATGTGCACTGATCCGGGTCAGGCAACACACAACCTGAGGCCCAAAGCCACATCTTCAACATTATCCAGATGTGTGTGTGTCATATTGGGCCCTATCTTAACGATCTGGAACGCAAGTATCAAGCGTGAAGCGCAAGTAAGTTTGTGGGCGAGTCTCGGCGCTGTTGCTATTTTACCGGCGGGATAAATGACTCTTTAACTTTAACCCTCAGGTGCTCTTCGTTTCGGAGTCACACTTGTTATCCTCCAGGTCAAAAGTGACCGGACACCTAAAAATGTAATTTCCTCCATCCCAGTAAAACCAATGCAGTTTATTTTTGTTCTATAATATTTATTCTTTGTAATTTAGTATTTTGAGACAATTTAATTGAATTTATTAATATTTATGCAATATTTATGGTCTATTTTTGCCATGGAAATATATATATATATTTCTATATATACATTATTATTTTTCAAAAATTATTAATGCAGTATTTTAGTTTAATATAGAGTCTAGACCTTCAGAAACAAATATTTTTGAAGAAAATCAGCACCATCTGGTTACAGTATAGAGAAAAAGCGTAGAATCATGGTGTAACCACTAGATGGCATGTACAGCTCTCTATGGAGAGGCATGTGAACTCCACAGATGTTTATCAACACATTTTTTGTTTTTTGGTGGATTTGAATATATAGTTGAAACAATCTCAAAAACTATTTTTTATTTAAAAAAAAAATGTAAAAAAATAAATAAATAAAAATTTGTGATTTTTTGTGTTTTTGTCAATTTCCCATTCATTTCCTATGGAGGTCATTTTTGACCAAAGACCACGAGTGTGACTATTTTTTTAAGACCACTTAGCATGCTCAGATCATGACCTCAATTCTTTTATGTGTTCACATACATAATGCCATAAAAATCACCAAGTTTCATAACATTCAGATGAAGCTGCGATTTTTAAAAATTCAAAACAGAAAATTTTTTGGTCAGAAATGACCGAAGAGCACCTGAGGGTTGGTCTGAAGTGGCTTCATTATTCATAGGTGTGGTTTGGGCGTAACGTGAAACAAACCAATAACAGCGTCACATTCACATTCCCTTAGAGAAAAAGTAAAAGAAAGAGAAGTGACATTGGGGACGGGACAAACACACCCAAATTAGCTTCGGTTAAACATGCATATAATAATTTGGGTAAATGCTAAGCTTTATGCCTATTTTTCCCCATCGTCACGGACACAACAATGATTTCCCTCGTATTTAAATATTTTTTTCTTATAATAATGTATCATTTGCAAAAAGTGAAATGCATCTGTGTAGCTGAGAGAATCATCTACAGTGTATCGCGTCCTTCACACTCAGTATTAAGCATGCGCGATTAAAATAGCATCTGAATGTACGCGCACCGCGCCACTGACTTTAGACTAATTTTTTTTAAAAACTTAAAAATAAGTTTTAAAAAATAAGACGTGCAAAATAGGAATCATACATGCGGTGCACGAAGACATTAGCGCGGGTGCAAGATAGAGCCCATGGGGATATCGACTGCTTTTATTTGTGATAATAACGCAGTGAAACATGATTATGCCAAATGTTTTGGGCCAGACTGTCATACAGAGAAATTATGAATGCAACAGGACCAATGAAATATTAATTGAATATAAAGTTAAATATTAAACTGATTATTTTTGAGTTTTTGTCTTTTTTGCCTAATAATTTTGTCAGATATAGACCTTAACCGAGTTTAGTGTTCTGTTCTTCAATCGTTTTAGCGAAACGATCGCTCATTTAATACATAAATAACAAAGTTGAAGTTTTATAAGCTCAAACGCTCGCCTTGCTCTGTTCTGTGTGACTCTCCTGTTCGAACTCGTTCATCAAAATGAACGAATCTTTTTCCGAGTCATTTGGTTCGTTGAATGAGCAAGGCGAGCATTTGAGCTTATAAAACTTAAACTTTGTTATTTATTTATTTATTAAATGAGTGATCGTTTCGCTTGATAAGACCCTTATTCATCGTCTGGAGTCGTTTAAAGCCCTTTGAACAGTTTGCACTGAAACTCTCATTTGGACCTTGAACCGTTTGGTCCCCATTGAAGTCCATTATATGGAGAAAATCCTGGAATGTTTTCATCAAAAACCTTCATTTCTTTTCCACTGAAGAAAGAAAGACGGACATCTTGGATGACATGGGGGTGAGTAAATTATCAGCTAAAGTTTTTTTTAAAGTGAACGACTCCTTTAAGTATCAAGCAACGAGAATACTTTCCATGCGCAAAACACACAAAAATAACAACATTATTCAACTCTTCATCTTCTCTGCGGGCCTCGATTACACACACACACACACACACACACAGTTTCAGTTTGTGCTGATGTAAAGGAACAGCAGTTTCTCGTTTCCCTGAGCGTCACCCTGGACCGAGTGTGAAACAGCCACACACACACACACACACACACACACACCTCGTGACAAAGCAAACACACACACACATGTACATCAGCAGCTTGTCATGAATATTGAAACACAACACAATCTGAGAAAGAGGAACGAGAGAAAACACAGATGGCGGATACACTCAAACACTCACTCATCTGATCTCAGGACAGATTTATTCATCGATTGTTTATGTAAATAAATATGAATTAACAGCACAAAAACAAACACAGGCCTTTGTTTCCATTTTTTTAAACACTAGAAAAAATATTTAAAAAAATATAATTGTATGTTGTGTTAAATGTTCTTATAGTTTATATTAATATTTTGAATTTGTCTTTATTTTTGTATTTTCTGTTTTCATTTGAATGAGTTTTAATAGTTTTAAGTTTTAATAATGTTTTTATGTTTTTTTATGTAAATATGTCTTTGTGGTCTTTAGTAATTTCTCATAGTTTTATTTAGTTTATTTAGTTTATTTATTTTTATTTAGTTTTAGTAATGAAATAAAATAAGCAAAATAAAAAATAAATTAAATAACACCGCAAAAACTATTGTGACAACTTTATTTTCTTAGTTTTAGTAATATAATATAACATAATAAACTATGATATAATATAATACAAATAATTAATATAATAATGATACTAAAATAAAACTGTAAAAACTATTGTAACCACTTTATTTTAATTAAGTTTATTTAAAAAATAAATAATTGACTTAATTTTGCTCCATTTCTCAGAAATACTCAATATGTTCAGTCATTTTGCTTCTTCTCCATGTAATATCTGGATTGTGTGTGTGTGTGTCCTGGAAGTGTTTCCAGTGTTTGACTGGATCCGAAACTCGAACAGCCTTCAGCTCTTCTGACAGATGCGAAAGTCGACGCGCTTTAACCTCTCACACACACTCACACACACTCACACACACACACACACACACATGAAACGCTGATGTCTCTCTCAGGTCACACTCACGTCACTTCCCCCTCAGCCACTGACTCTCTCTCTCTCTCTGTGAGCAGTGTGTGGCGGATGCGGTCGCCATGACGACAGACATCACTCATGGGATGTGGGCGACACACACACATTAGCATGAGACAGCGGACCAGCTCTCAGACCCCAGCGGCACAGCGTTATCAGAATAATGAATTTGTGAATTTTTTTTTTAATTTTATGTATGTTTTAAATTTAATTTTGTTAAATTTTCAGTCTTTTTAAAATTTTATTTCATTTTGTATTTTAATTTATTTAATTCCATTTCATAGTATTTTACTTCATTTTATTTTGTATTTTATTTAATTATTTTTTAAATGTAATTTTATTTCATTTTATGTGTATTTTTTAATTTTATTTAATTTTGAATTTTAGTTTATTTAATTCCATTTCATAGTATTTTACTTTATTTTATTTTGTATTTTATTTAATTATTTTTTAAATGTAATTTTTAGGGCTGTCAAACGATTAATCGCATCCACAATAAAAGTTTGTGTTTACATAATAAATGTGTGTGCACTGTGTATAATTATTATATATATATATAAATACACACGCATGTATATATTGAAGAAATATTTTCATGTATATTCTGTATATAGATTTATATATAATTTATATTATATACAAATATAAATATTTTTTCTTAAATATACATGCATATGTGTGTATTTATATATATATAAAATAATTATACACAGTGCCCCCACATATAATATGTAAACACAAACTTTTATTTTGGATGCGATTAATCGCGATTAATCGTTTGACAGCCCTTGTAATTTTATTTCATTTTATGTATTTTTTTAATTTTATTTTATTTTGAATTTTAGTTTATTTCATTTCATTTCATAGTATTTTACTTCATTTTATTTTATTTAATCTATTTTTTTAATGCTGATATGATTTTGATCAGTATAATGCAGATGAATGTTGCAAATAATATTCACAAAATTGCTTATTTCACTAATTATTTATTAAAAATATATAATTTTTTAACTGTATTTTGGGGGGTGGGATTTTTCTTTCAGTGACATTTATTGGCCAGTTCTACAATTACATTATTTACCATGGTAACCACAGTCTCCATTCCAATGAGGAACGCCTCAGGTGTGACAGGTCTATGACATCACAATCAAATCAGGTGATCAGATTGAGCGGCGACAGCTCGTGTATCATGAGCGAGCGACCTGGAAGAGTAAAAGGGCACTGATAATCACCTTATCGTCTCCAGGGCCTGTTCTTGTTTCAACCCAACTTTGGGTCAAATATGGACAAATCCACACGTTGGGTTAAATATTTCATTTAAAATGCAGTCCAGCGGCTGGGTTTGTCCATATTTTCCCCAAAGTTGGGTTAAAACAAAGCAGAATTTCCTTTTGGTAAATTCTGGGGATGCTATTGCCATTATTATACTGCTTTTTTGTCATTTTGAATAATAAATCAACTCAATTATCATTTACGCATGAATATATTTATCAGAATTTTGACTCAAATATCACACGTGTATTCGATATTTCACACAAAATCACAAGCCACACTAAAATGCTGGGTTGTTTTAACCCATCTTTGGGTCAAATATGGACAAACTCAGCCATTGAGTTAAATGTTCAAATGACATTTTAACCCAACATTAGGGTTAAAACAAGCCAGCATCATATATAGAGTGCAGATTCAGCCTATCTGTGTGTGGAAACACATGTAATTCAGGGTTACAGATACAGATGAAAGTCAAGCTATCAAAGAAATGGAAAAATATCACTGGAGAAGAAGAAAAATGACTGAAGACATTAAGTCTGGAAAATGCATCAAAACGAAGTGAGTTTGTGTTAAAAACAAGAACAAATATCCGTCATGGTGTCAGAAAAATAAACTTGTTCTCCCTTTAAATCGAGTTTATTTTTCCGACTGCATTGGCGGATATTTGTTCTTGTTTTAAACACAAACTCACTTTTCCAGACTTAATATCTTCAGTCATTTTGCTTCTTCTCCTGTAAATGTAAATGTATCGTGATTTCAGAATAATTAGATATTAGAGCTGGAAAACAAGACAGAAACACTGAAGAAGAACATCATTTTGTTATAAAGTAATATATTTAGTCATCATGTTAATCCAAACACAGATGAGCAACAACAAAAAAGCCTTCATTAAAATGCAAACTACATTTCCCATCATCCTCTGCGGCAGCACTGAACGATCAACAGCAGCAGTCCAACACATAATCTATTCACCAAACGCGTTTGTTCCGAAATGAAAGAGATAGAAATGTGAAACTGCCAATATCAAAAGCACTTCGACTGAACGCACGAATACAGTAAATACAGTATCATCCTGCATCCAGTCCAACACAGCTATAATAATCATGTCTGCACTGATGCATGCTGGGGTTTGACTGACAGATGACACATTCATGAGTGTATGAGACAGGGAACAAGTGTGTATGGATACATGTCACCGCACCAAATCCACACACACACACACACGTTGCCTAAAATAAAAGAACGTTACGAATGTATTGCACATGCTATATTCATATGTATTTGCATGAGTATATGATGTCATCATAGTTTGATGATGTTGCTGGAGACTCTAATTTATAATTTGAATTGCAGCATAAAATTTCCATGTATTTGCATTGCAGTTTTAACTTAATGAACCTGATGCATATTTACAAGTCATAAATCTGCACACGAGAAATCATAACTACTTGCATTTTTATTTGTGAGGGCTTAAAAAAAATATATATATATATATATATATATATATATATATATATTAGGGCTGTCAAACGATTAATCGCGATTAATCGCATCCAAAAAAAGTTTATGTTTACATAATATATGTGGGGGCACTGTTTATAATTATATTATATATAAACACACACATGCTCGTATATATTTAAGAAATATTTTCATGTATATACTGTGTATAGATTTATATATAATTTATATTATATATAAATATAAATATTTTATATAGAAATAATATTTTTTCCTTAAATATACATGCATGTGTGTGTCTTTATATATACACAAAATACTTATACACAGTGCAGACTCTTTGGTTGTTTGTCATGTGTTTTAATGCATTATCCCAGAGGAGTCGTAATGCGTTTATGAAATTATTCACGAAAAGCATCATCAGGTGCATACATGCATTAAAGTACTTCTATAATGCATTATATGAAGGCTGTCAGTAAAGGTTTATTATTGTGTTTTGAAAACATGTTCAAGCAATTTTCACCCAGTAAATTTCACCAATAATTACAAAGAAATGGCAAGAAGCACTTATGCATCACATTATGTTTATTAGTATATGTTAAAAATGCATGTAAATTGTACAAGTGCATGAGTCATAAATAATGTTTTGAGGTGTGCGTTGAAATGAAGTGTGTGTAGGTACACCTATCATCATCAGAGTGTGTGTTGGCATTCTTCAGCGTCATTTCCATTCCTCGTGCATTCTCATGGATCAGCTGAGCCCAAACTCTATTATCCTCTCAGTCCAGCACACACACAAACACACACACACACAGTCCTACACGCGAACCGACTACAGAAACACACGCAGCTATATCGTTAATATGACGCGCACATCGCGACGCGTGACCCGGCGTCAGATCGCAGGTCTCAGATCAGTCCAGCCCGGAGAAACAGCGCTTAGATGTTCTCCCTCATGACATTTACACACTCTGACTCATGCATCGCTCCGGTTAACACACACACACACACACACACAGCGGCGCAACACACACTAGTTGCAGAACACACACACGAGGAGAATGCAGAATAATATGCAGATTTCAGATCTGTGCTGCTGACATTCAGCGTTCAGAACGAACATGTGCAAACGCCTCGGGCACGAGCGTTATTAAACTTGCATATAAGCCACACCTAAAAGAAACTTTTGCAATTAAAATGACTCTGTTTCTATCCGTTTTAAATGATTAAATTATTTCCAATGGATCTTAAATAATGCATGTACAGTATCACTGGCACGTGTGTGTGTTTGTAATGCATAATTTTCCCTTTAAAAAAACCCCTGTGTATTAGTTGAGAATATTGAACTATAATGAATTGTTCCGAACATGAAACCGAACCCTAAATCTCAGCTAAAAGAAATTTGTGATTGTGTTTTTATGCATTGTAAATTCTTAAATGCCATTAAATTACATTTCAAATAAATCATTTGTCATATATATATATATATATATATATATATATATATATATATATATATATATATATATATATATATAATTGGGAGTATTAATATAATGCTGTGGAATGGTTGAGTGAGACAAACCCAAATAATTTCACAGCTAAAAGAAACTTGTGATTGTGTTTTTATGCATTATTAAAATACCATTTCTAATGAATCATTGGTCAAATATATGATTTAGCAGTCTAAAAACCTGTGGATTGGCAGTTGGGAAGATGGTTTATGAAATGGCACCTGTTCACGCGCACACACACACACACACGCGGCATGTTGACTGGCATATAAATGCATGTGTGTGTGTGTGTGTGTGTGTGTGTGTGTGAGCTTCTGGCACTCACCGTACACTCCCTGGCACCAGATGCCCTCCAGAACCAGCGTCAGGACCCCCAAAACACTGATAATCCCATCCATCATCGCGTGCCGTTCAACATATCCTCCCGACAGAGTCTCTCCACAAGGAGATGTGCACGGAGCGCGTCACGGAGCGCGAGGCGACGCGTCAGATCCGCGCGGTTTCCTGATCAATCTGAGACAGATGTTCATTCACGGGCTCGGCTGAGGTTCGGCTGAGGTTCGGACGCGTCTGTCATCTCGAGCCCATCCGATCCGGAGCTCCTGACCGTCTCACTGACGACGATGATGATGATGATGATGATGGTGGTGATCGCACGCCCGCAGCATCAGGACCAGCGGCGCGTCGTGAACGAGCAATGCGCGTGCACCTGGCTGTCCGTCATCTCGACGAGCGCGCGCGGAACATCAGAACAGTTTGGCGGGATTGTCGAAGCCGAACTCAAACGAACCGAGTCCGTGTGTGTGTGTGTGTGTGTGTTCGGATAGAGGATCGAGGACGAGTGAGAGACACGACCGACGCGGTGCGCAATAACGCGCGCTGTGTGTGTGTGTGTGTGTGTGAGAGAGAGAGAGAGAGAGAGAGAGAGGCTCATCAGTATGTAGGACTACACACAAAAACACACATACAAAATATCTCTCTCTCTCTCTCTCTCTCTCTCTCACACACACACACACACACACACACACACACACACACACACACACACACTCGTATGGTTCAATATATTTGTGGGGACTCTTTGTATTGGTTTTTACACTGTACAAAACTGAATATTCTGTCTCCTTACATTATAACCACACACACACACACACACACACACACACACACACACACACTGTGACTGTGTTTGCTGGTTTTATGTTGAACTCCATCTGTCTTCTGCTTGTGTTTGTGCTCTCTGTCACACACACACACACTGAGACACAAACCTCCATCTGTCCATCACACACACAACCTGTTTAAAGTGCCCATGAAACCACACTTTCAGTGTGTGTGTGTGTGTGTGTGCGTGTGTGTGTGTGTGTGTGTGTGTGTGTGTGTGTGTGTGAGCTGAATGTGACTAAACTAAACTCATTCAAAATTCTGATATTAAAGCACAGTGTATATAATAGAGGCGCGTCTCACACAAACATGCCAGAATAGATTTCAACTCAAAATTAAAAGAAAAAAAAAAAGACACAAATGATATTTTACACTGAAAATAATACTAAATAAAATAAATAAAAAAAAAACACTGCATTGTATAACCGCTGTAATGCACAGTGAAGGAAATATATTAAACATGTATTTCGTAATGAGCTGTTATTTATGCAGATTTAAAAGCATTTTAGTTTTACTGTAATGCAAAAAAATACAGTAACTGAATCGAATGCTTATAACATGTATAATATAATAATGATATGTAATAATATGTAATATAATATGTTGTTTGTCGTGTGTTTTAATGCATTATTTGTTCTAAAGGTGTAACAGTCAACACTGTAATGCATTTATGAGATTATTTATTACGATGTGCATTATACTTCATGCATTAAAATACTATTATAAAGCATTATATATAATGTAACGTTTCAGTAAAGTGTTGGATAATTACTATTGGGAATAATAAGAATTTAAAATTACATAAAAAAACTATTATAGAAAGAATTATTGTAAAGCATATTACTGGTTCAAAAATAATTTTCTTTTTTTTCACAAAATTTTGGTTTAGTTTTATTTTGAGGGTTTTTCTGTGTGTGTGCATCCTGCATATATACAGTGTATACACACTATAATAACTGTGTGGAGAGACTGATCAAATATAGATTGATGTTTATAAAACATTCTGAGTTTAAAACTGAATAAAAAGAGCATTTAAGTGTCAAAATAACAACAACAGTTGCTCAAATCAGGGTCAAAAGTTCACACACACCTTGAAGAATGCACTAAATGTTCACAATGTTATGTTTTATTTAGTTCTGTCCTGAATAAAATAATTTATTAAATATGTTTATATATAGAATGAGCCGTTCACTGTCTCTCGTTGCCTGGAGGATCTTCTGCACATCTCAACCCTCTCCAGACGCCACTATCAGATCACACTGAGGACTCACACTACTATTGATCGACACACTGATGACACTACGGTCATTTCTGACCGAAACATTTTCTGTTTCGAAATTTTAAAAATCACAGCTTCATCGTAATGTTACTAAACTTGGTGACTTTTATGGCATTATGTATGTGAAAAAATTGAGGTCATGATCTGAGCATGCTAAGTGGTCTTAAAAAATAGTCACACTTGTAGTCTTTGGTCAAAAATGACCCCCATAGGAAATGAATGGGAAATTGAAAAAAAAAATAAAATGAAAAAAAAAAAAAAAAAGTGAATTTTTGATTTTTGTCAAATTTTTTTTTTATAAGAAATAGTTTTTGGAGATTGTTTCAACTATATATTCAAATCCACCAAAAAACAAAAAATGTGTTGATAAACATCTGTGGAGTTCACATGCCTCTCCATAGAGAGCTGTACATGCCATCTAGTGGTCACACCATGATTCTACACTTTTTCTCTATACTGTAACCAGATGGTGCTGATTTTCTTCAAAAAATATTTGTTTCTGAAGGCCTAGACTCTATATTAAACTAAAATACTGCATTAATAATTTTTTGAAAAAAAAATAATAATATATATATAGAAAAATATATATATTTTTCCATGGCAAAAAATAGACCATAATTATTGCATAAATATTAATAAATTCAATTAAATTGTCTCAAAATACTAAATTAAAAAGAATATTATAGAACAAAAATAAATTGCATTGGTTTTACTGGGATGGAGAAAGTTTCATTTTTAGGTGTCCGGTCACTTTTGACCGGGAGGATAACAAGTGTGACTCCGAAACGAAGAGCACCTGAGGGTTAAATCACCTTCAAATTCAATGCCTTTCAATTTCTAGCTATTTTAAAGGTCCAATTATTTTGTAAAATAATATATATTTCTATAAAGTAAGTAGTGCAATAACAACTGGAGTGAGAGAGACAGATCAAATACAGCTTTATGGTTATAAGGCATTCCTGTGTTTTGAGTGTTTTGTCTAATGCAGAAACATTAATAAGAGCTGCTGTCATCATCTTCATCATCATCATCATCAGTGCCTTTGAACTTGTGTGTTCAACATCAGAGTCTTTGTTCGTCTCTCATCAGGATCTGCTCAGATTCGACTGACACACTTTCACACAATTACCAGCACATCTCTGCTCTCTGAGACTCTTTCTTCATGAGGTGTGTGTGTGTGTGTGTGTTCCTGTGCTGAATCTGCTCTACATCCTTCATTTGAGCTTCAAAACACCCACAATCCACCAACAAATCAGAGTCCTCGTTCCAGACCTGAGCGATTGTCTGTCCGACACAAAGCAGAAAAGACTCCGCATAAACTGAGCCAGCCAATCAGAAACTGGAATGAAGTGTCCGAGTAACAATACTGCGAATATCCAGGTCAAACCTTTACCTTCAAGAGTCTGAGAAATGTTCAAATGCATATTTATTTAGCACTGTCTTGAAGAAGATCATTTACATAAGCCATGATTACATATAATGTGTGACACACAATAATAGTTACATTTATAAAGAGCATACACTGATGAACACGGTGCGTTAAGAGCCAGGGGGTGAAACTTTTCAACAGGTTGAATATTTGTCTTTTATGTTTAAAGATCATATTTTTTCACTAAGATACTTAAAGGCTCTTAATGCGTCGGTTTTGAACTGGGTCATTTTTATATATTCAACTTGTCTGTTGTCTGTATGCAAACATCCTCTATGTAAAATATCTAATTCAGGCCAGCACTAAATAAAACATTACATGCATTTTACATGATCCCTCTTATTTAGTTAAAATAATGAACACTTATAGCAGATCTGACCGTGACTTATATACCGTAAGTAGAACACACTGAAATCATAATCAAGCTTTGAATCTGTGCAAAAGTGAATTTTAATGGTTATGCGAGTCCACATGCGGCTTTAGATCGTGCATTCATTTATTCTCAAGAAATAAAACGTTTCTCGTCATAATCGATCATCAGTCACTCTTATTTACATCGGTGACGTTTTACAAATGTATATACTTTTTGTTTTCGAAAAAGTAATGAAATATACGTTTCGGGGGGAAAAAATCAAAACGCTCATCTTGGTCATGCATAAATGACATATATATTACATTAATATAGAGATGCACTGATATGAACATTTTAGCCGATACCGATAATTATTAATATTTAAAAGCCGATATAACCGATATATCGGCCGATAAATTTAAGTCCAAAATTGTATTTAATTTTTGAGAGCCTGATTACAAAAACTAAAGTCTCACCGTTAAAATCCACGTCCCAAACAAACAATTATAATGTTCTCACAATCATTTTATGTAGCTTATATGACAGACTTGCTGCACATGTTGTACTTGTCGCAGTCGCAGCTGAAGCATCTCAACTCAAGGAAATAATACATTAGCGGCTTTAATATATCGGCCAAACTATCTTATCAGGCCGATAACGATAACATTAAAGATGAACCGATATCGGCCGATAATAGAGCCAGACCGATATATCAGCTGACCGATATTATCGGCCGATATTAAGCTTTTTCCAAACTATCAGTATCGGCAGTTATAATGGCCAATAAATTAATATTTCAAAAATAAAATGAAAATGGACGAAACACGCTTGAACCATGTCATGAGTGTTGGAGTTGTATAGTTTGTCCACCAGAGGGCGCTCTACACCGTCCCTGTTGGCAACACTCGTTGAGTTGGTCACATTGCTTGAATAACAATTAAAAGATCATCCCCATCAGTTCGCTAAACTCAAATAAGCAGGACAAAATTTGTGACTATCATGTCCAGTTTAAAATAAATAAATAAATAAATAATAATAATATCAGCCGATATATCGGAATATCGGATTTTAAAACCCAAAAATATTTGTATCGGCCTTCAAAATCCTTTATCGGTCAGGCTCTAGCCGTTAACATCGTACACCCCTTCTCCCGATAACGAAGGCTTAATATCTTTCTAGTAATTTTGCTGCTTCTCCAGTAAATGTTCCTCGATTTAAGCATGTTTGGATATTAGTGCTGGAAAATACAACAGAAACACAGACTTTTGCAAAAAGAGACTGAATATGTGACGTTCAGGGATGGTAATCGGTAAATATTTTGCATTTCAACAATTAGAAACAATTTCCAATTGAATCGGTCACATGCACACGATCCGCACTATAAACAGAGGATCAGATGTTGTGTTTGTGTTTTAGTTTCAATGCTACATTTTTCTCAATATCATAATCATTTGTCAACAAACAAGTATTGATTACTTCAATGAGCTCATCGTTTCTGCCTTTATTACATTTCTTTAAATGTAGATGTTTTTGTTAACTGTGATTTTGTATATTTCTGAAACGCATAACTCAGAAAGTCTCCTCTGATAATGTGGACTTCTATAAAGCTGCTTTGAAACGGTGTGTGTTGTGAAAAGTGCTGTACAAATAATGTAAATTGATTAGAGTTTAAAGACGCAGCTGTGGCTCACATGTACTTGCAGTCTCTCCTCAAACTGAACTGTGCTTTAAAGCGTCGGATATTCACGCCTCGGGCTTCGCTAGGAATAGTGTAATGCTGTTCAGGTGTAAAGGTAAAGCACTTCATCATGCTGACGGGATATGGGCTTTAGCTGAGAGTATGACAGCTGGAGAAAAGTGAGCGTTTAGGGAGCGATGTCCCGTCGCAGTCCCGAGAAGAGAGCGTAAATGAGCTCAGTGAACCAGGGAATGAGGCGAGAGATTTTAATCAAGCTAAAGGTGCCCGAGAGACCCCGAAAACACACTCGTGTTGTGCCACCGCTTTACAGGAGTCGGTCACTTCAGAATTACAATCTCCTGATCATTTACTCATCCAAGAGGTTCGTGTCTTTCTTTCTTCAGTGGAAAAGAAATGAAGTTTTTTTGAGGAAAACACTCCAGGATTGTTCTCCATATAGTGCCTTCAATGGGGTCAAACGCCTCAGAGGTCCATTCAATAAATTATACACCCTAGCAACCACACAGAACACCTTAGCAACCACATAGCAACACCCTAGCAACCACACAGAACACCTTAGCAACCACACAGAAGACACAAGCAACCACACAGAACACCCTAGCAACCACACAGAACACCTTAGCAACCACACAGAACACCCGAGCAACCACAAAGAACACCCTAGCAACCACATAGCAATACCCTACCAACCACACCGAACACCCAAGCAACCTTATAGCAACACCTTAGCAACCACACAGAACACTTGAGCAACCATACAGAAACCCTAGCAACCTCACAGAACACCTTAGAAACCACACAGAACACCTTAGCAACCACACAGAACACCTCAGCAACCACATAGCAACACTTAAGCAACCACGCAGAACACCTTAGCAACCACATAGGAACACCCTAGCAACCACACAGAACACCTTAGCAACTACACAGAAGACACGAGCAACCACACAGAACACCCAAGCAACCACATAGCAACACTCTACCAACCACACCGAACACCCTAGCAACCACACAGAACACCCGAGCAACCACACAGAACACCCAAGCAACCATATGGCAACACCTTAGCAACCACGCAGAACACCTTAGCAACCACATAGCAACACCTTAGCAACCACACAGGACACCCGAGCAACCACAAAGAACACCCTAGCGACCACATAGCAACACCTTAGCAACCACACAGAACACCCTACCAACCACATAGCAACGCCCTACCAACCACAACGTACACCCTAGCAACAATATAATACCCTAGAAACCACACAGAACCCCCTGGCAACCACATATCAACACCTTAGCAACCATGCAGAACACCTTAGCAACCACATAGCAACACTTTAGCAACCACATAGAACACCCGAGTAACCACACAGAACACCCTAGCGACCACATAACACCTTAGCAACCACACAGAACACCCTAGCGACCACGTAGCAACAACTTAGCAATCACACAGAACACCCTACCAACCACATAGCAACGCCCTACCAACCACACCGAACACCCTAGCAACCATACACACAAAGAGCGTTTGAAGATTCAGTGGTGTGTTCAGATGCAGACTCTGACACACTCCACTGCACATTTCCAGCAGGGGCCCGAGGGCCACGTCATCCCTGTCCAGATCAACACACACCATCCCTCTGGGGTTTAAGGCCACGTCACAGGTCATCAAGACCCACGAGTCCTCTAGAAGTAGGCACTAGCATACGCACTGATGAGATATCGCTCCTTCAATGCTCGGGATATCTGTTGCGGTTCTGAGATTAATACATCATGACACCAGATCCACTTTCCCCATTACGAACTACAACTGTCCGGATCGTTCGGGTCAGCCGTGGACTCAGAGTCATGAAGCTCAGGGGTGGAAGCTCAGAACACACCTTCATGTTCATGCTAGAGCTCATTCAGACCACATACTGTAATATAAAGATGATATTAATAAAGCGACGTGTAAATCCAGGACACTTTTCTCTGAGATCAACAAACCATCATCCTCCACGGTTACTTACTCAATGGCCTTTGAGAAACCTTTCAGACATTATTTCAGGATTATCCTCAACTCTGGTTTATAACTACAGACCTTTACAACACATCTCAAAACTCATATATTCACATTAGTTTGGTTCTGATTACTTCCCTTTTGTGTTATTTGAACAGTGTACTTCAGTTCAGTTATTATCGGTAATGTTTACCGTTTGACTGCTTGTCCTGATCGTTGTACTCGTGTATTTTCTGTATTATCTGTATATTTTGAGAAGTGTCCTCAGGTCCTTGAAATGCATAATAAAACATTTATATATACACGCACACACATGAAATGCACAAATAAAACATTTATACACACGTGTGTGTATGTGTACGTGTCTATATATATATATATATATATATATATATCCTGAACCTCATGTGTCTCTAATTATATTAAAATATTGTTAAGATATAATTATAAAAAAAACGTGGTGTAAAATTATCTTTTTTTTTTAGGGCTGTGCAAAAGTTAATTGCGATTAATCGCATCCAAAATAAAAGTCTGTGCTTACATAATATATTTGTGTGTGCTGTATAATTATTTTGTATATATAAACACACACATGCATGTATATATTTAAGAATTATTTGCGCTTAAATTCTGTATATATATATATATATATATATATATAAATACATAATCTATATTATATAAATATTTTTTTATATGAATAACACATTTTCTTAAATATATACATGCATGTGTGTGTATTTATATATACAAAATAATTATATACACTACACACACATAAATATTATGTAAACACAGACTTTTATTTTGGATGCGATTAATCCCAATTAACTTTTGCACAGCCCTACTTTTTTTTTATTAAACACAAATTTTATATTTTAAAGTAGAATTAGAATTAGTAGAACAGAATTATATACATACACACACAAACACATAGTTGTAATCCAAATATTCTGTGTATATATATATGTGTGTGTTGTTTTTTTTTCAATTTCCTCTTTTTCCACATGATGTAATCTGAATTGTATTGTACTGGATATAATAAGCAATAATCCCGCAGCTTCAGTGTTTGTTAAGGCCTGGCGCAGTCAAACTCATAACCATATGAATGCGTGATTTGACACAGTTAATCAGCATCTCTTTCAGAAAAATGCTTAAACCGTCCAAATTCATTTGCATTGTAATGATTTTTCCCCAGCCACGGTCGGCGTGTTTGATTACGCATCACTGAACGATAGAGAAAATAAGATCTTCTGGATGATGCAGGAGTGCATGAGCAATAAAAGCATGCGTTTAACAAACTCAAATATGAATCACGTCAAAGTCGCCGCTCGCGTTGGCTAAACACGGCCACACATGCCTGCACACACACACACACTGTCATTTATCTATACACTTATTTATTTTTCATGACTAGCAAGTAATGCAGATTGAGTGTGTCATCATTGTTTGCGTCCGGAACACACTGCTAAGACTAGATTTACGGGATGGAGTATTTTACATGACCGAGGCTCTAAAACCCCTGAGACGTGTTTAATTACCGCATTTAAACAAGACGACTCTCAGGACGGATGAAGTGGCAAACTTTAAAAAAAAAATGCACCATCAGCATCAGTTCTTGGGTCACTGTATCCTTTCACAGTTTTATTATAATCAGAACAGATACATTTTCTGAACAGAATCAGAGTGGCGCTATAGCCGTCGCAAAACTGCTCTATGTTGTTGTTAGGCAGTTGCTGTCGCTGATGTTCAGAGTGGTTGCTAGGGCATTGCAAGGGAGATGACAGTGTTTTCAGTGGTTATTTTGGTGTTCTGGATTGTTGCTAGGCAGTTGATAGTGTGTTTTGGGTGGTTACTAAGGTGTTGCTAGGCGGCAGTTGATAGGGTGTTGTGGGTGCTTGCTAAGGTGCTGCTAGGCAGTTATTGGGGTGGCCCATATTTGGTGTTTTGGGTGGTTGCTAAGGTGTTGATGGGCAGTTAATAGGGTATTATGGATGGTTGCTCAGGTGTTGCTAGGCAGTTAATAGGGTATTATGGGTGGTTGCTCAGGTGTTGCTAGGCAGTTAATAGGGTATTTTGGGTGGTTGCTCAGGTGTTGCTAGGCAGTTAATAGGGTATTTTGGGTGGTTGCTAAGGTGTTGCTAGGCAGTTGATAGGGTGTATTGGGTGGTTGCAAGGGAAATTATAGTGTTTTTAGCGGTTGTTTGGATGTTTTGGGTTATTACTGGGCAGTTGATAGGATGTTTTGGGTGGTTGCTAAGATGTTGCTAGGCAGTTGATAGGGTGTTGTTGGTGGTTACTAAGGTATTGCTAGGCGGTAATTGATAGGGTGTTTTAGTGGTTGCAAGGGAGACGATACAGTGCTATTAGCGGTTATTTGGATTGTTCTTGGTTGCTGCTAGGCAGTTGATAGGGTGTTGTGGGTGGTTGCTAAGGTGTTGCTAGGCAGTTGCTAGGGTATTTTGGGTGGTTGCAAGGGAAATGATAGTGTTTTTAGCGGTTGTTTGAATGTTTTGGGTTGTTACTGGGCAGTTGATAGGATGTTTTGGGTGGTTGCTAAGGTGTTGCTAGACAGTTGATAGGGTGTTTTGGGTGGTTGCGAAGGTGTTGCTAGGCAGTTGATAGGGTGTTTTGGGTGGTTGCTAAGATGTTGTTAGACAGTTGATAGGGTGTTGTGGGTGGTTGCTAAGGTGTTGCTAGGCGGTTGATAGGGTATTTTGGGTGGTTGCTGGTATGACAGATAACAATAGCACCACAAATAGAACCATTCAGTTTCCTTCTGCTTACGTCTATGGCAGTCCATAGAACTGTATGGTAAAAGGCTATGAAATTTTTCACATAGAATGCAGAATTGTATGAATTGGCGGTTAGTATCTCAAACTCTCTGGAACAGTTCATAGATTATCATAGTTTTTTAACTAAAGCTTTTTGTATTAAAATGATCTAAGAAAATTTCCTGAGTTTTAATTTCACAGAAATAGAAAACAAATGTTTAAATTTGCTCATATTCTCACATAAACAAAGATGTAGTTCAATCAACTTTCATAAAAGCAGAGTTAAGACAGCAGAATTTCGTTTTTGCACAAGTCTTCGGGTTACTTTAATCAAGTTAAAAGTGTTAGAGCTCATTTCAGATCAATTCCTTTTGTTTTCTTGGTAACACTGCACAGTAAGGTTCATTAGTTAACATTAGTTACAAATGTATTGCTCATGTTAGTTAATACATTAATGTTAACTAATGAACCTTACTGTGAAGTGTCTCGGTATTCTCCTGTATCTGATCATCTTTGCTGTAGACACTGAATAATTTATCAGTCTGCTCATACAGATCAAATGAAAAACAGCAAAATTGCATTTCCTGTTTTTTGTATTTTATTTTCCGTCATGTCGTATTAGCTAATCTGTGCTGAAGGGATCTGGAACAAGACGAGCGGAACGTCCTCCAGACGTATGACTGACATTTCATCATACTAGTAAAATAGAAACGACATTCAGGCATATTTACAAGAGCTGAAGTATTATTGAAGCTGTTCCTTCAGTGGCGATGTGAAGTGACAGCTCCTCCTCCTCCTCTTCCAGCGTTCGGCTGCCGTCCTGAAGCTGCATATTCCTCAAGACTGTGTGTTTAGGCTCTCCGCGGGGCTAATCATGAGGAAGCTTGTTTCCGCATCAGAATAGAACATTAAAAAAGATATTGAAGACTTTATATCTCGCAATTCTGACTTTATATTTCGCAATTCTGACTTTATATTTCGTAATTCTGACTTTATATTTTGCAATTCTGATTTTATATCACGCAATTCTGACTTTATATCTCGCAATTCTGACTATATTACGCAATTCTGACTTTATATTTCACAATTCTGACTTTATATTTCGCAATTCTGACTTTATATTTCACAATTCTGACTTTATATTTCACAATTCTGACTTTATATTTCGCAATTCTGACTTTATATTTCGCAATTCTGACTTTATATTTCACAATTCTGACTTTATATTTCACAATTCTGACTTTACATCTTGCAATTCTGACTTTATATCACGCAATTCTGACTTTATATTTCACAATTCTGACTTTATATTTCACAATTCTGACTTTATATTACGCAATTCTGACTTTATATTTCACAATTCTGACTTTACATCTCGCAATTCTGAGTTTACATCTCGCAATTCTGACTTTATATTTCACAATTCTGACTTTATATTACGCAATTCTGACTTTATATTTCACAATTCTGACTTTATATTTCACAATTCTGACTTTATATTTCACAATTCTGACTTTATATTTCGCAATTCTGACTTTATATTTCGCAATTCTGACTTTATATTACGCAATTCTGACTTTATATTTCGCAATTCTGACTTTATATTTCGCAATTCTGACTTTATATTTCACAATTCTGACTTTATATTTCGCAATTCTGACTTTATATTTCGCAATTCTGACTTTATATTTCACAATTCTGACTTTATATTTCACAATTCTGACTTTATATTACGCAATTCTGACTTTATATTTCACAATTCTGACTTTATATTTCGCAATTCTGACTTTATATTTCACAATTCTGACTTTATATCTCACAATCCTGACTTGCAAACACAGGCAGAGTCTGTAAACGCATGTTTCTCGATGTTTCTGACACATTGCGCATCGTCTCTCGTTAATCACGCTCATCAGGAAACTCACTTTGATGTCTTCTAGGGCCGCAGAGAGACATGCACAGATCATGTTTAATAATCTTTTCTGGATGCACCTTTGATATGCATACAGAAACTTCCTACTAGCACACGAGTCAAACACTTCATGAACACTAATGACTGACATGTACTTCACAGAAATGAATCCTCAGCCAAAGCATTGCCTAATCATGCCTGTGTATTTTGCTAAAACTGGTGAAAATCCAGTGTTTAATGTTGTTCATGTGGTGTTTTTAATACGCTTTAAGACAAACCATGTGTAACTTCATAAGTCAACAGCATATTTCCTCCTTAAAACAAAGACAGTCTCAAAAACACGGTGTGAAATCGCTGGTGTTTCTGACGTCACAAACCACCTCGTAACCAATCAGATCAACGTGTGTGAGTCAACCAGTGAGTGAGTGAGTGGGCTCATTTGCATATTCATAGAACCGCGCATACTAAATGAGGCGAGGGTGTCGAGTTACATTCATTTAGCTGACGCTTTTATCCAAAGTGACTTACAATTCAAGATATTTTAAGGCAGGAGAAATTTTTAAAAAAATTTAAATATTTTTTACAATTTAAACTAACTCTTGTCTATGTGAATATACAGTAAAGTGTAATTTATTTCTGTGATCAAAGCTGAATTTATCATCATTACTGCAGTCTTCAGTGTCACATGATCCTTCACAAATCACTCTAATATGAGGATCTGATGATCAACACACAGTTATGATTATCATCAGTGTTGGAAACAGATGTGCAGCTTCTCAAGAAACGTATAAATGTACATAAAGACACACATATATATATATATATATATATATATATATATATAGTACCCATCAATGCGGTCACCAGATTACACAACAGCACTACGAGAGTTTGATTCTGCACACACTTGTTTGCGATGTGGAGTCAGCGTTTATTTACCTGGCGACTCCTCTTTGAGTTCATAAGCTGGTCGAAGGTAAACACGTCCAGAACTCATTACGGCGAGAGATTAATGTGTGCCGTCTGAGATCTAATCGCTGTCGCTTTAAAGAGAGGAAGACCTGTTTAAATAAGGACTGTTCATACAGTCAGGTCTGAGGGATGCATTACAGTATATCTCACATTTGTGACTCAAGGCAAGACATTACACGTGAATATTGGAAAAATATATTTCACCATACTGATTAATCACACAGGTGAAAATGAAGTCATGTTTCAAGAGCTGTGTGCGGACACAAAACGGAAACATTTAACATTTACTTAGGCAAATTAATGCATATTTAATGCCTCATTTGCATATTTCAACAGCAATTCAGAAAACTTAATATAATGAATATTTGCATGTGTATACTGTATATATAAAATTGTGTTATATATAAATATTTCATACATAAATAAAAAAATTCTTAAATATTTACAAACATGTGTGTATTTATTTATACAAAATAATTATACACAGTGCACACACACATTATGTAAACAAAGTTTACTTTGGAT
Organism: Cyprinella venusta; assembly: GCA_038021265.1. Taxonomy (NCBI): domain Eukaryota; kingdom Metazoa; phylum Chordata; class Actinopteri; order Cypriniformes; family Leuciscidae; genus Cyprinella; species Cyprinella venusta. The sequence continues at coordinate 33,722,091 of CM075876.1, read as the reverse complement.
GTGAAAGTACTGTCAACAGATTAGTGTGTGTGTGATGAATAGATAATCAGATGAGGTTCTGGGAGATTTATGGACTCAAGCTGATAGTTATTTTAGAGCTTCTTGGAAGAAATAAATATCTGAATACATTTCATCCTTGTCTAGAAAAGTTGAGGTCCTTTCCAGCAGCGTGAAGCGGATTAATATTGATTTTTGCTGAAGCTCATACATGTAGTTGGAAGTCTGAAATCTAAAAGAAAATATTAGAAATAAATAATATAAAATACACTTAATATTCAACTCGGTTATTGATCTGACTGAACTGAGCTGATGATGACATCACTGTTTTCTGAAATTAACTCATTTAATAATTGATCTTTACAATAGAACTGAATCAACACTGTTCATATGAAAAAATACATAGTTATCCTGATTATCAATGTGAAGCTGCTCTGAAACTGTATAAAGAGCTTTATAAATAATTGTGACTTGCATTAAATTAATCAGAATCTCCTTAGAACGGCCTTTAAAAAATAAAGTTATTAAAAAAGCGTGCATCACAGGGCTAATGACGCAAGTATTTATCAAATGCACAAATAAGTATGTTTGTTGACGAATTATTTATTTATTTTTAAGAAGAAAATCTGATCCCGCATCACACACACCATGTGTTTTCCAGATGTGTCTTCACGGAGCGATGCGTTCGTTACTGTGACTGTGACGATATCTTCATGGAGAGAAAACCGTCCAGATGTGTTTCTAATCATTCAATAACACACTGAGAAAGATCCGATCGAAGACTCGCATGGGTCTTAAAGTCGCCCTCAAAACTGACTTGTTTTTGATTAAATATAGCAGTATTTATTTGTAAACAATCATTTTATAACATCAGTGTGATTTGAGAAGGATCACGTGACACTGAAGAAAATCACAGGAATAAATAAAAAAAAAACGCTTTACTGTATATTGACAGAGAAAACTGATGATTTACACTTTAAAATATTTGATTTCAGAATTTTTACTGTATTTTTGATGAAATAAATGCAGCTTTGGTGAGCAGAAGAGACCATTAACAGTCTTTTGAACTGCGGCGTAATTACGGACAATATTGCATGAACGCTGTTGAACATTCAGAGTCAAATCTAAAAAATTATATTCGTAAGACATTCAGTCTCGTTATTCCACGGAGAGCACACACTTCTTTCTGTTGATGGTTTTATGATTTGCAGACACTGTAATACACACTTTCCTACCTCTGCCTCCGCCCGTCACCTTCGAGATGTGGGAATTAAACATCCGTCAATCATCCGTCCACGAGTCAGCCTCACACACACTCCTGAAACGGGGAAATAATCCCAATGAGTTTGATTCACGGTTCAGATATTAGTTCTGCTCATAAACAGTAACAAACGCCTGTTTTGAAGAGCAGATGACTGACACACACACACACACACACACACACACACACTGTAAAAGATTATTGTTTTAACGGTGAAAGACCGTTTCCGTACCTACTATTTAACTGTGAAGGGTCTAACCGTACATTTAATGTAGTTTTACCGTAAAATAAAATTATATTTACAGTTTGGGAAGAAGAACAAGTCGTACAATTTACAGTGAAAAAAATTTTCCCACAATTCCTTGCATGAAACTTCACATTCACTGTATTTTAGTTGAAATAATTCAGTTTCTTCATGTTTTTTTTCTTATCAGTAATGTACATTAGGGTTTATGTTAAATTAATGTTTACTGCATTTTTTAACTTGTGTGTGTGTGTGTGTGTGTGTGAATGATGTATATTAGTTTTATATTATCATATTAACTCTCTGTGGGAAGCTTGTGATGAGCTGTGATTGATCATGTGACTCGGATCTCCACTGTGATTGGTGGTTGTCATTGTGTTACAATGGTAGGAAACAGATATTTGATTTTTTTATATGAAATATATGAAGAGTTCAGATGCAAAAACCTCTAAATGCCATTTGAAATTTTCTTCTAAAATGATCATTTTTATCAAGCTTGTATATTTAAGTTCAGTAATTTCACTTAAATGGCAATGATGATTACCTATTAATTGTCATTTAAGTGAAATTACTGAACTTAAATATACAAGTTTGATAAAAATGGTCATTTTAGAAGAAAATTTCAAATGGCACTTAGAGGCTTTTGCATCTGAACTCTTCATATATTTCCAAATTCACGTTTGACTAAGCCATAAAGCTGAAGACGTGTGTGTCCGCGTGAGAGCCGATCTCTCAGTAAACGAGCGTTCAGTGAGAGCTGCAGTTCCAAACGCTTCCACTAGAGGAAACTCTCCATTCATTTCCAATGCGGCATTTCTGACACGAGGAGCACAAACTGAGACTGTTGTTCACAGCACCATTAAACCTGTTCACATCACGGCCATGAGTTATGTGTGTGTTCACACAGCAAGACACGAAACCTTTAACAAGTTTCAAACCATTCCGATGAAGAAAAAAAACACAACGGGTGAAGAATGACCGCAGAGCAGCAGAGGGTTAAATGTGGCATACGTTTCCAAATGCGTGTTTGTGATGCCTTCTTCTAGTTATGTCACTATATTTGAGCAGAACTGCAGTTCCTCATCAGCTCAGTCTGTATCCTGATCATTAATTCATCAGATCATCTCTGTGTTTCAGTCTTATGAGCGGAGAGCATCAATAATGCACATATGTCAGCGAGTGTGAACCTCGCATGTGTGTGTGTGTGTGAGTAAACGCAGGTCTCCGTATGATTGCATGCGGAACATCTTTGCATGCGGCTCAGATCCTGCTTTGAAGCGGCTTATGTTTATTAAAAATGTGTGAATAATCTTCTGGCTGGAAACTGACATATCATTTGAGTCCTTCTTGCAATCCGGATTCAATCCCACACAATTCAAACGGCAGTGTGTTGGCCAATTAAATATATTGGCTAAATAATTGATTATTTTGGTTTATTAGTGTGAAGCTGCTTTGAAATGCAATCTGCATTGTGTAAAGTGGTATAGAAATAAAGCAACCTTATAAATAAATATGCCACTTTTGCTCAAAAGTTTGAGGTTGGTAAAAAATTATGTTTTTGCAAAAATTATCTGATGCTTAGTAAGCAGCCAACCAGAACTAATACCTTATCAATGGATAGCAACGCCCTAGCAACCACTTATAACACAGTAGCAACACCCTAAAAATGACCCTGAATGCCTTATCAGTGCTCTAGAACACCTTAGCAAAACCCTAGCAACCACACATAACACCTTAGCAACACCCTAACAATGACCCAGAATACCTTATCAGTGCTCTAGAACACCTTAGCAAAACCCTAGCAACCACACATAACACCTTAGCAACACCCTAACAATGACCCAGAATACCTTATCAGTGCTCTAGAACACCTTAGCAAAACCCTAGCAACCAAACATAACACCTTAGCAAAACCCTAGCAACCAAACATAACACCTTAGCAAAACCCTAGTAACCACACATAACACCATAGCAAAACCCTAGTAACCACACATAACACCATAGCAAAACCCTAGCAACCACACATAACACCTTAGCAAAACCCTAGCAACCACACATAACACCTTAGCAAACCCTAGCAACCAAACATAACACCATAGCAAAACCCTAGCAACCACACATAACACCTTAGCAAAACCCTAGCAACCACACATAACACCTTAGCAAACCCTAGCAACCAAACATAACACCATAGCAAAACCCTAGCAACCACACATAACACCTTAGAAAACCCTAGTAACCACACATAACACCGTAGCAACACCCTAACAATGACCCAGAATACCTTATCAGCGCTCTAAAACACCATAGCAATGCCCTAGCAACCACTCATAACACTTAAGTGACACCCTAGCAATCACCCAGAATATCTTATCAATGCCCTAGAACACCTTAGCAACGCCCTAGCAAACACCAAGAACATCTTAGTGACAGCCTAGCAGTCACCCAGAATACATTATCAGTACTCTAGAAGACCTTATCAACACCCTAGCAACCACCAAGAACAAATTAGCAATGCTCTCGAACACCTTAGCAACACCCTAGCAACCATTTATAAAATCTTAATGACACTCTAGCAGTCACCCAGAATACATTATCAGTGTTCTAGAAGACCTTATCAACACCCCAGCAACCACCAAGAACACATTAATAATGCTCTCGAACACCTTAGCAACGCCCTAGCAACCATTTATAAAATCTTAATGACACTCTAGCAGTCACCCAGAATACATTATCAGTGCTCTAGAAGACCTTTTCAACGCCCTAGCAACCACCAAGAACACATTAGCAATACTCTAGAACACCTTAGCAACGCCCTAGCAACCATTTATAAAATCTTAATGACGCTCTAGCAGTCACCTAGAATACATTATCAGTGCTCTAGAAGACCTTATCAATGCCCTAACAACCATCAAGAACACATTAGCGTTGTTCTAGAACACCTTAGCAACACCCTAGCAACCATTTATAAAATCTTAATGACACTCTAGCAGTCACCCAGAATACATTATCAGTGTTCTAGAAGACCTTATCAACACCCTAGCAACCATCATGAACACATTAGCGTTGTTCTAGAACACCTTAGCAACTCCCTAGCAACCACTCAGAGATTCTGCAGTTCCGTCTGGCCGTGACAATACGGAGAGCAGATGTTATGAAGCTGCCGTCAGATGCGACGGCTAATTTTGGAGGCAGTCTGGGTAGTTTTTACCAGCCTCCGGTGATGTCACTTCCTTTAGTCAGACAACAGCAACGCTTTAGAATCAGTGGTGTAATTAGCCGTCATTCCTCCGCCTGTCAGTCAAACACAGCCACAGGCCGGTTAGTGACACGGAAAGGTCTGAATGGGCCAATTTTAGTCGACCCCTTTCTGAACTGCATCTGTGTTTATGAATAATGACTCTTCAAGAGCACCAAAATGAGACATAAAAACCGTTTAAAGCAGATCATTTAGAGCAGTTCCAGAGTCAGTCGAAGGTCCATCTGCGGCTCGACCCGTGAGACTTTCAGGAGCTGCTGATTTTGATGCTGAAATCGATACGCCTGTAGAGACGCCGGAGCCTGAGTCAGCCGG
>CM075876.1:33499515-33709515 GCA_038021265.1 Cyprinella venusta | reverse complement strand
ATCTAATACAGGATTTAAGTGGCTGTTAATTTGCTTTATGGAGCAACAAGCACATCTCCCTGAAAACAATGAGTGTGGGATCATATCAGGATCTTATTTCCACTGTATCTCAGATTATACTGCAATCATCACACACTGCAATGTGAAACAGGATTAAACCCACATTAAATCATTTACGTTAATACCTGGATCATCTCATTGATAGACAGAGACAGATCCAGGTTTAGTCTGTTTCTCTTCTGGCTCATCCATACTGCAGATACTACACGACGAGTTATTCACATAAATCACATCAAATGATGAATGAAAACATGTCCAGGTGACCTTTCACCCCAATAACGACAGGGACAAAAAAGAGGGTTTTTTATTGTTGTTTATCAAAATTGTTAAATGTCATTACTTAATACACAATTTAAAGTTTGCGCATGTTTGTCATTCGTTTATTATTTTAAGATTATCTTTACACTGCAATTTTGCCATTTATTATAGTAAGACTGAAGTCAAAAAGGTCAGAAAGAAGCATGCCGTCTTTTATTTTTATCAGAAAGCAATATGTGTTTAAGTCTGAACGGCATTTAAACAGCTCACTTTGCATTTTATTTCCATCTCAAAACCTGATAATTAACACGGCCAGGCAATGTCTGGGTCAGAGCATTACACACACACACACACACACACACACAGTCGTCGGGTCAAACACTGTCAGTGGATAAACTGTGTGTGACTGAGAACAAACATGGCAACTCCTCTCTAGAGCTCAGCAACATCTGACCTTTCTCTCTCACAGACACTTCGAATTAAGCCAACATGATCACAGCTCAAACGCACACACACACACACACACGGAGGGGTCACAGACAGGTTGAGATGATGTAAGAGAGACTGATGTGTGTTACAGAAAATAAACACTCTGTCATCATTCACTGCAGGAGTGTGACTCCGCCAGCAGGACGACACACGTATGGAATATTCCCTGATTAAAATTAAATAATAAATGAAATTAGTCTTAACGCTTCACGTGTTATTTGAAATAAAGATGGAATAAAACAGTAGTTTTAGATTTAAAAAAATAAAGGTTGCCTTGCCAACTGACTGAAATAAGTAGAAGTAATGTTACTAGCTGAAATAAAACTAAAAAATAGATTTCAATATATTGATTAAAAACTATAACAGCATATAAATATTACTAAAATATTAGTGTGGACGGAGAGCGTTTTAAAACATGTTAATTGAAATACAACATAAATATTAAAAAGAAACTTCATTTTAAATTTGCCTTATTAAACTTACTACAAGTACTAAAATTACTAAATTTAATTAAATTGAACAATTTTTCCTATCCTTACAAAAAAAATCCTTACAAAATTACACTAAAATTTAACTGAAAAGATAAAATTCTAAATATTAATAAAATCTTTAATGCTATATGAATATTACTAAAATGTTAAAGTGTGGACAGAGTTTTAAAAACTAAAGCAACTTTTGAACTTCACAATTTTAATTGAAATAAAGCTGAAATAAAACAGAAATATTAGATCAAAAAGGAATCGCTTAAAATTTGCCTTCCTAAAATGACTTGTACGGAAATTTAGTACTAAAGTGCTAAAAATAAATTTGCATAAGTTTTTATAACTTAAAACTAATAAAAATGACAAAAAACGCATGCCAAAACTACACTAAAATTAAAATGTGTGGAAGTCCGAGTGGAAACACGGCCTCGTGGGATTAATGATGCGGTCGTCCGTGTTTCATGGGTAATGGAGCCGCGATATTCCCGGACACATCCAGCGGGAAATCCCACACGCCTCTGAAGCCACTGCAAGCGCTGGTAATGAGAGGGACCCGTGTCTTTCTCTCCGCTTCATTTGATTTCTTATTCTGTTTATGGCACTTCCACTCAGCCTCTCATTAACTGGGGGCTCGTGTTCGACACGCGGAGTTCACGAGCTTCGTCACATCCCACCGCGCCCCTCGAGAAACGTGGCCATCGGCCTGAACAGGACAGGACAGAACAGAACAGGACAGAATAGAATAGAATAGAATAGAACAGAACAGAATAGAATAGAACAGAACAGAATAGAATAGAATAGATCACATCACAACATGACAGAACAGAACATAGTAGGGTGGAGTAGAATAGAATACAACAGAACAGAACAGAATAGAATAGAACAGAACATAGTAGGGTAGAGTAGAATAGAATACAACAGAACAGAACAGAATAGAATAGATCACATCACAACAGAACATAGAAGGGTAGAGTAGAATAGAATACAACAGAATAGAATAGAACAGAACATAGTAGGGTAGAGTAGAATAGAATACAACAGAACAGAATAGAATTGAATAGATCACCTCACAACACAACACAAAGTAGGGTAGAGTAGAATAGAATATAACAGAACCCAACAGAATACAATAGATTAGAATAGAACAAAACAGAATAGATTAGATTAGAATAAATATAACAGAACAGAATATAACATGACAACACAACAGAACATAACAGAATACAATAGAATAGAACAGAGTAGAGTAGAGTAGAATAGAATACAACAACACAACAGAACAGAGTAGAGAGGAGTAGAAAAGAATAGAATAGCATTGAAAATCCAATGAAATTGCGAATGCTCGTCCACATTAAGCTGGAGAAGCTCCACTAACAGCCACTGACGTGCATCGCTCGGGATTAAAGAGTGTTGTTACCGTTAACAGATACTAAAACGATTAAAAACATTAAATGAAACAATGTTTCATTAGCAGTCATTTTAAAAGTTCTATTGTATTAATTACCCAGACGTTTCATATACTTTTAAACGTGTAGTTTCATTCAACGTTATATTGTTTGAGCAAAATGTATTGCAAAGGAATCTCACTCTAAACAGAAATTACTCAATATCTAGTTAAAATGACTTATTTTCTTTGTTACTTTCACTTAACTTAGTTGAGTAGAGTTTAATTAATTCCAAATGTGAAATTTATTTTAAAAAAATATGCATGCAAAAACTTGCCAAATAAAAATGAACTAAATCTTACTAATAGTTTTGTTCAGTGTAGAAGCTTGTCTTCTCGGACTGAGAAGACAATGATTCCACGATTCTGTGATTCTACGATTCTATAATTCAATGATTCTATGATTCCATGATTTTATAATTTCACGATTCTATGATACTATGATTCCATGATTCTATAATTTTATAATTCCATCATTCTATGATTCCATAATTCCATGATATGATACAATGATTCCATGATTTTATACCTCCATGATTCTGTGATTCTGATTCTATAATTCCATGATTCTATAAATCCATGATTCTATGATTTTATAATTCCATGATTCTATAATTCCATGATTTTATAATTCCATGATTATATGATACAATGATTCCATGATTCTACATAATAATTTTATGATTCTATGATTCTATGATCCTATGATTCCATGATTCTATGATTTTATAATTCCATTATTCTGTGATTCTATAAATCCATGATTCTATTATTTTATAATTCCATGATTCTATGGTTCCATGAATTGGAACTAAATCTTCCGAATAGTTTTGTTCAGTGTAGAAGCTTGTCTTCTCGGAGTGAGCCGCTAATGATGATCATATGAAGGTGTTTTAGTGGACACAACTGCTAATATAGAGTGAACGTACTTCCACTGCTTGAGCTGAAATGTGGAAGGAATAATAATATGAGCCTCCAAACAGCCCGAGGCCAGATAAACGCAGCTCACGCTTGAGTGTGTGTGTGTGATATCATGCACTGATTCTCAAACGCTTGCTCGTGTAGAGGTCTTCTTTTATTCCCCATGCTAAAGCTGCGCGGAGTCGGACTCGAGCGCCGGGACTCAACACCGCGGGTTTCCTTCTGTGGGGAAATAATTAGCGTAATGGAAATGAGGTTTGCGTTGGATCAGCGAGCTCCTCGCAGCGGACTGGAAGAACTCAATCAGATAAAGGCCAAACTAACTCCCTCGTTCCTCTGAGAAGAGAGGAGGACACATCCGCCCGTCCGTCAGTGAACGAGATGCTCCGTTTGATTCAGAATAAAATATCTTCATTTCATCTTTAATGAGAAACAGGTGAGAGTAACCCGTCTCCATGACGACGCGTCGCTCACACAGCAAACACTCGCGACTACGACGAGGAAAATCCCCGTTAGTGATGAAGAAAAAGGGCTTTTTTCCAGTTTCAGCTTCATGACACACAGTTATAGAGACGCTCACGGCCCTTTACACTCACTCCTACTTACACTCGAAAAATGCTGGCTTGTTTTAACCCAACTTTGGGTCAAATATGGACAAACCCAGCCATTGGGTTAAATGTTTTAATTACATTTTTAACCAAACATTTGGGTTTGTCCATATTTGACCCAAAGTTGGGTTAAAACAAGCCAGCATTTTTCGAGTGTACCAGAACTTCAATACAAACTATCATTTTTACTTTAAAACTGGACAATAAACTCAAGTTAGAGCCTCTAACAGTCACACACACACACACACACACACACCGATGATGAACAGATCCAACAGTGCAGGTTCCAGAACAACACACACACACACACACACACACACACTGTGTTTACAGCAGAACACAGGAGTGAGGGAGCGATGAAGTTCATTCATTTGTCTTTACGGTTCCTCCGGGTGCAGCAGCGCGCACACACACACACACACACACACACACACACACACACACACAGGATTAATACACACAACTGAACATCAGATCAGAGTACAAGAGCTCAGAACAATAAATCATGAAGCTCAACAGAAACTCAATAAAGAGACCAAACGAACGCTAATAAACACTGAAGGATTATTACTTTAAATGGGTAAAACACAATTTCTCAAACTACAACTCCATTTCTATAGTCTAAACTCTACACACACACAACATGCAAAACGTCACACACATCTCTGTTCACAAAAGCAAACACTTCATTCAAAACTGAGAATTGAGTTTTTGCATAGTAACGCACAAATCATTTTTATCTCTGCACACACACACACCATTTAAAAACTACGACACTTTAGGGGTTTGGGGTCATTTTGACCCCAGACTTTTTAAAGAGTGATTGCATAAGGAAATAAACATTTTTATATGGAAAACTATATATCATTTTTTAAATTCACTTCTCAACTAATCATTTATGCTGTGTTTTTTTGGAATTTTTTAAGTTTTCTACCTATTTACTGCACAATTACATAACTAGGCCATAAATTGACACATGAAAAAATGACTTTTTAAAGAAAAAAACACTTAAATTATGATGATAATTAAATCTAAACAGTTTTTGGACATTGCTTTATGTGTTTGGGATAGAATACTACCATCTGGTGGTTAGTCGAAAAACAGTTTTTCTTATAGTTAAGGAATTAAAGTGCAATGACCACATCTTTCCAATAGGGGCCAATAGAGACTCATTCATTTTCACTTCATTTTTCTTGATGCTTCAAATCCTCATCACAACTTGATATATATGATATATATATATATTTTGTGAATTGCACAAAATATGTTTGTTAAAATTAGAGTTTGTTGTTGTCTGATACATTTTGAATTATTTGTTTATGCAAATTATTATACATACATTTGCATAAATACTACAAATCAGCACTATGACATGACTGTATACACACACTTCATTTTAGAAAATTATTTATCAACTATTATTATTTTTTTTTTAGAACAAGACATTTTAGAACAAATAAATTTAATAAACCAAGTACATAAACCAATATAATACAAAACAACAGCACTAATAAACTGTAATGAACAGGATGCATACATGTGTGTGTTTGTGTGTGTGTGGCTGTGTGTGTGTGTGAGATAGAAAGCTCATTCCACTTTGTGTTTATGCTCTAGGACCAGCCCTTGAATTAAAAAAAAAATATTTTAGATTTATGCCAGTTTTGTTTGTTTTATTTGCCAATTTCTGTAAAAATGCTCTCTGTTGCAGTCATGGCATGTGTGTGTTTGTGTGTGTGTGTATGTGTGTGTGTATGAGATAGAAAGTTTGTTCTACTTTCTATTTGTGCTCTAGGACCAGACCTTGGTTTATATGTGGAACATTTCAGATTTATAATGGATTTACTTTTATTTTTTTGACAATCAAAATGGAAAAAATGATTTTTTTTCATTTTCCCATTCATTTTCAATGTGGGGTCATTTTGACCCCAAACAGCTTAAATGGTAAAGTTTTTTTTACACACCTTTAGAACAACCAAATCAAGCCCAGTTTTTTTGTGCATGTTTAGATAGATTATTTAGGAAAAGTCACCGAGTTTCATGTCCCTGAGATGAAGGGAACATTTTTAAATTTTCAAGGAAAAGTCCAGCGGGGTCAGAATGACCCCAAACAGCGATTAAGGGTTAAAACTCTACACACAAACCAGTATAACACACAAACCATAAAACCTTACGCACAAACCATTTAAACTCTACACACACACCATTAAAACTCTACACAAAAAACAGTATAACACACAAACCATAAAACCTTACGCACAAACCATTTAAAGTCTACAAGTTTAGTAGTTTGATTTAGTAGAATCTCAAGATTCTATAATTCCATGATTTTATGATTCCATGATTCTGTGATTCTACAATACTGTGATTCTACAATTCTATAATTCAATGATTCAATGATTTTATAATTTCACAATTCTATGATACTATGATTCCATGATTCTATAATTTTATAATTCCATCATTCTATGATTCCATAATTCCATGATATGATACAATGATTCCATGATTTTATACCTCCATGATTCTGTGATTCTGATTCTATAATTCCATGATTCTATAATTCCATGATTCTATGATTTTATAATTCCATCATTCTATAATTACAATGATTCCATGATTCTACATTATAATTTCATGATTCTATGATTCTATGATACTATGATTCCGTGATTCTATGATTTTATAATTCCATTATTCTGTGATTCTATAAATCCATGATTCTATTATTTTATAATTCCATGATTCTATGGTTCCATGATTCTATAATTCCATGATTGTATGATTCCACAATTCTATGATACTATAATTCCATGATTCAAAGATTCAATTATTCTATGATTCAATGATACTATGATTCAATAATTCCACGATTGTATGATTCCATGAATCTATGATTCTATAATTCCATGGTTCTACAATTCTATGATTCAATGATTCTATAATTACACGATTCTATGATTCCATGATTATACAATTGCACGATTCTATGATTCTATAATTCCATGATTCAATGATTCTATAATTGCATGATTCCATGATTCTATAATTCCAAGATTCAATGATTCTACAATTGCACGATTCTATGATTCCATGATTCTATGATTCCATGATTCAATGATTGTATAATTGCATGATTCCATGATTCTATAATTCCATGATTCAATGATTCTATAATTGCACGATTCTATGATTCCATGATTCTATAATTGCACGATTCTATAATTCTATAATTTAATGATTCTATAATTGCATGATTCCATGATTCTGTAATTCCATGATTCAATGATTCTACAATTGCACGATTCTGATTCTATAATTCCATGATTCAATGATTCTATAATTGCACGATTCCATGATTCTATAATTCCATTATTCTATGATTCCACGATTCTATGATTCTGAGTCCATGATTCTATAATTCCATGCTTATATGATACTATGAGACCATGATTCTATGGTTTATAATTCCATAATTCCATGATCATGAATCTTCACTATCAGCTGAATGAGTTTCAGAGAGACTGTGACCTTCGCTGTAAACACGTTTAATGCGCTTCACAGCTCACTCTGTTCATACAAGCCATCGACTGCATCTAGTAAAATAATTATTCCCAGAAATATTAAATAAATCCTTTTCATGTTTAGAAGGAGAGATGGAGACTCGTTATAGATAATCACAATTAAAGAGTTAATTCAGGGCCGATCCATTGAGCAGAAGCTCACGCGTGGATGGAGTGGAGGTCTGCTGTCATTGATGAGAGACGTATAATAACAATATGAGCTGCAGAAGTGAGAAACTCAAACATGTCTTTCATTCAGCAGACCTTGTATCTTGTGTTTAATGCGTCACACTGGACGGGAGGGACACATCTGGAAGCCAGCCTGGCCACCTCTTTCTTCATCACCATTCATGGGTCAGGATCGGGTCTCGTTTCTCAGCAGTGTGTCTCTGTCCTGGAGGTGAACGGGAAGCACAGGGAAGAGTTCGGAATCGCCCTCGTAATCCACATTTTCTGGAGGATTTGAATATTTTACTGACTGATGAAATTTAGCCTCCATACAAATTGATTTGGTTTTCAAATTTCTCCACGGGATCTGGTGTGTAAGCCGCGAACATGGCTGCCAGCCGCGAGGATTGCTGCGTGTGTGTGTCGTCCCTCCGCATCTCATACACACACACACACCTCAGTTCATATGCAGGAGGAGACGCGCGTGTTTGCTTAGCATTCACTTTAGCATTATAAAGTTTTAGCATTATAACAGTATCTTCGTCTTGTTTTTCAGTAAAACCTTCGGAAACACTTTACAATAATGTTCATTAACTCACTGTGAACATGAACATGAACAAACAATGAACTAACGTTAACAAAGATTAATGAATACAGTAACAAATGTTTTGTTGATGGTTAGATCATGTTGGTTAATACATTAACAAAAACTAAAAAGTGTTACTAAACCGTTTCCTGATGAAGATGCTATGGTTTGTTTTCAAAGAAAATAAGGGCTGTGTTGATGCTTGCTCTTCACTTTATTATTCATCAGACTTAAATGAAGCGATGAAATTTTATATATATAAAAAATCTTATTCATAAATAAAACATAATAATAGGCCCGTTTGCATTATTTAAAGTGAAGATGTTCCTCCCAAGACACAAACCTAGTGCACACACACACACACACACACACAAAGTTATCAGGTCTTTGATAATGTTCTTAAAACATACGCAAAAACACAATTTGTACATAAGTATGAAACATTGTTCTGAAGCATTTAGTTTAAGATTTTTAAATGTTACAATTTGTTTCAGATTCTAACATTCAAATGTAACGATTGCATAGTGTCTGAAGACTGAGGAAATGGAATGTTCTAAACGTTTTTAAAACAGAGAACATTCAGAATAAACGTTTATTTTCTTAGAACAGATTTTTGTTAGCTGTATCCCTTCTGTGTAACAAAGGTTTTTGCGTAGTTGTAAGTAAAGATTATTGACGCACGTTTTTCAAGAAAACACTATTTCATTCAATTTTAAAAGTAATTTCTGAGTGAAAAATGCTTCTGCACCAATTTTTCCCCAGTAAAACGGTAAAAAGGATGAGTTTCTAAAAAAAATCCCTGAAACTGAAGAACTGAAGTTTTGAAACTGTGTGTATTTGATTGTTTACTGCTCCTCCTTTAGCGGCCCGGTCTCCGTGTTCTGCTCAACAGATGGAGGGTGCAGTTGGTCTACATTAGCAGCTTAATCTACACGGAGCGCTCACAGAAACAAAGCAACACATAAGTTGTGTGCGAAAGCTTTCTCCGATGGGTACTAGAGTTCTGCAAACACACACAACACCCCGTCTGCTTATTCCCCATCTGTTCAGAGAGACGACGCGACGAGGTCTTTTATATGGAAAACAGGTCTTATATTACCACCTGAGCGACAGATCCGAGACTGAAGGCAGCTCTGCGGCGACCCATTAGAATGAACGATTCTGACATTTTATTAATAGAGATGCTGTCAGAGAGCGGTGATGAGGTTTTTATATTCAATAATACCAACCCCAATATGATTGCACAGCGGACAGAGTGACACAATAATCTGGCGGAGTGGAGAGGGATGGAAAATAAATGTATGCATGTTCCTCCAGTAGCCTATCTACTAATTGATGTCCTTGCCTCACGAAAGTCCAAAAACAACATTCCTCTCGGTCCTCGTATGTGTTTTTGAAGAGAGACTGCATGCAAATTGCAAATATCAAGAGTAATTTATAGAACATAATTTATATTATATAAATATTCTATATCTAAATAAAATTCTTAAATATATACATGCATGTATTTATATACAACATAATTATGCACCGTTCACATACATATGCTACGTAAGCTCAAACTTTACTTTGGATGCGATAATCGTTGCCCAGCATTAACGGCAGTTATTTCCACCTCTACAATTTCGCTCAGAAATGATTAGATTTCTAAATAATTATAAAGAAAATGGCAAGTGAATGTGAAATTTTGAAGTGAAAATGCTCAAGTTGTATTTTCTTGGAAAAAGTACTCCAATGTGCTACATTTACAACTTTTTGCACATTTTTCACAGGGCACACTGCAATCACAATAATACTGGAAATCGGACTAATTACATTTGCATTGCTATACTTGCATTGCTTTTTAAATTGCATAACTGGATGCAATTGCTTTTTAAATTTTGCAATTCCTATTTGCAACCTCAATTTAAATTTTTTTCAAATGTTCCGCCGCCTGGATGCTTTGCGTAATATACGTAACATGAACGCGCTTGACGTCACATCCACAGACAGCGCGGGAAAAGTCGGACCCGACAGAAAATAGGAAAAATAGGATACAGGCTTATAGGTGCACCCACTGTGAGCCGACAAGGTGTCAGTATACTCATCCAGAGATGTTTGAGTGATAAATGGTAAAATAAAAAGGCTATTGTTATGTTTATTTTGGGGAAAAAGCTGCATATAGCCTCTTTAAAAACTTTTTTTGGAATACTTGATGCGGCCTGGCCTGACCCTGACCCTGACCCTGACCCTGACCCTGACCCTGACCCTGACCCAGTCTCCAGCAGCCCCCGGTTAAAGGACAAGTTCGGTATTTTACAATTAAAGCCCTGTTTTAAGATCGTCCCTGATGAAATAGAATAGTTAAGATTGTTTTTGAGACAAATGCTCCTGTCACGAGAATTTTTGGATTGTGTGTTAGTACCCCCCCACCTTTATAATGAAAGCATAGGTGCACTCGAACAATCATTCATAAAAATGCATAAAACTTTAGTTTACAAAGACGTGAAACTCACCGAGTGGTCTGGGGTGTTCACTGATATGCTCACACAAAAATCGCTGCAAAAGATGCTTTTCCAACAGGTTTTATCATAGTTTTTGTCCAAGTCCATGTTACTTCCTATTTTCGTTTGAAGTCCACAGTAGTCAATTGTCGAGTTCACTTGCGCGATCATTGGTAACTAGATAACTAAGGATCGCGAACGCAAACTCGACAATTGACTATTGTGGACTTCAAACGAAAACAGGAAGAAAATAGACTTGGACAAAAACTATGATAAAACCTGTTGGAAAAGCATCTTTTGCAGCGATTTTTGTGTGGGCATATCAGTGAACACCCCAGACCACTCGGTGAGTTTCACGTCTTTGTAAACTAAAGTTTTATGCGTTTTTATGAATGATTGTTCGAGTGCACCTATGCTTTCATTATAAAGGTGGGGGGGTACTAACACACAATCCAAAAATTCTCGTGACAGGAGCATTTGTCTCAAAAACAATCTTAACTATTCTATTTCATCAGGGACGATCTTAAAACAGGGCTTTAATTGTAAAAGACCGAACTTGTCCTTTAAGATGAGTTTGAGACCCCTGCTATATGAGCTGAGCTGCTGAGTCTAGACATTTGCCAAAGACGCATGTTTCAACATCTGATCCGTTAATATCAACACTTGTACTATATATTTATTTAAAAACACATTCCCGCACTGACTGCGACTGCTCACAGCACGTACATATGATTGCCCTGTTGTTGGTTTGATTGCTCCTATTACTCTCCTCCTTGGAAATTCGCTTTAGATAAAAGTGTATGCTGAATGAAATGTAAATGTAATGTAATAAATAAAGACAGAAAACCAGCACGAGTGTCTCTGTAATTGTATGTATGAGTCAGATTTGCCTTGCTGTCGGCACTGGCGTGTAACACACACACACACACATATACGACGAGGCATTACAGCACTGCAGAGCAGATCAGCACACAGCAGGGATGTTGCCTTAATACACAGTATATTTATGAATATTCTATCATGGCTTTTAACTTCAGCACATGCGGGCCGGAACGCAGCAGTGGGTTTGGAGCCGGACCCGATTCTAAAGCTTCATGTTGCTTATATAACTCATCTCTTATATAACACACTCGGCGATGGTTAAAGTTCTTTCACCAGTGATTGAATGTTAATTTCTGATAGGTTCATGTGCATCATGCAGTATTCAGGTCCGTTTACATCAGGGGTCTAACAACGCCTCACAAAATATTAATATTTCATTGTATGGGGTCCATTATCAGGAGTATTTACTGTAATTCTCTCTCTGTACTGTCGGAGCAGAATGTACCGGATGAATAAAACAACAAAGGGGCTGAATACTTTAGCCTTAAAATCTTCACAGGGAGTAAATTTAGAGACGATTGTTTATTAGAGAGTTTTAAGCACATATATTTCCTTTTCACATCAAGCCTCCGTGTTGTAACATGAAAACAGCCGTATGATCTCATTGGTGAGTCTGAAGACGGTGTGCACCAGGCGGGCAGTGAGGCAGGTGTGTGTGTGTGTGTGTGTGTGTGTGACGCAGGTGCAGTGTGTTGCACTGTTGCTCCTCTGAACACTTCAATTCCCATGCAGCGCTGTATTCCTGTTCACACACCCCAAAAACTGTGTGACCGTAGACTCTATAAAACACTGGAGCTCTTAGCTGCCAAAAAAGGTTTTATATTGAACCCTAGGATTCTTGACAGAATTATTCTATATAGGACCATAGGGCTCTTGATACAGTTTTTAAAGAAGTCTTGATGCCAAAAAGGTTCTATATAAGGAGAAATGTCTTAAAGATGCCCTATAATGTGAAATTGAATTTATGTTGGCATAGTTACATAACAAGAGTTCAGTACATGGACATGACATACAGTGAGTCTCAAACATCATTGTTTTCTCCTTCTTACTTAAATCTCGTTTTTGAGAAACACCCCAGGCGAATCTCCACATAATAACGACTCTGACGTAAAAGTCGGGATCATTAATATGTATGACCCAAAATATTTGCATATGCCAGCCCATGTTCAGTGACAGACGAGACGGAGCTGCGCAGCCGAAGAATGGCTAGGGCCCTATAAAATCCGTTTTATTTTTTCCCAAATTCTGTTTTTTTCCGTTTTAATTTTTGTGAATTCAGGTTTTTTTTTACCCTTTACTGTTACTACCCTTTACGCGGAAATTATAGGGCCCTTCATGGCCGTTGATCAGTGTTCGGATGTACACATGAACACAAAAGTATTTTTAGTTCCTTCATCCGAGCCTCTGAAGAAACAATGGGTTAATTTTATTTTCTCTGGAAATTTCCAAACATTTGACCGACGACCGTTTCCTGAACTCCCCAAGAGCTGGCCTCGGACCGAGCTGATGTGTTATTGTTGTTGAAGTTCAGACAGGTAACGTTAATCTTTCACTCAAAATCGTTCAATACTGTTTATGCATCAGTAAGTCGAGCCGGGGACTTCACATCGTTTCTTTTAGTAGGATGAAAAAAATAATAATAATTGTGAATAAATTGTATACAGAAAGTGATCAATATCTTTCCACACAGCGCGAGTTTATCTGGACACTTGCCAAACTCGTTATGAATTCAATGACGCACGTTACACTGCATAACGAAACTCTAACTGTATTTACATCATCGTGTCTGCATTAGTGAAAGCAGAGAAGGCAGAAATTGCGTTGCAATGATAATATCTTCATCCTCGCGATCGACGATTCGTCCTCACGATTCGTTAATGGGCGATTCCACAGTATCGGGCTCACTTCGAGGACAAAAGTCTGCAAAATTCAATCTTCATGCAGAAAGCCATTGTCCTCAGGTTAACATCCTGTGACAACCTGGGATACAGCTGTGTGAAAGGCAGGATAAATCTGGCAATGTTGAACTTGTAAACTTTGATCAAAGTTGAATTTAACGTATGTAACATGGACGGAAAAACAGTGTAAATTCAAGCAGAAAGTGTACTTAATCTAATTCAGTTTAATAAAATTCAGGTTGAATCCAAGTTCATGTTTTGCTTTGTTCCTAATTTGGTATAATTATGAGTCATGCGTTGTGCATTTTTCACAAAACTGCAATATGACTTCCATGCAGGCAGGGGGCCATCTAATATGATCTGTTTCATAAACTTAAAGATGCATTTTTGAGTCCGGTATGTTCATAAATTTAAAGCCAGCAAAATTACTAACAAATACCACAGGTATATTTTTCAAATTTCTTTGCCAAATGTAGAAGACAGAAGACGACGTGCGCTTGTTCCATGGCGCAATTCTATTTTAACGGCGCACCAGACGCACTTCACAATCGGTTCACAGCCGAGGAGATCGACGTTCTCGTCAGGGCCGTAAAAGAAAGAGAAGTGACATTGGGGATGGGACAAACCGACCCAAATTAGCTTCGGTTAAACATGCATATAATAACTTGGGTAAATGTGTAAGTTGTATGCCTATTTTTCCCATCATTATGGACACAACAATGATTTCCCTCATGTTTATATTTTTTTCTTATAATAATGTATCATTTGCAAAAAGTAAAATGCATCTGTGTAGCTGAGAGAATCATCTACAGTGTATGCGCGTTGTTCACTCTCTGTTATGGCCAAGCATGCGCGCTTAAAATAGCATTATGAGCAATGCGCAACGCGCCACTGATATTAGACCAGTTTTTTTTCTGGTCATTGGCGCAATTGTTTTCTGGAACTGCAAAATAGCACAAGGAATTGTTTGCGCCGACACACGTCTCCTTTTTGCGCCCAGGGAGCGCAAGTTCATTTCCTAGTTTACCGACGTGCGTCTGTGGAGGAAAAAAAACCGCTTTGCACGCGTGCAAAATAGGAATGATAAATGCGTCAGTGTATAAAGTCATTTGCGCCGGGTGCAAGATAGAGCCGTTTAAACTAATGTGTGCCGTCAGTGCGGAAAATCTGCGCGTGTGCATTACATGCCCAGTTCACTGTTGTTTAACAACCTGCGCTTGACGCCGACAGATTATTCTAATGGCATTTGTGATATTGTGTTAACGCACTATTAACGTGTTAACTTGGACAGCCTATACGCTATATACTGACATTTTGACAAAAAATAAAATCATCATCATCAAAAAAAAAAAGTCATTGACGATGTTGACTTTCATGAAAAGCTCATTGATTCAAAATACGCGGAAAACAACGTTCGAAGTTGGATAGCTTCTGTCCAGTTTACGAACATGAAGTGCATAATCTGTCAAAATATAATACAACCACCATTCATGCATGGTCTTCATGAACACGACGCTGCTTTCGGTACGAAACCATGCACTTGATATCGACTTGATCACTCTTTTATCCTTTCTCACCACAATGATCCTATTTAATGTTTATCAAACAAAGTTTACCACGTTCGTAACATTTTATCGTTCGTAACCTTTTGGACAGAATCCACAAACTTACCCACATTCATCGAAATCCGTGAAATCCTGTTAACTCTTCCTCTCACGCAGAGCGACTGTGACCTAGACAATCTTATTTCTGACAGGTGAACCGTTGAGGCGTTATGAGATGAAATTAAGCGTCAGAATAAAATGTTCGAACGTTATGATTTTTTGACAGAAAATCTCAGCCCCTGTTTTATCCCGATTTATTAACAATTTATCATGTAGCTACGTACATGAGAATTTAGTCCACACAAGATGTTTTTATCGTCTTGTTACTGATAGAATTACACGGAAAAATTATATGTCTGCTTACTTTAAAATCATAGTTTAACGTACGTAACTTCTTTGACGGATAGTGTGACGAACATTAATAAATCTTTCCATTGCATCGTGGTAGATTAAGGGAATTATACTTTCAGTGTTAGTAGATTTATTTTGTAGAAGACACACCAAAATAAATGTTGAGTGCCAAAATTCAGGATTTTATTACAGCAAATTAAAGAAATGACTTAGGAAAAATTCAGATGCACGTAATGTCCCACACTGACACCTGCAATTTCTGGGGACGGAAATAAAATAAAGTCTCATTACATGATAATGCCAAGGCTTAGTGGGATAAAACTAAGTTTATTATTTCTTACATCTATCTTTAACGAAATTATGAACAAAAAATTAAAAAAATGACAACACCTGGGTATTATTCAATCTATATAGTTCATTACACCCCTTGTGGACCGTTACTGTGGAATCGCCCTAATCTCGATGGCTGTAATAGTAAAAAAAATGTATAATAACTGGAGTAAAATTATTCGAGAGAGTTCCACATGTAATACATAGCAATTTTATATGCAAGCATGTCAGCCAATCACAGCAGAGGGCGGTTACACAGCAGACACGCCCCTTCAGACAGAGTGTTCAGATCAGAGGCTGAAATCAGGCTCGGAAAAATGCCTTTGATTTCTAAATCATGACTATTTTTGATCCAAAAAACACTAACATTATAAGGGCAACCCAGGAAACATTATAAAATAATAAAAAAAACATGATAGGGCATCTTTAAATGATTACATAATACTTTATATAACCACTAAAAGGTTCTATGAGGTGTCTGCCGGAACCCTTTAAGGTTCCTTATATAATGTTTTCTTCATAGAGTGTGACGTCTCACTGTAAAAATATTTTATGTTGTAAAAGAAACAAAGATTAACCAAACACCATTCCAGTCTTTATACTTCAAAATTCCCAACTTAATTCAATGCATCACTTATAGTTTCTTTCTATTTGGAAAATGTACAAGCCATGAACTACTAAAAAGTGTTTCAAAGTAAATCCTACAACACATATTTTTCAATATATAGATTGTTTGTGTAAAGCTCAGTTTACTTTGTAGTTTTACTGCATAAATATTTAATTGCATTGTGATATAAAGACAAAGCGTGAAATGTAATACCTTATAATATATTTAATTTGGCTTGAAATTCACATTTCTGTTTTCATTTTAATTTCACTTAAAGCTGCACTGTGTGATTTTTACCCCCATCTAGTGGTGAAAAGGTGTATGACCATGCAGTGAATATTAGTTTCTGTTCCTCTCAATTCCGATTTGGTTTGAACTCCTACGGTGGCCAATGTAGTCCAAGATTAACATGGCTTCCAGTTCGACCTCGTCCATGAGTGTTAACTCAAACGTAAACTCGAAACGGCGAAGCTTGAATTAACGGGTATGTCCCTCTTTGGCTAATGTACTTTCAAGATGGAGCGACCGACATTAGATCCCCTCACCCGTATGTGTTTTCAATCGCATATTATACACTCACGAGAATACTTTATTACTCGAACGAAGTAAATATACATTAATGAGCACATATATTTTTGAAAGAACTAAGTGTTTTTAGCTAAGAATAAACTAAAAGAGTTACACAGTGTAGCTTTAATGTTTTAGTAATTGTGTTGTCATTTGTATTCGTTTTTATTTTTAATTTAAACTAAATGAAACTAAGAAATGTAGCCTTGGCAAGGACTAGCTGACAAAACCTATGGTTTAAAAAGATAAACGTCATTTCAGTCACAGTATATTTTTTTCTTTCAAGTAAAGAAAGTGTGTTTTATTGTTTTCATGAACTATCTAGATGAAGCTTTAAAACAGCAACATTGATCTTAGACATTAAAGTGAGATAGTGAAGCGAATAAAAAGACCATCAGATCAAGATTACAGCGAGAACTTTGTGATGTTTTAACCAAATTATAAATTATTTTCACATAGCTTCATGTTTTTATCACTCTCATGTATAAATAATGCAAGGATAGCCACATGACTACAGTTACTGTAGAATAAATGATCATCTTTCGGCCGCACGTGTTCTGCTTATTACAGCTGTCAATAGTTCCAGCAGAGGCTCATGGGAAGGTGTTTCCTACACCCAAGAGAAACTGCAGAGACTCAATCAACTGGATAATGTCTCTAATGCGAACTCTCTTTCTCAAGAGTTCATGTCCATGACGTGCTGCTAGTCTTTTCTTATAGAAACGGAACAAGAACTCTTACTTTTTATAGTACAAATGTGTCATGAAATGTCTACACACTTTTAAAGTTGATCCGAGATGGGGTAAAAACAATAGACGCTGGTTCTTGAGCTCACAGAGATCATCGCCCCCTAGTGACGAAACACTGACCTGCTTTGAACATGATCACTGCTTTACTGTATATACAAACATCACTTCTTCATTAAGTGGATAAATGATTGATTTCATATTCACGTTCGCGTCCCCTCTCAGTGTGTCCTTCCCTCCACCAGACCAACAAGACGTATTTATTTATGTATTCATCAGGGTAAAGCAGAGGAACAAGGCCAGCGATCACATGGGGAAGCTTTTAACCCAGCCGATGTGAGCATCCGACTGAATGATGCTCGTCGACGCGTGTGTGTGTTTATCTGAGACACAGCTGCCAGAGTGTGTGTCCCTGGACTGAGGACCGGGACAATCCGGACGGATACAGAAGAGCATATTTCCCACAATCAGGGGAAGCACAGCTCTGACATTACAAGTCAAAATCTGTACTAAGCCATCATGTAACAATTATGAGAAGAATTATGAGACAAGTAAAAAAAAATAACATACTAAGCCACATGAGAAAAGTCAAAATTATAAGATAGTCAATATTTTTACATACTAAGCCATCATTCTGAGACAAGTAAAAGAAAATTACTAAGCCATGATTATGATAAAAGTCAAAATGATGGCATATTAAGCCATAATTATGATGTCGAAATTATGAGATAGTTAAAAAGTGTACATGCTAAGCCATAATTAAGAGATAAAAAGTCAAAATTATGATAAAAAGTCACCATTATATGACACTAAGTCACATTTATGACCAAAAAGTTTCAAACAAAATGACATACTTAGCCATAATTATGATGTAAGTAAAAAGTATGATGTAAAAGTCAAAACTATGACACAAAAAAGTCAAAATTATGACACAAAATGCTAAATTATGATACAAAAGCAAATAAAGTACATACTAAGCCATCGTTCTGAGACAAGTAAAAAAAATTACTAAGCCATAATTATGATAAAAGTCAAAATGATGGCATATTAAGCCATAATTATGATGTCAAAATTATGAGATAGTTAAAAATTGTACATGCTAAGCCATAATTATGAGATAAAAAGTCAAAGGTATGCCATTATAAGCCAAAATTAAGATTAAAAAGTCAACATTACATGACACTAAGTCACACATGACACTAAGTCACACTTCAAACAAAATGACACACTTAGCCATAATTATGATGTCAAAATTATGAGATAGTTAAAAATTGTACATGATGAGCCATAATTATGAGATAAAAGGTCAAAATTATGAGATAAAAAGTCAGAATGATGACATAATAAGCCAAGATTACATGATACTAAGGCAGAATTAATGTCACATTTATGAACAAAAAGTTACAAACAAAATGACATACTTTGACATAATTATGATAAGTCAAAAGTATGAGATAAAAGTCAAAACTATGACATAAAATGCTAAATTATGAGACAAAAGACAGATAATGTACATACTAAGCCATAATTATAAGCAAAAACTGAGATAAAAAGTAAAGAATTTGTACATACTAAGCCATATTTCTGAGACAAGTAAAAGAAAATTAATAAATTACATAATTATGACAAGTCAAAATGATATAATAAGCCATAATTATGATAAGTTAAAAGTATGAGGTAAAAGTCAAAACTATGACACAAAAAGTCAAAATTATGACATAAAATGCTAAATTATGAAACAAAAAGCAAATAATGTACATACTAAGCCATAATTATAAGCAAAAACTGTCAGATAAAAAGTAAAGAATTTGTACATACTAAGCTATAATTATGAAATAAGTCAAAATAATTTTTCTGGCTTAATCTAAGCCCTGTCTGTGAAACCAGAGCTATGAATCAGAGATTAAACGACTGTAGAGTTATCTGCACGCCCTCTCCTGCACATCTACACTTCCTGTTTCGCTCCGACTCTTCGGCAAACTGCATCTCTTCTCTTTATAATAGCTTTTGTTAACGATAATATGAGTTCATCGCTTTCCAAATGAGGATCCCTACACGCATAATCATAGCATGGAAATGAAGGGTCACCGTGACATACGCACGCGATGATATGCTAATTGCTCATCAGCTCCGAAAGTGCAGTGTGGGAAGTCTTTGTGATATATTAATGTGATCCATCTAATTTATGCACAGCGCATTAATCTTTATTCCATTCCTGAAGCTGTTTGGCATCACCATTAGCCAGCAGGTAATAGCATAACGGACGTGTCACGCTAAGAAAATACAATATGCTAATCAGTTTGATTTGTCATTTTTATCACGTTTAATAACCTTCAGTGTTTCAGGATGATGTGTGTGTGTTGTGGATGAAACTCGAACGGATGTGTTTGTGTTCAGCTGGATTTGCCTGGCTGTGATGAACACAAAAACACATCTAGATTATGACATACTAAGATCAAATTATGACAAAATGTTAAAATTATGGCCAAAAAGGTCAATTATGACAGTCAAAGTCATTTTCAACTTTATCTCAATTTTTCAACATTTTCAGGGTCATAATTTTACGTTTATTTCATAATTAAATGACGTGACATAATCCTAGCATAGAGTGTGAGATAGGAGGCAGAACAGCTGTTTTAGGATGTTTTAAGACTGAAAATCAGGTTGCAAAGAAGGAAGGGGAGATATAAGGTCAGGATAAAGAGACTGAGAGAAGAAGCAGAGGAGACGGCGGTGAGAGAGGACGAGCAGGTACTGCATACTGAAGGAATTCATACGAACTGGGCAACTCGTAAAATATGAATGATTTAGCAAAAAATTCAAATTCAATTAAGCGGGGTTCAAGCATTTAAGACCTTTAAGCGCATAAGCGTTAAAAACTAGTGCTGTCAAACGATTAAAATACTTAATCGCGATTAATCGCACTAATGCCATAGTTAACTCTCGATTAACCGCATTAATGTCATAGTTAACTCGCGATTAATCGCACTAATGCCATAGTTAACTCTCGATTAACCGCATTAATGTCATAGTTAACTCGCGATTAATCGCATTCATGTCATAGTTAACTCACGATTAATCGCATTGTCATAGTTAGCTCACGATTAATCGCATTCATGTCATAGTTAACTCGCGATTAATCGCATTAATGCCATAGTTAACTCGCGATTAATCGCATTAATGCCATAGTTAACTCGCGATTAATCGCATTAATGCCATAGTTAACTCTCGATTAATCGCATTAATGTCATAGTTAACTCGCGATTAATTGCATTCATGTCATAGTTAACTCGCGATTAATCGCATTAATGTCATAGTTGACTCGCGATTAATCGCATTAATGTCATAGTTGACTCACGATTAATCGCATTAATGTCATAGTTAACTCGCGATTAATCGCATTAATGTCATAGTTAACTTGCGATTAATCGCATTAATGTCATAGTTAACTCGCGATTAATCGCATTAATGTCAGTTGACTCGCGATTAATCGCATTAATGTCACAGTTGACTCGCGATTAATCGCATTAATGTCACAGTTGACTCGCGATTAATCGCATTAATGTCACAGTTGACTCGCGATTAATCGCATTAATGTCATAGTTAACTCGCGATTAATCGCATTAATGTCATAGTTGACTCACGATTAATTGCACTGATGTCATAGTTAACTCGCGATTAATTGCATTAATGTCATAGTTAACTCGCGATTAATCGCACATTTTTATCAATTCTAAATGTCTCTTGATTTCTTTTTGTCCCATTATATTTTCTCATTTTAACGCTCTTATCAACATGGAGAAGTGGATCGGCTTGCTTTGAGCAAATGTTTTTTTATTGAAAACAACATTACTGTGTTCAATTTCACACTAACATACTCACTTGGAGCAAATAATCTCTCATACGATGTAACACTGTCCATCAATAAAAGAGTGAAAGAAATACTGACGAGGTCCTGATATTGACGAGGCGGCGGAGAATTCGCATCAACTGTGTGTGTGTGTGTGTGTGTGTGTGTGTAAAGCTGCATACTGCATGTGTGTGCTTGGCCATCATCAAGTGGTATTTGACTGGACGTGCTGCGATGATGATAGCTTAGTTCACAACGACTTGGTCTTGTCAATTGAACCATTTGCCAACTTTTAAAAGTAAACTTTCGATTCAGAATCTTAATGGCATCCATTTCAGCGTCTCGCGCTCATCATCAACTCAAAACATAACGTTAACCAACTATTTGGCCAGCTTGCAACCCCAAACGAGTGTTTGCAGTGTGCCTGTTGATTAGTTTCCGGTCTAGCTAGATCCGCTCGCGCTTTGGTCGACGAAGCAAGAAAACGTCCTCGCGAACGCAAGCCAGTGAAATTAATGTGTTACAGAGAGCAGCGCCGTGCCATGTTGCAAAAGCATGTGGGGAAAAAAAACAACAAAGTTTGCTAGGCCAAAAAGGCCGTTAATTGGGCGATTAAAAAAAAAATTACGAAAAATCGTTAACGGCGTTTGACTGACAGCCATATTAAAAACATTGTTTTATTTAGCAGGCATTTAACAACTGACAGACATCATAGATGGAAAAGACCATTTACAGCCAATACAGGCAATTTACCATTGGACATATATGGCTCAAAAGCTTCAAAGCTTTTTTAGCGCCATCTATCGTCTCCATAAAATGTTGCATGCTTGATTACTATGTTATGTCACAATTTTTGTGGAGTTCTGATGTAAATCAGATCAGAAGCTGATCACAGGGCTGTGGAAACCTTGATTCTAAGTCAAACGGTCTAGGAGTTATTACACAAATCTGCACCTTTAATTGCCTTCATCGTGGATCAGAGACGCAGCGACACACTTTATAACGTAACCGGAGCTGTAAATCCTGCAGGTTTGTTAATCTCTGTATGCTAATCAGTTCAGACGAGGAAAGAGCAAGGTCAAACATTCACGAGCTACAGCAGCTTTAGCGGGACAACACCGCTCTGGAGCGCAGGACGTGAACTTTCATCCGAAACCTTGACATTTTATGACTTTCCACAACACTTCCAGGGGGCAAACTGACCACTGGGCTTCAAGAACTGTAGAACTTTAGATCGGTTTTGCATTAAAACACATTTTCAGGACCATCTCAGAATCTTGGTGCGGCAAAAAGATTTGAAACTACAACACATCCAAAACTATAACAGCACACTGGGTTAAACACAACACAATTTGGGTTGTTTTCAACCCAAGGGCTGGGTAATTACAGGACAGGACACGTGTTGGGTTACTTTTACCCAGCAAATTGGGTTGATATATATATATATATATTAGAGTTGTTCCGATTCCGATACTAGTATCGGAAATGCCGCCGATACCAATAAAAATTCTGGAATCGGTATCGGCGAGTACTTCTATCCACGTACCGATCCGATACCATTTTATTAATCAATGTCTAGTTATAGACGCTAGCTTTGCTAACCGCTGCAAAACGGCGATCAACTCTTCTTCGCTGCTCTAAACAGTGGTTGCTTGTAGAAACACAGGAAGTCGTGCTGTTGCCACAAGCAACCACTGTTTGGAGCAGCGAAGAAGAAAACGCGCGTGCGTGCGCCCTGGAATAATGTCCGCAGCTGTCTATAGTCCGCAGTTTGGCTGTATTTCAGACTGGACCAACAACAAGGCAGTAAAATGGCAACATGTCTCATACGCCATACTGCAATTTCAAGGGGTAGAACAAGTATTAGCAACTTCAACACGAGTAATTTAATTTGAAGACGCGTTAACCCGCAGTACACGATGGCAGACGGAGGATGAGCCGCGTCAGAATCAACAATCTCTGAAAGCTTCATTCAAACGAAGAGGAATGTTTTCAAAAGACAGCCAACGAACAATAAATATACTAAACAACATGAAAGTTATTGAGTTTATTATTCTGGATGAAAAGCCACAGTCAAAACTGAAATGTAATTTATTTAACAAAATTGTTTATTGATCAAAGAGATTATTTTCTTATATTATTAATATAATCTTTTTAGATTCCTAGATTTATTTATTTCACTTTTTTATATATATAGTTATTTTGTAAATCTAAAATACCTTTTTTAGTTTACAGTATTAGTTGTGTAGCTGCATTTTAAGTTCTTTTTCACTTGATTTAAATATTGTTATGAAATGTAATTCAGGTAATAAAAATACGCTATTCCAATTTATGTATTTGTTCATGTTTAATTTTGGGATAAGTTTGAAGCACACCATAATAATTCTATCAATTCATACAGTGCTAGAATGAATTGGAGCTAAATAGCCTAGATACTGTACACACCCAGGTATCGGATCGGTACTCGGTATCGGCCGATACCCTGAGTCCAGGTATCGGAATCGGTATCGGGAAGAGAAAAAGGGTATCGGAACATCTCTAATATATATATATATATATGTATATTTTAGCACTAGCTTTTCTTCTTTTCTTTTCGATCCCTGGGTTGTTAACCAAACACTGGGTTGTTACGTCTGACCCAGGATCTGGGTTAAACAAAAACTACCCAAACACTGGGTTGTTACGTTTGACACAGGATCTGGGTTACACAAAAACTACCCAAACACTGGGTTGTTACGTCTGACCCAGGATCTGGGTTAAACAAAAACTACCCAAACCCAGATCCTGGGTCAGACGTAACAACCCAGTGTTTGACTCAGGATCTGGGCAACACAAAACTACCCAAACACTGGGTTGTTACGTCTGACCCAGGATCTGGGTAACAGAATAACTACCCAAACACTGGGTTGTTACATCTGGGTAGTTTTTGTGTTACCCAGATCCTGGGTCAGACGTAACAACCCAGTGTTTGGGTAGTTTTGTGTTGCCCAGATCCTGAGTCAAACACTGGGTTGTTACGTCTGACCCAGGATCTGGGTTACACAAAAACTACCCAAACACTGGGTTGTTACGTCCGACCCAGGATCAGATCCTAACCATCTAAACCACATCTTGGAGTCTTGACAGGCAGAATATTCTGCTTCAAAGCCGAGTAATCCAAAACATTTGAAGTCCAAATAAAGTCAGTGTGACTAATAATTTCCAGCACTTTCCTCATGAAAACACATGACAACTCGCCTCTGAAGTGTGAAGCTCACACTCAAACTCTAATCGCGAGGAGCTTTCGGAAGCTGGTGAATAAACATGAGCTTAATTACTGCCCCAATTTGAGCCTTTCGTCAGTCGGAGTACAGAGGGGATTATGATATTACACCTGTGAGATGATGACATGTATCTGAAGCTGAAGCAACACGAGCCCGACCGCTGAAGCCGTGCGGTTCTGACGGCTCTTAACTCGAGGTCCAGATGTGCGGGCTCTTATCAGGGTCTGCAGAGGCTAACACAGCTTCAGTCGAGCACAACCTCTGATGCTTGACGTTTCTCTTAGATTTATACTCTCACCATTTCTTCAGAGCAAACTGTTTTAGTGTTTGTTTGTTTTTTTATGATAGGAGGTGTCCATAAATCATCTAACCACATGATGCCCTTGATGATGATGATGATGTTCAGGCTCTCCTAGAACAGGTTTTCCTGCTTGAATGTTGATTATTCTCCTCTATTAATGTTGCTGGAGGAGTGTAAGTTCATAACTCAGTTCATAACTGTGAAAGATCATGTTCTGCTCGGCATCTTTTGTTCTTCACGAAAGACAGTAACTGGTGTTGGTTTGTGAACACACACGTGCTCCGACAGTGTCGTTGTCATGAGTGTGTTTTCTGTGTAACTCGAGACGTTTCACACTGACGTTTACAAGCTCTGGTAATGAGACGTGATTGTGTTGTGTGTGCTGACAGGATAACTCTGATGTCTGCTAATGTGACGCAGGCACACGGAAAGAGAATTACAGGCAATTAAACGTGAAATGTCAGTGACGGGCCTTTATCGTGTCACTCGCGGGAATCAGACACTGTGTTCATAAACAATACATGAAATCACCGCAGAATTACTGAGCCTTCCCGTTCGTCTTCTCGTCTACATTAAATGATCAGAACTACGCTCTTCCAGTAACGTTAATAAAACGTTCATGGATGGATGGATGGATGATTAGATGGATGGATGGATGGATGGATGGATGGATGGATGGATGGATGGATGGATGGATGGATGGATGGATGGATGGATGGATGGATGGATGGATGGATGGATGGATGATTGGACGGATGGATGGATGGACGGATGGATACTAGAGGTTTGCATACTGTACTTCTACATCATTTATTTATATACACTTTATCAATATTTTTATCTATAATTTTCACACGCTCCTGTTTCTCAGCCGATCACCTCAAACGCTTCATTAATGAAGGCCAGTGTGTGTGTGTGTGTGTGTGTGTGTGTGTGTCCGCTGACCGTCTCATGTGTTCAGAGACAAACTCCATCTGTTCTTCACAGATCTTACTGTACGATATAAACACAATCTGCCGAGTGTTAAACACACTGAGACGCCATCAGGACTGCATATGTGCGGGAGAGAAAGCACACACAATCGAGGAATCCATGAATGAAAATAGAGTATGGAACTTAACACAACTTGGATGACCAAATCAAGTCACATTTATTTATAAAACGCTTTTTATAATATAGCAGTGTGTAAAAAGTTAAAAAAAGTGTTTATATATATATATATATATATATATATATAGCCACTCTGGAGAAAACCATGATGTCATCGTCCAGCTCAGTTCACATATAATGCAGTCATAATCAATAATATTGCTGAATAATATCAGCCGATATATGTTCATCTTTAATGTTATCGTTATCAGCCAGATAAGAAAATTTTGCCAATATATTAAAGCCGATAAATAATGAACTATTTTAGGCCCCTATAATTTCCGCGATCACGGAATCGCGGACAGAATCGCGGAATTGGCCAATTAACGCGGAATCTAGTGTTAACGTGGAATTTCGCGGAATTTTACATATTTGGAATGAAATTCGGTTTTTGTGTGGGAGAAGAACGTATGTCTGCATACTATGCCCGAAATAGTATTGACAGTAATGTCACACACTATTTAGGATGGATAGTACGCACATTACGACGCAGCTAGAGTGTGACTTTTATTTTAACTTATATAAACTAATATAATTTATTTTTACAGGACAGTTTAAAGCTCATAACCATATTTTGTTGTTACTTGAAGTACTTAGAGTGCAGTGTTATGTTGCATCCTGCAGTATTTGTCATTTTAAGAGAATGAATGCCTATTTTATTAAATGTTTTAATCATTAACATTAAAAGCAATATTAAAAGCTCTTTTTACAACTAAAATAACAGTAAAGGGTTAAAAAAAAACTGAATTTCCAAAAATTAAAACGGAAAAAACGGAATTTGCAAAACTTAAAATGAAAAAAAAATAAAACGGAATTTGGGAAAAAATAAAACGGATTTAATAGGGCCCTACTATTTCCTTCAGCCGAGGCACTTCAGATGCGACTGTTCAATATGATGGTTTTCAATTGTTTTAAATACAATTGGGGGGAAAAAATGAAAATACAGTTCAGTGCAACATGTGCAGCAAGTCTGTCATATAAGCTACATAAAATTATTATGAGAACATTATAATTGTGTGTTTTGGGCGTGGGTTTTAATGGTGAGACTTTAGTTTTTGTAATCAGGCTCTCAAAAATTAAATAAAAATTAGGATTTAGATTTATCGGCTTTCAAATTTTAAAATATTATTTTAAAATATTATTTTTAAAATATTATTTTAAAATTTTAAAAGGCTGAAATGTTCATAAAAATATAGATGATGCCGAGTCATTAATAAATGAGTCATACCCGAATCCGCTCTGTTAGTGATTATAGCCTGTTTGGCAGCTTGTTGGATAGTGAGACTAATATTAGGCAAGTATTATAGATCTACCATTGTATTGGGTTTCGCTTATAATGATTTTGAGTAATGTTTTGTTTATTGTATATTTATGGCGATATCTGGCCGATATATCGTGCATCCCTGCATTAAAACATGACCTACATGAGCATTTTAACGACAGTGAGATCAATGAAACCATCAGAAGGTATTTGATGTTCATGTTCAGCACTTTCCTGTGTGTTTTGTCTGTTGTGTTTTCAGTGTGTGTTCCAGGATCACTGTTTCCCAGCGGATGATTTGTGTGAAGCCTCAGGAATCACATGTCATCTACATGAAATAACCCTGTTCACTGTGTCCTACAGAAACGGTTTGATGGACGATCTGGTGAAGTGTGTGTGAGGCCTGAGCTTTGAAACGAGTTCCCGTCGCCCACGGCGAAGAGCTCGCCATATCGAGTCTTTGATCACGCCTTCGAGTCTGTGGACTCATCTGCTAATATTCCCGTTTCCACTCAGCTGGTATTTGAGGAGAAAGGTCTTAGTGGGGTTTGAAGTTAAACAGTTCGACGTTCACTTGTTAACATATGACCAGCGCATTTACATATCAACACCTGTTCAGAATTCAGCACCCTGATAAGGGGTTAGCCAATCATAACACACGTCATTTACATATATTCTTAAAGGCAGAGCAGCAAAAACAGCCCGACTGCTTGAAAAGGTCAGAGAAAACGTGTAAAGTGGCAAAGCTAAAGAATCTTGGGTAATAAGGGTCGGAGTTTAGAGTAGGGATGGGGAGCGATTAATCACATCCAAAATAAAAGTTTGTGTTTACGTAAAATATGTGTGTGTGGTGTGTATAATTAATTTGTATATATAAATACCCACACATGCATGTATAAATTTTAGAAAAATGTGTTTTTGACTAAATTTAAGACTTTATGCCAAAAAGGTTTTATATAAAAACTTAGGGTTCTTGACTATATTTTAAAGAATCATTTATGTCAAAAAGGTTCCATATAGAATCCTACAAAAAATGCAAAAACAGTTCTTAATTTTGGGGTTAAAATTTTATGTTTTTTAAAAAAAATATTTATTTATTTATTTTAGATTCACTGAAAAATTATACAATTTGCATTGAGCAAGGTGCAAAACTAGCAATAAATCCCCCCCCCCCCCCCCAAAAAAAAACTCAAAACACGTTAAAAATGTGTCGCTGAAAGAAAGAAGATGCAAATCCCGTCTAATGATGTTGAGTTAAAAGCAAACTCCTTCAATTATTCAACCGCGTGTGAGGACTCACGCCAGAGACACTCAAAGCAGCTCGCGCTCATCAGAGCAACGTTCAGCACAAACACACACTCGTCTCCGTCCATTACAAGGGAACTCAATAATGATGAACGTCAATGACATTAAAATATTTCTGAGGAGCAAGACACAAGGGCTGAGCGAACCGCACGTCAAAAAGACTCATCCCGACGAGTGAGTGACTTAGTGAATTAGTTTGGTAAGACGCTTCTGCTCTCGTTCCATCACAGAGGCTTGATTTGTGCGTTTGTGTTTGTGTGTGTCTCCACTCAGCCTCCATCCTGGCGATGCTGGGATTTCACACAAATCTTTCTGAGACTTGAATATTTCAAAGCCATCAGAGAAAATTGCTGCGAGCAGATAGTGGGCTTTCAAACGCCTGCGAGCTGTTTCTCTCCAAACACCATTTGCCATCCGTGAAAGACTTTCAGCCGAGTGTGTGTGGCTCTGCCGGCCCTCTGATGCTCCGTGTTCATAGACGGAATGGAGTTCTGTGGGATTTGAGTTTGTATCTGATGATTGACGCCGTTTGCCAAGTCGAGCATCGCTAGTTGATCTATTCCTGTCGATGGTTTCGTTCACAGCACAGCATGTCTTCCTTTACCTTAAAGCTTAACAAATCCAAACACACTCACAGACAAACCGTCACGATGGGGTGCAGTAATCGCACGACGAAAGAAGATTCTAAACACGCATGAAAATTCATGAAGACTACTCAAACACAACATAAACAACACTTTAAAGTTTCGTGTACAGATGACAGCGGATCCGATGTATTGTGCACGTTAGGCCAGTAGATGGCGATGTTAGATTTTGCCGTGTGTAAATATCAGTCTCTGCTGGTGTTGTAAATCTACACTTTTCTGGACGAACTCAGTATCTTTTCGTTGTCAAGTACTGGACTGAACAAATGACATGCATATGCATCACCGTTTTCACAAATTGACGTTTTTGTAGTTTAGACGGACAATAATGGTATCGTGTTGAAAAACACGTACTTTTAAACTTGTTTTCAAAAGTTTGCATTTTCAGGCCCTAAAAACGCTGTTGGCGTGTAAATGAACGGCCAAAACGCATTGAAATATTTTCCATTTTTAGTTGAAACGGTCTAGACTAATCAACATAACACGAAACAGGTGCGCAACGCGAAGCAGAAACCATGGCGACAAAACCAAAACACAATGAAACTTAACAAAACTAAACATAACCCTGACACAAACAGAGACTACACTGTAGGAAATATTTTTGAAATTTGTAAAGTAAACAAAGACTTTACATAATACTATTTAGACTGGATGGATGGATGTTACACATATCTATCTATAAAACCTGAAATAAAAACCAAAACATTTATTTTTATTTGATAACTGGACATATAATTATGTACACACTACTCATACTGATACACTACTCACTCAGATAGATAGATAGATAGATAGATAGATAGATAGATAGATAGATAGATAGATAGATAGATAGATAGATAGATAGATAGATAGAGAGATAGATAGAGAGATAGATAGAGAGATAGATAGATAGATAGAGAGATAGATAGATAGATAGATAGATAGATAGATAGATAGATAGATAGATAGATAGATAGATAGATAGATAGATAGATAGATAGATAGATAGATAGATAGATAGATAGATAGATAGATAGATAGATAGATCTGCATTTATATAGCGCTTTCATAGACCCAATGTAGATCGACAGACATATACAGGCACAGTCAGTTTGTAAAAAAAAAACACTAGTCTGGATCTCCAGACATGAAAACTTCACCTTTATTAAGAATCTGCTTCTGCCGATTATGACGAGTGACAGGAGGCAACAGCTGCTTTCAATCAAGCGCAATTATATTTGCTGTCAATCACGCACAACAATAACAAAAGCAACGCCAACTGTGTGTCATTTCCAGGCACCAGATCCCCTCATTAACGAGCTGTGGGTCTGATTGTAGATCAGCACATTAGCTTTCCATCACTAACGTATCAATTATGCAGCCGACGACGGCTCTAGTTCTCCTGTGAGTAAGAGGGTGTTGCCGAAGCTGTGCTCGTGTCCTGACGTTCCACAATTTCACGTTATATTGATCAATAACAGTTAGCTTCCATCGTGAATCTTTTCAAAACTCAGTCTGAGACGGGATGTTTTCTGCTTTTCTCCATGTTGATCTGTGTTTAGTGTGTGTGATGTTGCTGTTTGAGTTATTCTCCACCTTTTCTGTTACCTGAGAAAATATATTCTTTATACCTGACCTGTACAGCGTATGTAACACAACGGTTTCAACTAGAGCCCGACCGATGAAGGATTTTGAAGGCCGATACCGATACAAATATTTTTGGGGTTTTAAAATCCGATATATCGGCCGATATGTTATTTATTTATTTATTTATTTTAAACTGGACATGATAGTAACAAATTTTGTCCTGCTTATTTGAGTTAAGAGTAGAGCCAGACCGATATTATCGGCCGATGTTAGGCATTTTCTAAAATATCGGTATCAGCAGTTATAATGGCCGATAAATTTGTTGTTGTTTTTGCATGTATTGTTTTTATAAGGATCTTATTTGGTTATTTATTATGCTGTATTGTATATTGTTTATGTTGTTCTTTTCTGTATCTGTACAGCACTTTGGGGCAGTAGCGACTGTTTGTAAACGTGCTCTATAAATAAACTTGACCTTGACCTTGATAAATGAATATTTAAAAAAAAAAAAAAAACGGACGAATCACGACTCAACCATGTCATGAGTGTTGGAGTTGTATAGTTTGTCCACCAGAGGGCGCTATACACCGTCCCTGTTGGCAACGCTCATGTATAACGCGCCACACATCCTAAAACCTGCTGATCCAGCCAGAGTCAGGCAAAGAGAACCAGTTATGCATTATCATATTATTTTAGTTAAAACTCATAATTAACTACAAATAACTAATGTTAGGGAAATCTGTTAATATTTTGTTGCGTGTTTCTGGAATAAAAAAATAATAATATTGGCCGATATATATGGGAATATCGGATTTTAAAACCATCAAATATTTGTATCGGTATCGGCCTTCAACATCCTTTATCAGTCGGGCTCTAGTTAAGAGAACTGATGGGGATGATCTTTTAATTGTAATTCAAGCAACTCAACGAGTGTTGCCAACAGGGACGGTGTAGAGCGCCCTCTGGTGGACAAACTATACAACTCCAACACTCATGACATGGGTCAAGCGTGTTTCGTCTGTTTTTATTTTAGTTTTGAAATATTCATTTATTGGCCATTATAACTGCCGATACCGATAGTTTGAAAAATGCCTAATATTGGCTGATAATATCGGTCTGGCTCTAACATGTAGTTGTAACTTTTAATTTATTTGACCCTTGATGCAACTTATTGGTATTAAATCATATTTTTGAAAACAAGCTATTAATTAAGAAGACACTAAATGAAAGTTACCTGGGAATCCGTTTTTACAGTGCTCCTAACTCGACCTGTCTTTACCGATAAATTCTATTAAAAAAAAAAAAAATTACAAAATTTTCCGCAGGGCAGTTCAATTCCTTACAATAATGTAATAAAGTATTAAACAGAATTAAGCTCTTACACTAGACTGTTTGGGAAAACCATAAAGCGTTTTTGTACAGGGGCAATTCTCAAACACACTCAACCAATCACAACACACCGCTTCAGCCGACCAATCAGAGCACAGTGTGCTTTTCAGAAGGCGGGGCTTCATAGAGACAGGAAGTGAACAGAGCGTTACTGACAGACTGGGAAGAGAGGAGCCGCAACAATGGAGAATATGAGGAGAATAATCAACATTCAAGCAGGAGAACCTGATCTAGGAGAGCCGGAAACACAATAAAAGGGAATTTTTTATAAAAAGCCATAATAGCTCCTCTAAAGGTTCTGACTGGTAATGATGACATTATGGCTTCATTCATGTACAACTTCAATGCAGCATTACAGCTTCCACAAACAACAACTGGATTTCTCTAACAGAGTAACATTTTCATCATGTCTTCAAAACAAAATGCATGCAAGCGCATATTTTAAACAT
Source organism: Cyprinella venusta (assembly GCA_038021265.1). Taxonomy (NCBI): domain Eukaryota; kingdom Metazoa; phylum Chordata; class Actinopteri; order Cypriniformes; family Leuciscidae; genus Cyprinella; species Cyprinella venusta. The sequence continues at coordinate 33,676,291 of CM075876.1, read as the reverse complement.
TTATCTCTCGGATGAATGGCTCTGAGTGTGTAGTTAGTTAGCAGTGGAAGGTTAATCACAGCCCGGTTATCCAGACACGACTGTGTCTTAATTAGGAAACCCCACTGATATCTCACGGCGGCGACACAGCTCTCACAGCAGAACTGCATACGCATTTCATTACTGAGCGCCTGTGCGAGTCATACTTTTCTGTTTGACGGGTAAAAACGCAGAATTATGGTGACAATAAAACTACACATCATCGTGGCGACCTGAACAGCCAACTAACTAACTTTACCACTTTATGAAAGTAAAAATGTTGTTTGTAAGTGATAATGTACATCCAGCCGGTTGTTATCTCAGAATAAACCCGACAGGGTGATCAGGTCCTCATCAACACACACACACACACACCTGAAGTGGGTTTATTCTGAGATAACACACACACCTGAAACAAGAGAGAGCGAGTCCACGACACTGGATGGTGTAATTAAATAACTCTACACAAAATATTGATTCGACTGAGTTATCATATTTTTTTAGCTCATCAAACTCAACCAATCCGAGCGAGTGTGTATCGCTGATGTTGCCGGATGAGCCTGTGCTTCTGTTTTCTGGTGTTATCTGGGAATAATAAACCGCTGGATGACCAACTGACCAATCAGAATCAAGTACTCCACAGATCCGTGTAATAATATTATATTACAATTTCTTTAGGAATCAGCTGCAAAAACCAATCTCCTGATTGTTTAAATTTGTCTACCTGCAAACCACAGTAAACCTTCCATTTCCACGGATGGTCATCAAACTCATTCATTCCCATGGTAATAACCCAATCAGATAAGATGAGTGGAGGGGAATGACTAGAGGAATGTAAGTGCAGAAATGTGACGTAGTTTGATTATTCATGATATTGTGCATGTTTGTGTTTTGGATTATGTGTCAATATTCCTGTACTGTACAACAAATCGCCTCTCGGGGACATTAGATTTTTCTGAGTCTAAGCCGGGTTTGATCAGGAGGAGGTCATGTGGAGTTTTTTCCCCCGGGGAATGTTTTTCCGCCGATGATTTTTTTCTAAGCACAGCAGAAAAACAAAAGCGCTGTGGATCACAGATGGGGACGTGTCTGCTCGATTAACACGACGCTCGGAGCGCATCGCTTCTGTCTGAGAGAAGGCCAAGTCAAGCATTGCTATCATTACTCAACAAACCCTAAACGTGCCGTCCTGCCGCACTGGTGCTCGCCGCGTCTTGCTGAGGACAGAAATAATCTGAAAAGCTTCTTACAGCGTTTCAAGGTGATCCTTCATGTGTTTACTGTGGGTCTACCGCAATAGAAGTAACTGTGGGTTTCCCGGATGGATGGACGGACGGATCTGAGCAGATTGAAGGAAGACGGAAGGACAGATGGATGGGACTGGATGATTAGATGGATGATTGGATGGATGGATGGATGGATGGATGGATGGATGGATGGATGGATGGATGGATGGATGGGACTGGATGATTAGATGGATGATTGGATGGATGGATGGATGGATGGATGGATGGATGGATGGATGGATGGATGGATGGATGGATGGATGGATGGATGATTGGATGGATGGATGGATGGATGGATGGATGGATGGATGGATGATTAGATGGATGGATGGATGGATGGATGGATGGATGGATGGATGGATGGATGGATGGATGGATGGATGGATGGATGATTAGATGGATGGATGGATGGATGGATGGATGATTAGATGGATGATTGGATGGATGGATGGATGGATGGATGGATGGATGGATGGATGGATGGATGGATGGATGATTAGATGGATGATTAGATGGATGGATGGATGGATGGATGGATGGATGGATGGATGGATGGATGGATGGATGGATGGATGGATGATTAGATGGATGATTAGATGGATGGATGGATGGATGGATGGATGGATGGATGGATGGATGGATGGATGGATGATTAGATGGATGATTAGATGGATGATTGGATGGATGATTGGATGGATGGATGGATGGATGGATGGATGGATGGATGGATGATTAGATAAATGATTAGATGGATGATTGGATGGATGGATGGATGGATGGATGGATGGATGGATGGATGATTAGATGGATGGATGGATGGATGGATGGATGGATGGATGATTAGATGGATGGATGGATGGATGGATGGATGGATGGATGGATGATTAGATGGATGGATGGATGGATGGATGATTAGATGGATGGATGGATGGATGGATGGATGGATGGATGGATGATTAGATGGATGGATGGATGGATGGATGGATGGATGGATGGATGGATGGGATTGGATGATTAGATGGATGGATGGATGTCAGCATCTAAGGCTATTTTCATGGCAAAAATTAAATCACAAAAATACAAATATCATATAAATACAATAAAAAGAAGCAAACAAACACAACAAGTCATATTTACATAGGCCTATATTTTTTTAATCAACAACATGATAAAAAAAATCCAAACTTTTTCAGCCATAATCTTACTAAAGTGAAAATAACGTCATCATCACTTAGTCATCATCACTTAGTCCTTAAGTGAAATAACGTCATAGAAGAGCATTGTACTTGAGTTAAACCCAGAACAGTCCGTTAAATAAGTTTAACAGAGAGTGTGTGACGGATGTGGAGAACACACTGGACCAGATCTCGTCAAGAGTGATTAAAAGAGTGTCTGAAATGTGGACGTTTTGAACGTTCAAAAATAATGGAAATGTTTTTAGAACATGTCGTTATGCTTCAATCTTCCTACATCATGTTTAAAGGATATGCAAAAGCAAAGCGTGACAGCGAGTCTTCCACAGATTGACCCGCGAGAGCATTAAATCGCCCTAAACTTTAGCGTCCCGGCGGAAATGAGGAACACGTGTTAATGAATCAGTGTCATACTTATTTTCTCCCTGCTGGGCTCATTATGCCGGTGTGTTTGTCTTTCTCTGCACTCATTTACTATTATTGATTTGTTCCTACGCTTTCAACCTCTTTTCCAATATCAGTAAGTAAGCAGTGCCTATTAATCCAGAGTCTTTACACTGCGAAACTCCCCGTGGTTTTGGCCAGCTGCCATTCGCCCTACATAAGGGAATAAACCCACTCCACACACAGCGTGGGCGTGTGCGATAACACACTAGACAGAATGCAAACTTCATAAGAGCTGAAAGGACTGAAAGAGACGTATTCATTCGGCTGACAGACACACGTGGAAGTCTTCTGTCTCCGTCATCATTACGCCGTCACTGAGACGCTTTGGCTTTTGTGAGAAGCGACGTTATAACCGTCTGATGTACTTAGCAGTAGTGCAATAATCACAAAGATCCTTTCAACCAATAATCTTTCACAATTTCGAAAAATAATTGTATACACAGGACATTTTGCTCCGTGCATTTGCCACTTTTATCCATTGCATCTTTCTAAAGCATTAGCGATCCTCCATATTCACTATTATTATTATTGGCTGATATTTCCGTCTATATTTCAATCTTAAGCAGAGATGTGTGTGCATATTAATGATGTGTGTATTCTCACAGCGGTCGCCCGGGCCGGACGCCCACACCTGATTGGTATTTCTGTAAGGCTTTTAGGAGCACTGGAGACAATTTACTTCTCCTCCTTGTGTTAATTCATTTATTTATGTGTGGCGAATGAAGATTTAGCATTGTTAGCTGCACAAACACAATGACATCTCAGGGAGATTAAAGCATCCCGTCCAGCGCGGCGCATGCTGTGAATTAATTAGCTGGTTATGAACAGAACGATCCCTTAGTGCATTAAATACGCTGACCTGCGCTCACACACACACACACACACACACACACACGCACACACACTGTAATGCAAGCTCAAACATGCTGCATCGTTTTAGAGAATGCATGCATTAACCCTGGAGCTCAATTCAAAAAAGTCACACACACACATAGTAGGTCCGTGGCACACACACGCCTGTCATAAAACTGTGCGAAAATGCTGAAGCTCAAGTTAAGACTTAAGTTTGGTCTCATTTTAAAGAAGATCGGCAGATTATTCTAGGAAGTAAACAACAAAAATGTAAGTGACACAAACCATAAATGTTAGATGTTTATGAACGGCAGGGATTATATGCCAGAAAAGACATAAAGTCATTGAAAAAAAGGAGGATGAAGTGTCCAAATCAAGCGTTCTCTATTTATTATCCTGCAGTTCCTCCACTGGCCACTAGAGACTCACTCCCATAGACACACATGTTAAAACGCCCAACTTTACCGCAGAATAAAACATGTTTACAGTCTGGTATTAAAAGTGTTTTTGGTCTGAATCGCTAATGTCGCCCTTCATGACGACTGTGAGGGGGTGAATGTTTTTATAACTCATCCGTTTAAATGATATTAAGCCTTAAAGTTGTGCATAATTAAGGGCGTGGACACTTGAGTGACAGGTGGATTGCCGCTGATGTCACTGCTAGCGTCAGCTGATCCGCCTCGCTGCACATGTTCGTTTATCCGGAAGTGACGCGCGGCCAAGATGGCGACGGCAGGCTCCGCCCACTAACGCTCTTCAGAAACACTACGAGTGACGTCACACACACTACGCACATGTTTATTCACAATCTATGATTGAAACTGGCGGTTATAGAAAGGGGCGGGGCATTTCTCAAACACACTCGACCAATCGCAGCACTCTGCTCCAGCCGACCAATCAGAGCACAGTGTGCTTTTCAGAAGGCGGGGCTTCATAGAGACAGGAAGTGAACAGAGCGTTCCTGACAGACTGGGAAGAGAGGAGCCGCAACAATGGAGAATATGTCTGATCTTTGTATTTATAAATTGCTTTATTGGTAAGAGCGGCTACACAGCTTCTTCTTCTCTGGGTTTTACAAGCTTTTGTTCGAAACACACAGAGAAACTAGCTGACCACCCCATAATAGTCCTGTGTCTGGAAGGTGTGTGTGTGTGTGTGTGTGTTTTGGGTCGTATGGCTGTAAATAAGGAAAGTATAAGTTTCCTGGCTCATTAAACACACACTCTGTCTCCTGTCGCTGCTCTCGCTGATTGATCTGATGTTTGCGCTCTCAGTAATCTGCACTGCTCCTGTTGACTGACCTCTATCATTTACAATTATATTCAATGCCCCAATCTCCCGACACTCAAAATGTAAACGCTGCAGTTTAAACATGTTTCACCGGGAGAAATCAATACTGGACCTTCATGCAATTAACAAAAAAACTGAACACAGAAACTACTGATAATAGAAAACAATTGAGTGAGTGAGTGAGTGAGTGAGTGAGTGAGTGAGTGAGTGAGTGAGTGACAGAGAGAGTAAGTGAGAGAGTGAGTGAGTGAGTGAGTGAGTGAGTGAGTGAGTCAGTGAGTCAGTGAGTGAGTGAGTGAGTGAGTGAGAGAGAGAGTGAGTGAGTGAGTGAGTGAGTCAGTGAGTGAGTGAGTGAGTGAGTGAGTCAGTGAGTGAGTGAGTGAGTGAGTGAGTGAGTGAGTGAGTGAGTCAGTGAGTGAGTGAGTGAGTGAGTGAGTGAGTGAGTGAGTGAGTGAGTGAGTGAGTGAGAGAGTGAGTGAGTGAGAGTGAGTGAGTGAGTGAGTGAGTGAGTGAGTGAGTGAGTGAGTGAGTGAGTGAGTGAGAGAGTGAGTGAGTGAGAGTGAGTGAGTGAGTGAGAGAGTGAGAGAGTGAGAGAGAGTGAGTGAGTGAGTGAGAGAGAGAGTGAAAGAGTGAGAGTGAGTGAGAGAGTGAGTGAGTGAGAGAGTGAGAGTGAGTGAGTGAGTGAGTGAGTGAGTGAGTGAGTGAGTGAGTGAGTGAGTGAGAGAGTGAGAGAGTGAGTGAGTGAGTGAGTGAGTGAGAGAGTGAGTGAGTGAGAGTGAGTGAGAGAGTGAGAGAGTGAGAGAGTGAGTGAGAGAGTCAGTGAGTGATTGAGTGAGTGAGTGAGTGAGAGAGAGAGTGAGAGTGAGTGAGAGAGTGAGTGAGTGAGTGAGAGAGAGTGAGTGAGTGAGTGAGAGAGTGAGTGAGTGAGTGAGTGAGTGAGAGAGTGAGAGAGTGAGTGAGTGAGAGTGAGTGAGAGAGTGAGAGAGTGAGTGAGTGAGTGAGAGAGTGAGTGAGTGAGTGAGTGAGTGAGAGAGTGAGAGAGTGAGTGAGTGAGAGTGAGTGAGTGAGTGAGAGAGTGAGAGAGTGAGTGAGAGAGTCAGTGAGTGATTGAGTGAGTGAGTGAGTGAGAGAGAGAGTGAGAGTGAGTGAGAGAGTGAGTGAGTGAGTGAGAGTGAGTGAGTGAGTGAGAGAGTGAGAGTGAGTGAGAGAGTGAGTGAGTGAGTGAGTGAGTGAGTGAGTGAGTGAGTGAGAGTGAGAGAGAGTGAGTGAGTGAGTGAGTGAGAGACAGAGAGAGTAAGTGAGAGAGTGTGAGTGTGTGTCTCTTTAGATAAAACCATCTGCCAAATGCATAATTAAATACCTACATAAATGCAAACAAGTTCACACACTCAAACATCTTCACCTTCAGTCGGATCAAGATCAACTTAATAACAACTTAATGTCAACTAATAATCAAACAACGTTATTGTAGTTTTGATTTAAAAATGTGTCACACACACATGGCTCAAGACATCATGACTGTAAACACTTCTTAAACTTCTAGTAATTAAAATTTTACAGCCAAAATTTCATGTATATCCAATAAGATGCAAATTAAACTCATTTGCAAGGCTATTAAACGTGTGATGTAGATTTAGCGCACGTTAGATGATGCCTTTATAAAACAACACGCTGATAGAAGAGTCTGTGGCCCTCGAAACACCCAAGCTCAAAACACGACACACTCCTTCGCGCAGGAATCATGACTCTCGCGCGCGACTGTACGAAACACCTCCAGCCTCGCTTCTGATGAATAATTCATGCTTCATTAATTGGAAAGTAAATGAATTCCAATGTTTCCATACATGAATAATGTGAACGATTAGTCTGTCTAAATCATTTAGCAGCATCTTGTGTGTGTGTGTGTGTGTGTGTGTGTGTGTGTGTGTGGAGAACTGAGCAACATCTTTCAACATCTAATAACGAGTGCTTCTGTAACATTAACTTTAGAAGAGATGGAAAACTGTTGGTTTTTTAATCTCTTTTAAACTTTTAAAGCACACACTTGTCAATGACATCAAAAGTCAACATTATGACTTTAGTCAAAATTCTAACATATAAAGTACAATATTATGAATTAAAAAGTAAAATTATGATATGTGTAAAATCTGAATTAAAAAAGTATTAAAGTAAAATTAAGACAAAGTTAAAATGACATAATAAAATTATGACATAGTTAAAGTGACAAAAGTCAAAATTATGACAAAAAAGTACAATGATGACATGCTAAGAGGAAAATCTGACTTAAAAGCCTCAATTATGACATACTACATCACATATATGACATGAAAAGTAATACAATTCTAACAACAAAGTTAGAATCAAAAATCTAAATTACGATATATAAAGTGGAAAATCTGACTTTAAAAGCCTCAATTATGACATATAAAGTTAAAATGACATAAAAAGTAAAATTATGAAACATTAAGTGGAAAATCAGACTTTAAAAATCAAAATTATAACATACTACATCATATTTATGAGACGAAAAGTATAATTCTAACAGTCTAAATGATACACTAAGAGGATCTCATTATCTCGCGTGAGTGACAGGTTAAAGCCCCGCCCACATCGTCAGAGAACAGAAGAGATGTCGCAGTTATTCTGATTGAAGATTATTATTAACATGAACATATAACACTGCAATACTCCATGATTTCATGAGTTCAAGCTCTTCTTTTCGAGTCTAGACCCGAAACATGAGCTGATCCCCTGATTCTCGATTCCCCCGAGTCGCACTTTAACCACTGACTGTAAAAAATGGGCTTTAACGGAGTGTGATGAGGAATGGGTTTTGCTTATGGATTTATGATATGGTCACTGAGGCTGTAAATGCACATGAATTATTGTTTTTTAGAGTTTGACTTTCATCAGTTCAATATGTGTGTGTGACTCTACTGCCCTCGTGTGTGTGTGTGTGTGTGTGTGTGTGTGTGTGTGTGTGTGTGTGTGTGACTCTACTGCCCTCGTGTGTCTGAACTTCAGGCTCACTCAAACCAAATCTATCAGAAAAAACAATTACATTAAATCTGTAAGTATAAATAAATATATTTACTTCTTTATGTTTTTATCTTCTATTCTTAAAGCCTTTAAACAGGTTTTTGCTTCATCTGGTATATTATTTTTGTATTCAATGAAGAAATATCAGCTCTTATGAAACTATCCGGTCTTCTAAACTCTTGGACTATTTGAGTTGTTTTGTGATTGAACCATTGGAACTAAAGCAGAAAGTATAAAGTCACGATTTTTATTTATTTTTTGTAAATCACAGTTTTAAAATTTAAATATAAAGGTTGTTCTGTACGTTTGTTTTACTGTATTTTACAAAATTATTTGTACTGTATTTTACAAAATTATAACACAAATATAATTCATCATTGCTTCAAATGTCACAACAAATATTAATATTTGAATCCATATTTTCCCTAATATGCAAGTCTCTTGCTGAAATAGTTATTAATTAATCAACAATAGTCCGGCTGAAATCACTGTTCGGTTAAAATTATATAAAAATTGAAAATTATGACATAAAAGGTAAAGATTTTTCAATAAAAGCATGTCATATTTATCAGATGAAAATGAATAATTGTAACATAAAAAGTAAAGATGATGATATACTAAGAGGTCAGTCTGAATTAAAAAATCTTAATTATGACAGAAAATTATAACAAATACATAAGTTTAAATGACAAAAAGTAAAAATTATGAAATAAAAAGTCAAAATTATGGCATACTACGTCAAACTCTGGAGATAAAAAAAAGTAATAATTCTAATATAAAAAATACTAAATTATTATATTCAAAGTGTAAATTCTGACATCAAAAAAATCGAAAAACATAATTTAGAGCTTTTATCTCATTATTCTGACCTATGTCATTACCAGAACATAAGTTTAATATGTGTAAAACTACAAATTATACTTCCGCATTTCCCCGCCACGGACAGCATCGACAGAGGGTTATTAATAGAGCAGTTATTGTGAGAGTAGTTTATCACTTGTGATTGTTTTGTACTATAGAACACAAAGGCAATTCTTACCTGCGATAAATTGACGAAAACAGACGTTTCTTTCCGGTTTTTCGGGATGTTTATCAAATGTTTGCCCTGCAACACAGTAGATCCCGTTTGGAACGTTGGCAACGATTCGTCGCGTTTTCTCTCAGTATTTGCGGTTCTCTGAAGTGCTTTTCACCCGCGGCTTCGCGAAGCTTCGAAACCTTTGAGAACTGTTTGTTTCGAACCATTTTCGGGTCCACGTGCGCGCAGCGCATGCGCGTTGCATCTGCCAAAGTCACGTGGGTTAAATTAACGCGGCTTCCTCCTGACACAACTGTTTCAAAGTGATTCGCACCTGGAGGTAAAACCATGAACCCGTGTCAATAGTTTTGATTATTTGTGTAATAAAAGGGAAACAGTCAACGGGTTCCAGAAGTAAAAACTCCATTAATTTTCCCCATTGAGAAATTGGGCCTAAACCTTTAAACACAGCCCTACTAGCCCCTTTTCCACCGAAGCATTTTGAGAGCCGGTTCGGAGCCGGTGCCCGCGCGCGAACCAGTTCTTTGTGTTTCGACAGCCAAAGAACCGGTTCGCGGCCGCGAGAACTGGTTCCAAAGCGGCACCAACTCTTTGCTGGACTAGAACCGTTCTTTTAGCACGTCATGTTTACGGGGCGGGTTTAGACGCGTTCTTCTCGGTTCTTTTAAACATATTTTCTGACCATCGCAAAGCCAGGAGAAACTGCAGAAACACGCAAGCGTTTTATTTATTTATTTTTTTATTTTTTTAAACATAAACAAAGAAGAAAACAGTCACGATATAGAACAAATAAATGGAAAGAAAAAAAAGACACAAGACAGGGGTACATAACTTATCAGAAAAGATTACATATCAAACGAAAAGATTAAAAGACTTACATATTTCAATTGTTTTTAAAGTTTTCTCGGTACACGAGTTAGAGATAATCCCAAACAATGTACGCAAGCGACGTAAACAGTGACGTAACGACGTCGTTCCCTGGGCGCTCTAGTCAGTGGAAAAGCAAACAGGTTCTGAACGGGTTCGCAAGTTGAACCAGCTCCGAACCAACTTTGAACCAGCACCAGTTCCGAACCAGTTCTTTTTTCGGTGGAAAAGGGGTAACTGTGAGCTACGAGGTTGTTCTTTGATAGTTGTCAGCCCACATTATTTCAGCTTAGTTTTAAAATAATCATGTTTAACAGCCGAATTCATGGTGAAAAACCACAATGATGCAGCTGTACAGAAAATACCATAGTTGCAAAATACCAAATGCATAGTTTAATATTCCTTCTATTTAATTGGATTCTGCTGCTTGCAGTGCGTCATGGGATTGTAGTTCTTTCCTTCACTAAAGCCGTTAAGTTCATAGTTCTGCTCCTTTGTATTTTTGTCCGATTTTCAAATACCTTTTGCTTTAAATCAAAGTTTGTAATGTTATGATTCACCTCGTAGCTGGATGGCTTCCATGGCTTATAACAGTTTATTTAACAATTACTTTTTTGAGATCCCCATTGGAAAAATTAATGGAAGAAATACTACTAGAAAAAACGTTGCTGAAAAAGTGAGCGGGCACTAATGTAAGCCCTAAAACAAACAAATTAACTCCAAATTAATAAAATAACACATACAGACACTTCAGGTTTAATGATATTTGATGATTTGTTAATAGTATTTAATATATAACACCCGGTCGGAAACAATACAAGTCGACATTGTGACTAAAAGTTTGCAAAGAGGTATTTCCTACTCAAGCAAGGCGGTGTTTGACTCTGGTCAAGCGTATCCAATGGGAGCAGAGTGGGAGTGGCCTTGGACGGCAGCATGCCCAGTGCATTATGGGTGTTGAAGTTTTCTTGCCTATTGGCAAAATAGAAGACAACAGCCCCTTTACTCTGCATTCTATGGTTCATGTGTCTATGTGGTGTTTTTAATACGCTTAGACAAACCAAGGAAAGATCCTTAATAAATGAAATAAGCTACAGAGAGCGATTTCTGGTGATGTATTTTGGAGGGAAAATAATTCCGACAATGGTCAAAATAATTTGGGGGGAAAATAATTCCGACAAAAGCTGAAACCTCATAAATGACAATTTTCACAGACCGTTATAACGCGTTCCCACAGTTATCAACTTCGCAAATCTTGTAAAGTGTTCATATTTAATGGTAACTACGACACAGCGTGAACGCAACATGCCGCGGTTCCTTTAAGACGCTCTTCGCCGTGATTGGCTGTTACAAGCACGTGGTGAGTGTGTGTGTCGCATTGATCATGATGGCGGCTGATCTAGTGAGAGCGTGGACGGACGAGCAGCTCAAGACTGAAGAAGTGCCGAAGAAAGAGCTCATCAAATTCATCCAGGATAACGGAGCACACTCGGTAGTGTACACACTACAGCTGCGCGCTCCCGCGTACCACACAACACTGACAGAGAGTGTGTGGCAGAGGAGTCATGTGTCAAAACAGTCCATATCAAATTCATGTTCTATGGAGAGAGAGAGGGGGGGGGGGGGGGTTTCACATATTTACTTTAATGTTTGCATGCGTCATTATTTCAATCTGTATAAAATCAAGCCATTTACAGTGATACATTTGCATTGCAATGGAGATTAAATGTGCATAATAAAGCTGAATTATGTGTATTATAGGGTATTGTGATACATGACGTGTCTATAGGTTAATAGATATAATATTTATGTGTGTATAAATGGATCATGTTGTCATTTGCAGTTTCTAGCCGAACACAAACTTCTTGGAAACATCAAGAATGTGGCGAAGACGGCCAAAAAAGAGCAACTTATCGAAGCGTATAACCAACTGTTTGAGAGCAAGGTAACAAACACACGAACATTATGACAGCCAATAATAACTGGCTATTTATAAACGCTTAACTACAATCACGACCAAAAACATTCAATCTTCGCCCGTAAGATAAAACGAAATGAACCTGAAACGCCAGTAGGTGGCGGCAAATCATTGAATCATTGACTCAAACGATTCGTTCCAAACGGCTGATTCATTCAGGGACAGAGCAGAAGTGTGTGAGCCGATGATGTGTGTTTCTCTCAGAGGTTTAAAGGCACAGAAGTGGAGCTGGTGACACAAGAGGTTCAAGCTGTTAAAATCCACGACAATCCCAAAGAAATCAAGACAGAGACGGTGGATGAGGTACTATCTTCATCATCATCATCATCATCACACGAGTGTTGAATCTTCTGTAGTTTCGGACTGAACTCATGCCGATTGATGAATCCGAGCGCTGTTTCTCCTCAGGGTCCTCCGAAGTTCACCAAGTCCATCCTGAAGAAAGGAGACAAGACCAACTTCCCAAAGAAGGGCGACACCGTGAGCTGCTGGTATAGCGGGACGCTGGAGGACGGGACCGTCTTCGACACCAACATCCCCGCGTGTGAGGACGCTAACACTCAATTATACTGATTTTAATGAGCCAGTATGCATCCAGTGTTATTTTAAAAATTAATTGTATTATTTTATTTTCATTTTAATGCGATTAGTGAGTCATCTTTAGTTTGATTCTCTTCCGTTGTCCCAGCTGCAAAGAAGAAGAAACAGTCCAAACCACTGAGCTTCAAGGTCGGACTGGGCCGAGTGATCCGAGGGGTGAGTCGCGATTCATTTATTGATCCGAGGGGTGAGTTACGATTCATTGGTGATCTGAGGGGTGAGTCGATTCATTAGTGATCCGAAGGACAAGTAACGATTCATTGGTGATCCGAGGGATGAACATGATTCATTAGTGAACCAAAGGGCGAGTAACGATTCATCAGTGATCCGAGGGGTGAGTTACGATTCATTAGTGATCCGAGAGGTGAGTCGCGATTCATTAGTGATCCAAGGGGTGAGTCGTGATTCATTAGTGAACCGAAGGGCAAGCAACGATTCATTAGGGATCCGAGGGGTGAGTCGCGATTCATTAGTGATCCGAGGGGTGAGTCGCGATTCATTAGGGATCCGAGGGGTGAGTCGCGATTCATTAGGGATCCGAGGGGTGAGTCGCGATTCATTAGTGATCCGAGGGGCGAGGCGCGATTCATTAGTGATCCGAGAGGTGAGTCGCGATTCATTAGTGATCCGAGGGGTGAGTCGTGATTCATTAGTGAACCGAAGGGCGAGTAACGATTCATCAGTGATCCGAGGGGCGAGTTGCGATTCATTAGTGATCCGAGGGGCGAGTCGCGATTCATTAGTGATCCGAGGGGCGAGGCGCGATTCATTAGTGATCTGTATGATTCATTGATCACCAGAGATCCTCAGATGAGTGTGTGTGTGTGTGTGTGTGCAGTGGGATGAAGGTGTGCTGACGATGAGTAAAGGTGAGACGGCGCGGTTGGAGATCGAGTCGGATTGGGCGTACGGGAAGAAAGGCCTTCCAGATGCAAAGTATCCTTCGTTAAACGTCTCACTAATCGATTATTTGATGATGTTCTTCAGACTGATATGATCGTTCCTCTGGCCTTAACCATTATTACCCAGAATCCCACCCAACGCAAAGCTGATATTTGAGGTGGAGCTGGTGGCCATTGATTGATCTGTTGAATCGATCGACGGGAACCATGTGACGGCGGTGTGGAGGGAACGTTTGTTTAGACGTGTTCATTATTAATCAAGTTATTTCAGCCTGACAAAGAGAAGTTTTCTGACTATTTTTGCATGATTGTAAAGCAATAAAAAAAACAAACCCTGGACAATGTGTTGTGCCGTTCTTACACATCCAGCTTTACAAAACTACAACATATCAAAAACTGTAATATATGTACTGTGTGTGTATATTATATTGTTATAACTCTGAATATATATTTATTAGGGCTGGGAAACGAGTAATCGCATCCAAAATAAAATAGTGTGGGTGTAGTGTGTATAATTATTTTGTATATATAAATACACACACATGCATGTATATACTTTATATATATTTACACAAAATTAATATTATACATGAATATAAATATTTGATATATTAATAACACATTTTTCTTAAATATATACAAGCATGTGTGTGTGTATTTATATATACAAAATAATTATACACACTACACACACACATATATTACGTAAACACAAACTTTTATTTTGGATGCGATTAATCGTTTCCCAGCCCTAATATTTATTTATAAATTATTCAGTACTTACATTGATATATTCAGTTATAACTACATATTCAGGATTTATAATATATATATTCTGAGTAATAACTATATATTCAAATTTACATGTATAGTCAGAGTTATAACAATATTCAGGATTTATTATATATATATATATATATATATATATATATATATATATATTCTGACTTGTGACTATGTTCAGGATTTACATTTATATATTAAGTTTTATCTATGTATTCGGGATTTATAAATATATATTACTATTAAAGCTGCAAGCAGCATTTATCGGGGTTCAAGCAGTTAAGGCCTTTAAGGCCTTAAGCACAAAAGCAACAAAAGGCATTCAATTTTATTAAACATACATTTACACTGGCTGCCAGTTACATTTAGGATTGATTTTAAAGTATTATTACTGGTATATAAATCATTTAATGGGTTAGGACCTCAATGTGTGGCAGATGTGCTCACTGAATATAAACCTAACAGATGATAAAAATAAATATAAGAAATGCTTTCACATACTCCGACAGCAGTATCAGTCATACAAGGCTCACTCAGCCATCTTGCTCATGGACACCTCAACACTTGTTAAGGAGGAACCAGGGATCAAACCACCAACCTTTCGGTTTGTAGACAACCAACATGAACCACTGAGCCACTGTCGCCCCTACCCTTTTTGGCTAAATTATCGTGATTATGTGATTATTGTTAAAATAGTGAATTAATAAATTTACTCACTGGCTAACATTATGATACGATCAGAGATGGAAAAGACCATTTACAGCCAATTCACCATTGGAAATGCATGATTTTAAAGCTTTTTAATGGTCTCTTGCTCATAGATACCTCAACAATTGGTCAGGTATATCCGGGGAACGAACCACCAACCTTTCGGTTTATAGACAACCTACATGAACCACTGAGCCACTGTCACCCCTACCCTTTTTGGCTAAATCATTGTGATTATGCGATTATTGTTAAAATAGTGAATTGATAAATTCATTCACTGGCTAACATTATGATACGATCAGAGATGGAAAACACCATTTACAGCCAATACAGGCAATTCACCATTGGAAATGCATGGTTTTAAAGCTTTTTAATAGTGTCTTGCTCATAGACACCTCAACACTTGGTCAGGTGGAACCGGGGATCGAACCACCAACCTTTCGGATTCATTCACCAACCTTCTCAAATTTCATTGGTTGATGGCAGCCATGTTTTTTGAGATAAGACAATATCCTTTTAGACATAAATGGAAACTTGCACCAAGACACTGCATACCAAATTTCAAGTCGATTGGACAAATGGTCAGATGGTTTTAGCCAATTATATGTTTATTTAATGTTATAGCGCCACCATGTGGTCAATCGATGCAGTCTTTTTACTGTGACCGCAAACTGTCCTCATACACATGTCTGTTGAGTTTGGTGAAGATATCTCATTTACTTCTTGAGTTATAGGCATTTTAGTAAAGTGGCCTATTTTTGGCCCATTCTAGCTCATAAGCACTCAACGACATTAATTTTATTTAGTAAGACCATTTACAGTCAAAATTGGCAATATACCATAGGGAATATCTGTTTTTTGAAGATTTTTAACATTTATAGCGCCACCTATTGTCCGATCTCCATAAAACTTGCCGTGACGGTTAATGATTTTATGGCACATATGCTCACCAATTTTCGTGAAGTTCTGAGTTTTTGTTTATGATTTATAAGCTTTTGAATTTATTTTGCCACGCCCATAATTTAAATGACACGTTTATGGCCAACCAGAGGCACAATTTCAACTTTTTTTTGATAATTATTGATCTCGAGAGTGCAGAGAATTGTCCTAGACTGGTCTGGTTCCGATCACTCAAAAAACCTGGGACTAGTTCACAAAAGTAGGTTTTTGACATGTTCATGAATATTTAATGAACGATTTGATTGACAGTGATGGTTCTTGAGGCAAAGTTGTTCATCATGAGGAGATCTATCAAATGATATACATATTGTGGTGATGCGCGCAACACCACGTGATTACAGAGCCGTAAAACTCGTTAGCGCCAACTAGTGGCCGATTTTTTTCAAAATTCTTACAGACCTCTAGGGCCATGAGTCAAACATGCCCAACGAGTTTCGTTCCGATCGGCCTTCACTAACCTTGTTTCATGGGTGCTCAAACTTCATAGGCCGATGGCGGCCATGTTTTTTGAGATACGCCAATATCCTCAAACACATACATGGCCCCTTGGACCAAGACACTACATACCAATTTTCAAGTCAATCGGACTAACGGTCACATGGTTATAGCCTTTTGTATGTTTTTTTAATGTTATAGCGCCACCATGTGGCCAATCAATGCCGTTTTTTTACCGTGACCTTAAAATGTCCTCATACACAAGTGTTTCGAGTTTGGTGAAGATATCTCATTTACTTCTTGAGTTATAGCCATTTTTGTAAAAAAGGCTCCTCCCACAACTTTCAATTTGCGCCCCCTAGCAACCCTGAATACAAATTTCAACTTTTTTTTGATAATTATTGATCTTCAGACTCCAGAGAACATTTCTGCACTGGTTTGGTTCCGATCGGGCAAAAATCCAGGGACTAGTTCGCAAAAGTAGTTTTTCAACAAAATTTAAAATGGCGGAAAAATTTGCCTACCGCAAAAGAAATCGGAGATATACATTTTGTTCGTCAGGTATTCAGCTTTCCAATGATATAAGACACTTGACTCTACGACTTACGGTCTAGGAGTTATGAGAAGTTTTGCACAATTGGTTGCTATAGCGCCACCTATGGGCCAATCGGGCTCATAATTTGATAACCTCTCCTCGATTTTTGTACTACCATCTGACAAAGTTTCAACGCTCCAGCACCTACGGTTTGGGCTGCACGATGCGTTTTACGGCAGAAAAATAATAATAAAAATCCTTACAATTACAATAGGGTTTCAGCACTTCGTGCTTGAACCCCTAAATATACCAGACTCAGAGCAACATTTATTTACTCATACATATAATATTAAATAACTCTAAATTAGGGCTGTCAAACGATTAATCACATCCAAAATAAAAGTTTGTGTTTACATAATATATGTGGGTGCACTGTGTATAATTATTTTGTTTATATATAAATACACACAAATGCATGTATACTTAAGAAAAAAAATTATTTATATATAAAATATTTATATATAATTTATATATAAATCTATATAGAGTATATACATGAAAATATTTCTTAAATATATACATGCATGTGTGTGTATTTATATATATATATATAATAATTATACACAGTGCACCCACATATATTATGTAAACACAAACCTTTATTTTAGATGCGATTAATCATTTGACAGCCCTACTCTAAATATATAAATGTAAATCCAAATATATAGTTACAAGTCTGAATATGTAGTTTATATTCAGATTTGTATCTATATATTTAGATTTACATCGACATATTTGCAATTTACATAATTCCTGTTTGGCCCAATAAATAAATATACGTGTGTGTGTGTATTTTGCACTATGCAATGAAACGGGACCCATCTCAGCTCAAGAAGCATCTTTATTCTGCGCACATGTTCCTCCAGAGTGTGTGTGCTCAGAGGCGCGTGTGTGTGTGCTCGGGGTTTAGGAGTTGGCGTTGGGACCCTTCTTCTTCCCGAATGTGGGAACCACATTAACGAAGCGGCGGTTGTACTGGATGCGGCGCTTGGCGCGGCCCGTCTTCTTCTTCTTCTTCTCCTGTTTGTCCACCTACACACACACACACACACACAGGACTGGAGTTAGCCCACAGAACGGCATCTGAGACTACAGGACATGCATTTCACGTCAAAATAATAATATTAAAAATAAACAAACGACTCACTTTGGGTGTCTGTCCTCTCACTTTACCGGCACGAGCCAGAGATCCGTGAACTTTACCTGATCAACACACACACACACAAAGGATTAAAGATTATATATTAAAATTAGGGCTGTCAATACGATTAATCGCATCCAAAATAAAAGTTTGTGTTTACATAATATATGTGGGGGCATTGTGTATAATTATTTTGTATATATATATAAATACACACACATGCATGTATATTTAAGAAAAAAATTATTTATATACAAAATATTTATATTTATATATAATATAAATTAGATATAAATCCATATACAGAATATACATGAAAATATTTCTTAAATATATACAAGCATGTGTGTGTGTTTATATATCTAAAATAATTATACACAGTGCACCCACATATATTATGTAAACACAAACTTTTATTTTGGATGCGATTAATCGTTTTGACAGCCCTAATTAAAATAATTGTAATATTGACATACAAATTAAATAAATAAATACAATAATATTATATTAAAAGTGAGCGAGCGACAGTGTGTGTGTGTGTGTGTGTGTACCTCCCAGGAGTCTGGCGGTGAGCTCCAGTGTGCAGTGCTCGGTGACTCCGCAGCTCAGAAGTGTGTGTTCATCCTCCAGTGGAGATCCAGACAGCAGAAGCACCTGCTCCTCCACAGACAGACCCTCCAGAGCCTGGACCTGAGCCTACACACACACACACACACACGGCATGAGCACGAGCACACACACACACGTCTGAGAACACACTGAAGCTCATGCTCACCTTGATGTCATGGACGGTCTCGTGTCCGGACACCTGGAGTGTGTGTAGAGACTGAGCGCGCAGGAAGAGCTGCATGATGAGCTGAAACACACACACACACCAGGTCAACACACACTCAATCAGACCAGACTAAACCAGACCAGAAATATATCAATGATATATTTAAACTTATTAACTTTCTATTCATTATTATTAGTACACACACACACACACACACACACATATATATATATATAATCACTGCTATTAAAAAGTTTGGGATTGATCAGATTTTTTTATGTTCTTGAAATAAGTCCAAAGCTAGATTTATTTGAATAAAAATACAGTAAAATAGTAAAATATTATTCTAATGTAAATCATCAGTTTTCTATGTGAATATACAGTAAAGTGTAATTTATTCCTGTGATCAAAGCTGAATTTATCATCATTAGTTATGACTATTATCAATGTTGAAAACACATATGTCTGGAAACACTGATATATTTTATTTCTCAGAATACTTTGATGACTATTAAGTTTAAAAGTACAGGATTTATGTGAAATAAAAAGCTTTTGTAACATTATACACTATAAATCAAGTGCTTAATTCTTTTTGGAAAGAAATTAACACTTATTCGTCAAGGACGCATTTAAATGTGTAATATTACAAAATATTTTATCTAATATAAATCATGCTGTTCTTTTTAACTTTCAAAGAATCCTGAAATAAGAATGTAAATAACCGTTTTCAACAACGATAATAGTTTTAAATATTTCTTGATGGTTTCGGGTTTATTGTCCTGATATCAGATCATTTCTGACGTAAGTTTCTACTTTGTAAAGGAAACCCGGACGTGTTTCCATGATATTCGTCTTTCTGCATTCGCTTAAAGTTACTGTAACTGTTCAATATCATATTTTCTGACAGATAAGCGACTGAATCATATGTTTAATGACAGATATTATAAGAAACGCGTGTACGAGTGAGTGTGTCGCGTGCGCGAGCGCGGTGCGGAGAAACTAAACGCGATTTAAAGGCTTTTACTGAGAGATATTTCGGCTCAGGGTTTGAACATAACACGGTAAAGCTTATGGATGCAGTCCATGCCGCATTTAAGTACATTACAGAGAATAAACGCGATAAATAAGTGATTTAACTAGCAGGCCTTACATTTGATGATGCTAGTCGTTCCACAACTGGACGAGGAAAGGAAAGTGCGCATGTGCGGAGCAAAGAACTCTGGGAAAAGCACTGCCCACGTGATCGTGACGTACACCGCAAGGCAAAATACTTTTTTTTAAGAGCAGAAATTCAACAATACCTAAAAACAAAACTGGGTTTGAAAAATAAGAAAGCTGCAAAATGTGTATTTATATGTACATTTTCACATTTTTGTTTAACCTAAGTTTGTCACTGTTTTGTTTGTCTTTTCATGTTTTTTTATTATTTAGTTTATTCAATGTACCCCTGACTGTAATTGTAATTCTTGAAATTCATTAATAAAAAAATAAAATAAAATAAAATAAAATTCACATTATACGTGCGCGTTCGCTCAAATGCAGATATTGAACGTTATAAAATGACGCACACATAAATAAAATAGAAAAAGAACAATACAAACAACAACAAAAATGAAGCAATGTTTATTTTATTAGAAAATAAGTGGAAACTTTGGGAACCACATTTCCATTTTATAATGACTTCAAAGTATACACAAACCTTTTGGAACAAATTATTTTAATAAATTTAAAAAAACAACAACACATGTATCCTGAAATTTATAGTACTATGTGATGTGTTTAATGTGTACCAATGTAATGCATGTTCTTGTGGAATTTAATAAAATATATTTTTAAATTTAAATAAAAAATAACAGATCCGTGCAAACATTTTAAGAACATTAATAAAGACCAGAAGATTTTGAATTAATGCTTTATTAATGTAACTGGCAGAACCTTGAGAGGACGTTCCTTGATAGCGGAGTATATAGGCTGTATGTTAAAATTATTATCCAGAACAAAATTTCGACTATTATTGTGTTTGTTTCCATCTTGAGCATCAGTCCCTCGATGAAGCGTCATCATATACAGTCACTGTTGAGAAGATGCTGGAAAACCAAAGAAAATCATCTGTTTCATACGCTCACGTTCTCTGAGAAAGAAGAAAAATTAGGCTTTTAAGACTTTTAATTTGACTGACACACAATTTTAAAAGGCCAATGGTAAATAAAAACAGCACGAACATTACAAGTACAAAAATCAAATTAGTTAAAACATGATATATATTTTGTTACGGATATAAGCAAAGCTTTTATCAGTGAAACGCGCGATTTAGCGGAATAAGCCCCGCCTCCGAATTAAAAGAGCCAATCAAAGACCGTATTCAGCGCGGCGCCATGACAGGTATGAAATCGGGGCTGCTGTGAGGGATTAGAAATGGCATCCGCTTTAAAAATATCCTGGATCACTTATTTTCCACAGCTGAAATAATATATTTCTGCAGTGTTTTGTCAGAAGAACAATTCGAAAACTCATTAAATAACAGTACAACCGACTGAGGAGATGTCTATTCCTCACAGCATCAATCAAAAATGGCGCTGCTGTGAATAACGTCCTTGGAAGCTCGTCATTGTTCTGACGCGCACGTATGACTGCGCATGCGCGTTGACTGATCCAGTCTGAAAAACGCAATTCATTGACATGATTTGGACGTTTAGAAACATTTAGGATGCAATTGTTGTCAGATTTTATTGGTGACTTAAAATCGCAGGCTTGGTGAACAGCGTTGGAGAATTTGATGCGTCCCCGTCGTTCAAAGAGATGACTGAGGCGTTCCCAAGATGGCCGCCGAGTGGAATGACTTGGCTTTTCTCCACTGACAGACAGTTCTCGAAATATACAATCTAAGATGCTATAGAATAAAACGGTTAGTTTGTTGCAAAACAAAGTGCAAATAGTACATTTATAGCAACAGTTAAGACAGGGCTGCCAACTTGGTTTAGCTTGGAGCGAAAATTAGGGATCGGTGTAAAAAAATGCATCACAATATGTGTATTGTGATTGTCAAAACACTTGGAAACTAAATTTTATTAAGCTCAATGTCAACGTTACAGTTTTTACACTGTCATATCCCATTTTAAACATAGCTTGACACACTTAAAATGCTGTAAACATACAGAGCCCTGTCAGCTGGTATTATTAAAGGTTAAAAATAGCAATTCAAATGAAATATGCTGTTATAATGACATTATATTTTTAATAAATGTAAATTATAATATGTAATAGTGCACATATGTATCTCTATAAGTAATCTGCTACGGTCAATCAATGGCTTTCCTGAGGTAAACGTAACATTACATTTCATTATTCTGCAGCTTTTTACCTCTTTGATCAATATTACGCATGAGGCATACACATTTCGCTAAGTTTTAACCTACCTATTGTTCATTCGTGTTCATCTCGAGTGGGCAGCCCTGTATAGATATTATAATGGTAGTATAAACATTCAAACAGCCGCATAAGTAAATGAATCACATTCACAGGCGTGTAGGATGTCAATCTCTTTATTATGAAACCAAGTCGAAATAAAAAAACGTCTTCATGTCACGTTTATCTCCGAAAACAGGATCACATTGATTGAGGAGAGCAGAGATGATGTCAAAGTGCTGCATTCTCAACTCCTTCCACACAAATGTAAATCGTTCACCGAACACAACTAAACCTCCAAAAGCACTAAACCAAATCAAGCTTCGTTAAAAACTCGCTTGCACTGAGACAGAGGGGAGGGGAAAGCGGATTTCAACAGAAGAGAACAGAATGTCTGAGACAGTGTGTGTTGCAGCAGTTCGAGCAGGTGTAAGATGCAGGATCCGGGTGGGCATTATGTGGGAGGCGGTGGGTAGTACTGGTTATACTGACCGTATTGACCGTACTGACCCCAGGAATTCTGAGCTCCCCACGAGTTATATTGCTGGAACGGAAGAAAACAGAAGGTTGTGAGTGTGCGGCTGTATAAATCCGGTTATAGTACAGATATTGGTAACTCCGAGACATTTGTTTAAAGGTGCAGTGTATCATTTAGGAGGATCTGGTGACAGAAATGCAATATTACACACATATTGATGTGTTCAGTGGCGTATATTAGGTTTACATAATGAAGCGTTATGCGTTTATAAGCTTAGAATGAGGCATTTCTCTCTACACACCGCGGGTCAGCTTAAATCAGTTCAGAGATCTCACTAATCAAGCAATATCGGTATTACCTTCAAATAAATAAAAAGGTAAATAGATGAAGAATAAACCAATAAAAACAAAAATGGTACAAGTAAAGTGCAGCAGATTGTGTGACTGTGAGAAAGATATCGTCTTGTTCAAACTAAGGTTTTTTCTCAGCATATGATCGATTGAGGAATGTTTAAAGGGTTTTACAGGACGTACATTTCAAAGAGTCACATTTTTGAAGCACCTCGCCTGAGCCCTGTGTAAAAACCCACGTTCAGGCGTCTGGTTGGGCATGAGCGTTGATAAACTGACCTGATACCAGTTGTTGTAGTTGTATCCTGCACTGTTGGCCGTCATGTCCATCATCTGACCCGAGGCCGCCGATTGGTCGTCTGTTCGCTGTCTCTTCGCGTCTGGCTCCTCTGAGCTGCATCACACCAGACAAAACACTCATCTCAACTTCTGTTGCAAGCGTTCTCAAATGTTTAAAATATGCAAATTTGCCATATTATCAAATATGCACTTCCAAAGAATGATCCGAGGCCAAAAAAAAAAAAAAAAACCTGTAAAATGATCCAGCCCAAAACAAACAAACAAAAAAAAACCAACTGTAAAATGATCCAGCCCAAGGAAAAAAAAAAAAAAAAAAAAAAAAAAAAAAAAAAAAAACTGTAAAGTAATCCAGCCAAAAAAAAAACAAAAAAAAAAACTGTAAAATAATCCAGCCCAAAAAAAAAACCTGTAAAATAATCCAGCCCAAAAAAAAAAAAAATGTAAAATGATCCAGCCCAAAAAAAAACAACAAAAAAAAAACTGTAAAATGATCCAGCCCAAAAAAAAAAAAAAAAAAAAAAAACAACTGTAAAATGATCCAGCCCAAGGAAAAAAAAAAAAAAAACTGTAAAATGATCCAGCCCAAAACAAACAAACAAAAAAAAAACAACTGTAAAATGATCCAGCCCAAGGAAAAAAAAAAAAAAAAACTGTAAAATAATCCAGCCCAAAAAAAAAAAAACTGTAAAATAATCCAGCCCAAAAAAAAAAAACTGTAAAATGATCCAGCCCAAAAAAAAAACAAAAAAAAACAACTGTAAAATGATCCAGCCCAAGGAAAAAAAAAACAAAAAACTGTAAAATAATCCAGCCCAAAAAAAAAAAAACTGTAAAATGATCCAGCCCAAAAAAAAACACAATTAAAATGATGCAGCCCAAAAAAAAAACAACGGTAAAATGATCCAGCCCAAGGAAAAAAAAAACAAAAAACTGTAAAATAATCCAGCCCAAAAAAAAAAAAACTGTAAAATGATCCAGCCCAAAAAAAAAAATAATGATCCAGCCCAAAAAAAAAAAAATGATCCAGCCCCCCCCAAAAAAACTGTAAAATGATCCAGCCCAAAAAAAAAAAAAAAACTGTAAAATGATCCAGCCCAAGAAAAAAAAAACCCTGTAAAATGATCCAGCCCAAAAAACACCATTAAAATTATGCAGCCCAAAAAAAAAAAAAAAAAAAAAAAAAAAAAAAAAAAAAACCACCTGTAAAATGACCGACTCGTGAATTTTGTGACGGGCGGCACCTCTGGTAATGAGCAGAGACTAGTGCACTGGCGTCTCTTACCCGTTCTCTGCTTTCCTCTTTAGCGTCTCCTGCTCCGCCTCGAGCCGCTGATGCTGTTCGTACGCCGCCACAAGTCTGCGGATGAACACAGTTACGTTAAAAACACCTCCCCTAAACTAATGTTCAGCCTAAAGGAGTCATCTGAAATCTTCCCACATCAAAAAATAAATACGACCTCAAGTTGCGTCAGTCACATTTACACACGAAACTCTCGTCCGTCATGAAAAAATTCAGATCGGGCTCGATTGTCTGTGTTTTTCGCATCCGTGGTATTTTAAGGTGTTGACCATTCAGAGCCACCGAATGACGAATATGAAAAAACACATACAAACTCAGCTAGTGGTTGAAATCGGTACTGCAGTCTAGAGCCCGACTGATAAAGGATTTTGAAGGCCGATACCGATACAAATATTTTTGGGTTTTAAAATCCGATATATCAGCCGATATTTTTCTTTATTAAATATCGTTGGATTTCACACACGTGTAAAAGAAAAGCTAACTTTTCTGCACAAGATACGTTTAATACTTTTTTCTCTCTGTCTAAATGTTCACTCCTCGCAAGTATAACTTACATTTTACAATGCAGGGACTGTAACTAGAGATATGCTAGTTATAAATACAGTAATCATTACGTTATTTAGCCAGAAAAAGTTCATTGTGGTTTCCAAGCTCATTAATGTTAACGTTAGCGATCTTCCACTGATGATAGTGGCGTTAGCTAGCTTTGTGGTTAGCTAGTCTATGATGAGCCATAATTATGCAATAGATAACATCATACTGCAAATTGTAAAACATACATCTTCGATATAACAGGCCGAGGAGAGATGATTGAAGCGTGTTTCATCCGCTTTTATTTTATTTTTTTAAATATACATTTATCGCCCATTATAACTGCTGATACCGATAGTTTGGGGAAAAAAAATGCATAATATCGGCCAATAATGTCAGGCGGCCGATATATCGGTCTGGCTCTACTGCAGTTCGTTATTATTAAACTGTATTTATCGCTTAAATTTCTTTTAAAAATTACCAAATTTAGAAAGTTGAGACTTTAATTTCAAAAGTTAAGCGGAGGACACTTACAGACTGCATTTATTTGCATTTTAACATAACGTGATTTTTAGATGGATAGGCGCTTTTTAGGTCGTGTGGAATCTCTGACTCATTTCCATGACGACGACAATACGTTGTGTTTTCCGACAACTGCAACCTGGGGTGTCGAAATTCTATTGGCTGAACTGGCAGTGGGCGGAGTCAGACCAAAACAAAAACCGACTGACAACAGTAAGTAAAAAAACACGGCAGTAGAAGTGAAAACGAGTATGTGATCTTATCTTAGCACGTTATCTGCAAACATATGGTATTTTTATGCTTTAGCGTACCAATGTTAGTAAAGAGGAAAAGTTACGTACACGTTGATGTCACTGCCGAAGTCCTCGAGGAACTCGACCTTGCGTTGGGAGAAGGTGACGCGTGACTCGAGGGGCATGGAGCTGCTCAGCGCCCGGTCGAAGCACGCGATGATCTCGGGCTCGTTCTGCTGGACGTCTCCGCTGTACTCCAGCTCAAGCAGGTTCAGGTACAGCTTCGGGTTCGTCTGCGCACACACACACACACACACACAGTCAAACCCGAGTGCATTCAGACACCTTCAACTAGTGATGGGTCATTCATGAACGATCCAGCTCACACTGATCCAAAGACTAGGAAGGGAAATTATTTATTTAAGTTCTCTGTATATTATCTTTGGCTAGATTGCGGGGAATTTGGCTGTTAAAAGTATGACATTTAAAGCCTCTTAAATGAATAAAACAACTCGATTCGTTCATTCTGATGATCTAGAGTCACTAAAATGATCCGAACTTCCCATCACTACCCTCAACATCTCTCACATCATCAGTTTATAAACATGAGCAGAACTCAGTGGATATGTGACTGGTTTTGTGAATTATGTTGAATATCTGTCAGCTGTTCAATTAGATAATACCAGTTTAGCTCAACCAGTGACCAAGCAATGCTTCATGTAGTTCAGTGTGTGTGTAAATGACAAAAAACAGACTTAACACACTTAAAGTGGAGGAATCATCATTGCTCCCAATAATGAGAAAATAGCACAACCCCGTCTTTATCAATGGCCTCAATCCGCACTTTTTTTGTGCACCGTTTTTTTAAACCGCTTATGGTATTTCTATGGTAACGCAATGTTCAATTATAAACTGGTTTTCACAGGATGAATTCTGAGTTTATAAGCTTTCAAATGATACCAAATTTATGATAACTACTTATATATGTGATATAATAAAAAAGGCGATAAAAAATTATATTATATTTTAGGATAATCTATATATACATATTATAATTTTTAAAGGATAATATTATACTATAATTTTTATTTTTTTATTGAAAAATACTAGATTATATGTTTTATTATGAACTTTTACCATAAAAACAGAAGTTTCAATGATTAAAAGTGGGTGCATCGACTTTTTGTGACAAAGGTCAAAACTCCCGTTATGATGCAGATTTTTTTGAGGTGCACTCTTGTCATAAATTCATCAATTACTCTTCCTACATAATTTGTAAGACAAAACGGGTAGAATATCTATTTAGAAGTCTTAGACCTTTCCAACGATATATAATTGGTCATAATTAGATTAGGATTTAATAGAAATATAGTGAAGTAAAGTTAGGCGTCCCGGTACAGGGACAGTGACAGTTAAGGGGTTAAACCTTAAAAAGGACGTTGCGTGTAAAAATAATAGTATTTTTCAAAATACCAAAAATTCTAGATTCCTTAAATCACAAGTCAACCTGTTTTTGTTTTTTATAATCCAATATTTATCAGAGGAAAGAAAGCATTTGTGAGAAAAAAACTAAAAAAAATCTATTTAAAAAATAACCATGAAATTAAACGGATTATGCATTGCTATATTGGTGCAGACAAATGAAAATACTTAAATATTTGTGTTCATTCAGCGCAAATAACACGACCTCGTCTCGTTCGACGGCCTCCATCAGCACTTTCTTGGCCTTGCCGATGCTCTTCTGCACTTTGACCATCTGCCGCGCCAGCTTCACGGCGTAGAACGAGGACTCGCTGCTGTTCTTCCCGTTGGTGATGGCGTCTCGCAGCAGGGCCTCGGCCTCGTCCATGTTCCCGTGCCGGCGCTCCAGACTCACCCGCCTCAGCCTCACCATGGCCAGTCCCGGCACGGCCTCCTCGAACGCCTTCAGGATGCTCCGGGCCTCCTCGATGCTGCCTGCGGGGCGCCAGGTTTGCAGAGTCAGTGTCAAACACACACACACACACACAACCAGCCTATAAATATGCGTGTTAAATATGACCATTTAAAATCATCAGTTCTCTATGTGAATATACAGTAAAGTGTCATTTATTCCTGTGATCAAAGCTGAATTTATCATCATTACTCCAGTCTTCAGTGTCACATGATCCTTCACTCTAATATGAGGATCTGATGATCAAACATTTTAACCCTCTGGGGTTGTTCGGCCCAAATGGACCCGAAGAATTAAAATAATTTTTTTTTCAAAAAAATCAAAGCTTCCTCGAAATGGTCCGAAATTTGGTGACTTTGTTGGTATTTGGTATTTGAACACCCAAAAAAATTGGGGACAGGATGTGAATAGTCTAAGTGGTTGTAAAAAATAGTCACACTTGGGGTGTTCAGGTCCAAATGGACCCGCATGGAAAATGAATGGGAAATTGGCAAAAATGTGAAAATACTGAGTTTTTTTTTGTGTGCGTACAATCTACAAATCAGCCACGATCTTGAAAAAAAGCACACAACAGTGAAGGGGTGAATCTATAAAACATCAAGAGTGCAAAAGACACATCCAGACACACACACACACCAAAAAAGAATTCTTGTTTTGCATTTTTAAAATGCTCAGTTTGTCCACCAGATGGCATCCATCTCACTTCAAAAATTGCTTTTATGAAGCCTAGGCTTGATTTTTAAAATGAAATACAGCTTTACATTTTTTTTTTAAATATATATATTTTTTATATATTTTTTCTATTATGTTCAATGGGAGGGGAAATTTGTCATAATTATTGCATTAATACCCATAATTTTTTTTTTTAATTTTCTCAAAACACCAAAAAAGAAAAGAAACAATTTTATAAAAACGAGTAAAAAAATAAATAAAAAAAAATTTTTTTTAAAAGATTTTTTTTTTTTTTTAAATATGAATCCCGGCCTTTGGGTCCATTTGTGGGACTGAAATGAACAACCCCAGAGTGTTAATCAGTTGAATCCCTTTTTTCAGGATGCTTTCATGAGTAGAAAGTACAAAACAGCAGCATTTATTTGAAATAGCTTTACCTTTAAAGTGAAGACTGGAGTAATGATGCCTTGATCACACGAATAAATTAAGACTTTACTGTATATTCATAAAGAAAACGGCTGATTTACATTGGAATATTTCACAATATTCCTTTGTTTTTGTTTTTTTTTCTCTTTTTAATCATATAAAAGCAGCTTTGGTGAGCAGAAGAGACTTTTAAAATCTGACAGATCCAAAACGTTTGACTGGTAGTGTTGCCAAATCTCACGTTTGATCATCATAAAATGTAGATGTAACTTAAGGCATGAAAATATTAAGATAAACATTAGCAACATAATTTTCTGTAAAGCTGCTTTGAAACAATGTGTATTTATTGTGAAAAGTGGGATAAAAAAAATTGCACCATGTTAAAATTGATTTGTTGACAGAGAAAAAAAATACATTCTATAAGTCACATTTTATTACTAGTTTCAGAAATTATGTAAAAATCAGTAAAAACAAAACATTTATAAATATTAAACTAAGGATGCTTGTTTCCGCCACAGAACAAAACATTTTAAAAGATAATTGTGACTTTATCTCACAGTTTAAATGAGACTTGTGCGTTATAATGTCAGAATTGCAAGATATAAAGTCGCAATAATGAGTCACAATTCTTTTTAAATGTTTTATTCTGTGGCAGAAACAAGCTTATTGAACAGTTTAGTTCTCATCGCTACAGGAAAAAAACAGAACTAAATATTTACAACGGGACTGAAAAGCATAAATGCCATTCACTAAACAACACTATAACTGCCAATCAAAAGCAAAACTGAAATGCCTTCAGCAAGTTTTGCTGCTGATTAGAAATAATTTATTTGTGGGCTTATACGCGCTAGTGGTGAACAAACAGAGCCGGACGAATCGCACTTACGTATATCGTGTGCGCTGAAAAAAATAAAGTAGCGAAAGAACATGGAGGCGCTCACGGCCAGTAGAGCGAGCCGTTTTAACGTCGCGTTGCAGTTTTAATTACTTACATTCCACAAAATACACTAATTTTGGCTTAAAGAAGGTCATACACACCCAAGATGGCTTGAGGGTGACGCAATTAAGGGATCATTTTAATTTTTTGGGTGAATTAACCCTTTAATACACGTTTACGGAGTCAACAGCGTAACGTTACCTTGCTGCTCCTCGAAGGCCGCCCAGAGCAGGTGGACGGTGGGTTTCTTGGGAAGGTGGACCGTGCACGCCTTCTTATAGATGTGCCGAACGCCCTCGGTGCTGTAGCTCTCCAGATACTTGGCATACTTCAGGAGAGAGAGAGAGAGAGAGAGAGAGGGGGGGAGAGAGGGCAAGAAAGCAAGAAAAAGATAGAGAGAGAGAGCGGGAGAGGGCAAGAAGAATGCGAGAGAGAGAGAGAGAACGAGAGAAAGAAGGATAGATAGAGAGAGAGAGAGAGAGAGAGAGAGGGCAAGAAAAAGATAGAGAGAGAGCGGGAGAGGGCAAGAAGAATGCGAGAGAGAGAGAGGGAGAACGAGAGAAAGAAGGATAGAGAGATAGAGAGAGGGCAAGAAAGCAAGAAAAAGATAGAGAGAGAGAGTGGGAGAGGGCAAGAAGAATGCGAGAGAGAGAAAATAGAGAGGGAGAACGAGAGAAAGAAGGATAGATAGATAGATAGATAGATAGATAGATAGATAGATAGATAGATAGATAGATAGATAGATAGATAGATAGATAGATAGATAGATAGATAGATAGGACAAGAGAGCAAGAAATAAGATAGAGAGAGAGGGCAAGAGAACAAAAGTGAGAGAGGGGGCAAAAAAAAGAGAGAGAGAGAGGGAGAGAGAGAGAGGGAATAACAGAAGAAGAGGGAAAAGAAGACATAAAACTTGAGCTTTCATTTCACATCCCCTGCACTGGTGAATTTCCACAAGATCGTTTTGAGAATTTCTGTTTTAAACCCATCAGCACCTTCATGGAACCAATAAGATAAGATTCTGTAAGGTAGAAGGAGACGGAGAGGTGCAACGTAGTTGGCAAATGCTGCAGTCAAATCTTGTGTGGCAAAGCAGGCCATCCCCTAATATAACAGATACAGTCAAATATCAACGTTACACGCAAAGAGTGCAGCAAGTTTTACTGTGGAAGTGATGATATCGTTGATGGGGAAGCAGAGGGTTGGACTGAGGGAATGGAGGCGGGGGCCGCGAGCGCCTGTAGCTAACCTTGATCCAGAACTCCTCGTAGAGCGCGCAGGCGATCAGGCAGCGCTCGAAGAGGACCACCACGCGCTCCGGCGTCCCGTTCTCCAGCTCGAAGTCCAGGTACTCCCTCCAGTTGTGGAGCTGCGTCTTCTCCAGGGCCTTGACGTGGAAGTACGGGCGCTTGATCTGCGGGGGGGACAGCGTTCGTCAGGTGTGTGCGAGTGCAATCATTCATTCAAACTACAACAACAGGGTTCCTGCAGGTTTCTTCAAGTCTTTTTAAGACCTTTAATATAAAAAAAATCATCAAAGAAAAACAAAATCCTTCAACTTGTGTTCGTTTATTCTTCAAATGTGGAATGGGTAAAAGATGATCAGTCGAGCAGGTAAAATAAAAACATTTCAGTAGGCCACAAGAAAGTTTGCCAAAGTTGTGTTTTGACATTAGCTAAACACACACAGGACATCAGTTCGGACTGGATCACTTCCCAGATCCACACTATCTAACATTTTCATCTAGTTTTTATTCCTTGACGAAAATGTCAATAGATTTTCGTCATAGTTTTTGTCATTCAAAACTAGGTTTTATTCAGTTAGCGTCTCGTTTTCCTCAGTGAAAGAAATGTCGAAGAAAAGTTTATCGTTATTTTTGTCAATGAAATTAACACTGACATACAGCGCAACTTTTAAGACCCAGACATCAAAATTCAAGACTTTTTAAAGACTTTTTTAAGGTATCATTTCCAAATTCAAAGGCTTTTTAAGACCCTGTAGGAACCCCCCTGTAGGAAGTGTTTATCACGGTTACAAGTATGGAAACTGTACATTTGTATTATAAACACTTTAGAAAAAGATTAGATAAAATGACCTAAAATAAACAACAGTATGCACTAACACATTTTTAAAGTTGTTTGTAAAGTTTTAATCCGTAATGCACAATGACTGAAGTGAACAAACATGAACAATCAAGTGTTTGTATTAAATAACATTTACAAACATTAATTAATGTTGTAAGTATATTGTTCGCTCAATGTCTTGATGTGAATTAAGTATGGTATCTTACTGTAGCATTACCAAACTATACAGGAGATAAAACATGTTTTATTTGACTTGACTGTACTTTTATTTAATCTAAAACTGCATTCATATTTAATTTTAAAAAGGCTTTTTAAACCTGCTGAGTTATAAAGGCAAGAATACACCGCACTGACATTAAATGACATGAATAGGGCTGCATCGATACTGATAGCAGTGCTCTGGTGTCGGTGCCCATGTACTCGTAAAACGGCCGTTCACATATCGCGCGTGTTTTTTTATATTTTTGCGCGAGTTTATTCTTTCCAAAGCGCTTGCTCTCACGCGGCGTCTGAGTGTTTATTATGAGCGCGCTTGCCTCGCGCCTATATTTGAAATTGTGAATTTGCATGTAATCAGCCTCTTGCGGCAACGTGACATTAGCCTAATCCAAAATATTTCCATATGTGGCTCTTTCCTCCTCAGTGGATTCAGAGAGAGAGCCGTATCAGCGTTATGAAGAGGACACATCTGTGCACCTTTCAGACAGCGCGTCTAGAACTGTATTAACCTGGTAGTCGGTACCTAGAAAAGCTGGTACCGTAACATTTTTTTTTTTAGTACCGAAGTACTGAGTTTTTTGACAACACTAGTTTTATCGTATCGATAATTAATGTATCGTCTGTTTCCAATACTCACCCCCTCCTCGAAGGCCCAGCGCTTGCTGACTTCATGCTCGTTGTGGTTGAACACCTCCTGCCGGGTCTCGATCACCTTGTGCCTCATGTTCTCGATCTCCGTCACTCTCTGGAGGGCAAAACACAGCATCCTGAGCGGCGCGTCGTGACAGCGCAAACATTTTATCTCGTCTGATGTCCAGCTACGCAAAAGGTCTACGTCACCATGAGTTCGACAGAAACAGTACGGTTTGCACACCCAGTGAATCAGCTGTGGCCCAAGCCCCGGTGCTGGGAGGGGACGGTGTCATTTCGTCACGAGCCCGTCCCACTTTAAGCCCAAGTCCCTGATTGGATGCCAACCTGGACCCTCAGGTTTTCATTGGCTGCTAACGGAAAGACACCTCTTCAAACCTGCACACGTTTGCTTGTCTCCAGGATCAGCTAGACGCCCCTGCCTACCTGCGCCATGTTTGATAAGCCCCGGACGGGACACGGGACGCTCACCTTCGCGGGATCCGGCAGGTCCTCCGTTCCCGGCGGAAGCTCTTCGCCGGGGGCGTCGTCTCCGCTAGGCTTGTTAGCGTTCGCTAGTTCCACTCGCAGGGCCACGAACTCCTCCTCCGACAGGAAGTGCTTGGGGTTGTTGCTCTGCACGTGTTCTTTGAACCTGAACAAAGAGTGTTTTTACGATCAATTGGCAAAAACCACGACAGTCATCAGGAATTTCTCACTAACTGCGTTTCCATTGCAGATGTGCGATATTTTCTAGGCGTTTTCATTAACCCATGTTATGAGAGCGAGCAAGAGTGAGAGAAAGAGCGGGCTTCACGGCAACCCGTCAAAATAAAAGTTCGGTTTAACTTGACAGAAATATATTACTGTTGTACAGTAGAAATAGGAAATGTCCAGATGTAAGAATACATTAACACTAATACGAATAAATTATGAATTTTTTAAACAAAACTGAATTTGAGGAATAATCCATGTTTTAATTTTAACAGTAAAGCTCACTGTGCAGCACAATATTTGACAAAAAGTTTATGATAAAATTAGTATTTCATGGCTTAATTTTATTACCAGCAAAAACACAGAATTAGTGTACATTTTTTTCATATATCTATATATTTAAAAAAAAAACTGAATAATACATCATTTTAATTATTATACATTCTTTTTGATGTCTAATAATAATAAAAAAAAAAATTACATGCCCGCTCCGCTACAGTAGCAGGTAATGTGGTGTACTTTTATCCCCCGATTAAAAAAAATCCTAGGGGAAACACTGCCTGCAGTCATCCGCATCATTAATGTTAATAAAACAAAATTTATAGATGAATCTATTTAATTTCAACAGGTCTCGTTTTAAAGAAGACATTTGGCAGATTTTTGTAGAAGTGAAATAAATTAAGAATGTCAAACAGAAAAAAAAGTTATAGAAGTTTGAGTTTATGAAAATGTACAATACAGGAAAAAAATCATTATTCATATAAAAATATATATTATTTTCAAAACCTGAGCGACTCTAAAACTGCAAAAATAAAAAATAAAAAATCAAAGCCAAAAATTTGAATAAGTTCTGTTTCAAATTTTAGGTTGAAATCTCTCAAAAATGCGCTTTCAGTGAGATTTTGTTTGGGCGCAGTACCAAACTTTTTCACTAGAGGATACCCAGACTCCATTACTGCCCATATAAGGGCGCCTCCATTTCCATATGAAATAATAATTATTATAATTTTAAAATAATTGAATGGAGGCTTTCTTTTGAACCCTTAGCATGAAAACAAACAGGTTTTTCCCCTTCTTTCATGATTTTTCATGTTCATCACAATTTCAAAATAAAGGTCTAAACACACCTTAGAGTATGAAAACATTCATGTTGCAAATTGAAAAATTACGGCTCCTCTGTAATATATTTTGAAAATCAATCACCATGATTCTAAGCTTTCAAATGATATATAGTTTGTCAAGATTAGTTTAGGTTTAGTATAGGACAATACTGTTTTAAAAATGTAATGGATTTGGGCCTACCGTGGGCCCGTGACACTTAAGGGGTTAATTTAGTTTGCATCTCTGCTTGTAATTTGTGTATTTGTTCCTATTTTATTTAATGACCATTCACTTGTTTTT
This sequence comes from Cyprinella venusta, assembly GCA_038021265.1. Classification (NCBI taxonomy): domain Eukaryota; kingdom Metazoa; phylum Chordata; class Actinopteri; order Cypriniformes; family Leuciscidae; genus Cyprinella; species Cyprinella venusta. The sequence continues at coordinate 33,641,247 of CM075876.1, read as the reverse complement.
GATGTTCTAACACATCAGCCAATCAGAAAGACGTATCCACCGATGCCGATATTTAAAAAACGCCGAGTATGGCGTGACGACTGATGCTCACTTCTGGAAGTGCTGCGAGTACAGCTGTGTGGGGATGCAGAGGATCCGGTCGTACACGGCCGTGACGTTGGCCAGCTTGTCCTGCTCCGTCTCCCAGGCGATGTAAGCCTCCCACAGACGGTCCGAGCGGAAGTCCGTGCCGCACGCCAGAACCGCGTGCTCATAGGACCTGAGGGAACACAAGCACAGCACTCAAACACATCGCCAGCTTTGGGTTCATTTTGCAATTTCTTAATCCTACGACTAAAGGTCCTTCACAATGTATATATAACAATGCAGGAGTGACGGCTACTTTTGAGTGTGTAGTTACAAATAAACCACAATGAGCTTGTGGGATAACCTGTCAATCATTATGGATAGTGCAGAGGAAACTGACCAATAAAAGGACAGTTTTACTTGCATGTGATCAAGAAGAAAATGGAACATTGTAACACATTAAATCCTGTTTCAGAACAAAGGAAACATGTAAACCCTGTCCTTTATATGACCCCGCGGCTAACACACACAACTCGTGGAGTTCTCCAGGTTATGAACTTACGCTCGGATGCGGTTCTCCGCCTCCCCGTCGCTGGTGTCCTGGTTCTCTCGCAGGAACGTGATGTAATGAAGCCACAGGTCCACGCTGAGCGGGATGGCCTGAAGACCTCGCCGGTACACCTGCAGCGGTCACACGAGCCATGGGGTTATAGACCTCATCAAGTTAAAGCTAATCCTTAAATAAAGCACAACTAAACTAGAGCCCGACCGATGAAGGATTTTGAAGGCTGATACCGATACAAATATTTTTGGGTTTTAGAATCCGATATTCCGATTTATCGGCCAATATTTTATTTATTTATTTTAAACTGGACATGATAGTCAAAAAATTTTGTCATGCTTATTTGAGTTTAGAGAACTGATGGGGATGATCTTTTAATTGTTATTCAAGCAATGTATGTCTCGTGACCAACTCAACGAGTGTTGCCAACAGGGACGGTGTAGAGCGCCCTCTGGTGGACAAACTATACAACTCCAACACTCATGACATGGTTCAAGCGTGTTTCATCCATTTTCATTTTATTTTTGAAATATTAATTTATCGGCCATTATAACTGCCGATACCGATAGTTTGGAAAAAGCCTAATATCGGCCGATAATATCGGTCTGGCTCTAAACTAAACAGTCTTAGTTTGTGATAACTCATCAATGCAACACTTCAGAAGAGTGGGAATGAAGCACAAATTGACAAAGTCTTTAGACAAATATATCATGAAAATGTAATACCTTCATACCTTGGAAAATGGCATTTAAGACTTTAAGGGCCATAATTCTCTCTCATTTAATTTATCAACTTTTAATCATGCGGATGTTTATAATATCTTACATTTTGCACTGATTACCCGTTGAGATATACTATAGCATATAGTCACGGGTGAGAAATTGATTGTATTTAATTTGTGACTGACAACAGAAGATGATTTTCATGAGTTTTGCAGCTTGATCAGACTCACCTCATCGGCCATCTGGATGTAACCATGTTTCCGCTCAATATCAGCGTATTTCTTCCAGTACCCATAACAGTAGGGATAGTGCAGGAAGAACGAATCGAACGCCTTCCTCGACGCCACCAGGTGGTTCTGAAACAAAGGAAACGCTGATGAAGCTTGTGATGAGCCGACACTACAGGGTTAGTTCACCCAAAAAAATGAAGACTCGCTCAAAACCCATAGGACTCGTTTATCGTTAAAACAGCCGATACCGAATTATAATTTATATTTGAAAGCCGATTACCAACATATTGGCCGATAAATCTAAATTTGCATAAAAAAATAGACAAACAAGTCTCTCCATTATATCCATGTCCCAAACACACAATTATGTTCTCATTGTAACGTTATGAAGCTGATGTGACACGTTGCATGTTGTACGCTCACATCACGATTAGATACATAATTATTGTGATACTCCAAGACATTTGATAAAAGATTAACAAATTCATTAAGTGATTAAAATGCTAAATTTGGTATTTCTTTGTGGGTGTAAATGAATAGTCTTGGACTTGGTGCTGAAACCCAAAGCAGGACAATAGAGACACCAGAATAACAATATTCACGATTCTTAAGTTGAAAACGGTTTTATTTCAGTCGAATATGCTTGCACCCTTTCACTAATTAGATATCTTTAAAATAATGTAAGCCACTTTATACTGGTAACATCAGACATCTGGCATTATCAGGACCCACATCTATCCCTCAATTGCATTATTATACATTATATAATAGTTTAATGTAGTAATGACACTTTCTCTTCTTATTCATATTTTGGGTGAACTATACACAATGTATATTGTCACTATCCACATTACACTAGGGATGGGCAACGATTAATCGCTAGCAAAATAAAAGTTTGTGTTTACATAATACATGTGTGTGTAGTGTGTATAATTAATTTGTATATATAAATACCCACACATGCATGTAGCCTATATATTTAAGAAAAATGTGTTATTAATATGTCAAATATTTATATTTATATATAATATTAATTAAGTATAAATATATATAAATTGTATACGTGCAAAAATATGTCTTAAATATATACATGCATGTGCGTGTATTTATATATACAAATTAATTATACACACTACGCACACATATATTATGTAAACACAAACTTTTATTTTGCTAACGATTAATCGTTGCCAATCCCTGTTGCATTTTTGTATTGCGATGTATTGCTACACCCCTAGCGAATAACCTTTCAATGGAGGGACTTTATCAAAAATATGTGTGTTTTGAAGATGAATGTGTTCAGTGCTGTACCTCTTGCTCCACATACTGCAGAAGGTAGACCCATCCATTAAAGTCTTCCGGATTCTCTTCCACGACCTTCGAGAGACGCTCGTACTCTGTGGGAAACTCGGGTTCTTGCGGTTCGGCTGGTTCTGCTGCGGTTTCGGCTCCTGGTTCTGCGGGCTCTTCTTTGGGAGCATCTTCCAGCTCCATATTAGAAGGGCTCTCGGAGTCTCCCCCCTGTTTCACCGGCTCCACGACATCCCCGTTCGATTCCGTCTGCTGCCCGTCAACCGGGTCTGAGTTTTCCAGAGCGGGGTCAGACGGACTGATCTTCGGGTCGATGTTTTCCGCTGCGGACTTCAGATGCTCCAGCGAGAACAGCTGTAACTGCTCGTGGGACTCGTGGGTTTCCGGTTCTGGGGGAGGAGCCGGCGCCGTGGTCCAGTCGGGTGCGGTCGGTTCTGAGCCCTCCATCGCAGACGAGTCCCCGTTATCAGGGGCGTTCGTGTCCAACATCCCGGTCATGGGCTCAGCTGAAACAAACAGATGGGAAACCGCTACGTAAAACAGGGTTTTGACCCCCAAACATGATCATGCCATGTGTTTTTGTAAGAAAATTATCCATATTTATTTCAGTTATATTAAAAAAATATCCTGTCTCTTCCCAGCTTCATAATGATGCCTTAGATTTTGAAGCCCAAAAAAGTGCTTCCATCCATCATAAAAGAAATCCATACAACTACATGACTACGTGTTAACACAAGTTTATGAAGCAAAACCATGCGTTTTTTTAAGTGTCACTAATCTCACATACAGCCATTACCGAAAGCAAGTCGTTATAGTTTATAAAGTTATAAATATGGATATTTCTCTTACAAACACGCTTCGCTTCAGAAGGCCTTTATCAACCCTTGAGGTCGTAGTTCATTATGCTGGATAGATGCACTTTTTGGGCTTGAAAAATTGAAGGCACCATTTACTCCCATTATAAATTTTGGATTTTTTTTTATATGCAGTAGCCTAACCGTGTAGAATAAAAAGTCAAATTCACCCTGAATGCCTTGAGGAAGAGTAACCCCGAAGACAACAATCATCTCAATACTTTTGCTGACAAAAAAAAGTGTTATTTGTGATGCAATAATATGCGCTATTAACACAAGATAACGCCCAATTTTCACATATTTTAAGGCTTTAGGGTTTCAGTCTTTTTAAAACAGCAGGTTTGACTGATATGAACTCTGCAAACAGCAAGTTTCCATCAAATCAACTCAGATGTTACAGAATGTTAATTAAAAACACACACAAACAAACAAAAAACCGTGAACAGAGATGGAAACTTCAAAAACCTCGAAGGTTTATTTATGGTTGTATTGAATGTTTGTCGCGTTTCCTGGTCAATCGACACACGATGGTTCGTCGAAGTTAGTTTGCTAAAAAATAGTCCGACTATTGATCAAAACAGGCTTTACAAACGCGCTCGATTTGTTTAAACGGCTAATTAGTTTTCAAACCAGGAAAATATGTTATAAAATTATGAAAACGTTTTCAATAGCATCGGTCTGTTTACGGCCTGCTCTCTTCACGCGTTAGCTAGCTGAACTGCTAACGACCCGACGCCGTTGATTTACCTCAGAGTGTTCTAGAAAAGACCGCGCGCTAATCGCGGGAAATACACGGAGAGAAGAATACTTACCAGAATCTTCCATGAAACTGGGTTAAAACGGCAGATATTTGCACAACTTCTTCGAAGTTTTTATGCGGCTGATAACATGTGGTCGAACGGCCGCGCTCTAACGCATTCAACACCAGCTACGACGAGGAAAGGACACGAATGCTTTGCGCATGCGCACTGCGCGATACGCAACTCATAATACAAAATAAAAGGCGCCGCGGCACAATTTGTTTTAAACTCAATTTGGGATAAATATGAAAGCGAATGTCCGCCACATAAAAAATGCTTAAATCTTGATTGTATCATAAAAAGTCGAAATTATGGAATACTAGATACGTCATCATATTTATTTTGTCATAGCTATGACAAAAAATCGAAATTGTGACATAAAGAGTCATATGACACACAATTTAAGATACAAATCATATCTTTTTATATCATTATGAATTTTAAAAAAGAAATTCAACTTTATCTGCATTCAAATCTAGTCTTAAAACATATCTCTTTTGTTGGCTTTTAGTATTGTAATGTCTTGTTTTGTTCTTCTTCCTTTTACCTGTTAGGCTATCTTATGGTCTTTGTTTTGTATTGTACATCACTTTGGTCTGCCTTGCTGACATTGAGTGAGCTTAAGAAATAAACCGAACTGAATGGAATTCAACTCAAAATTATAATTTACAGTAGCATGCATGATATGAGGCAGAAAATGGGCTTCCACAAGATTAGACAAAAATTGACGTTTATTTGAAACACCTGACATGTACAGCACTAAGTTACATTTGCATCAATGTAACCTTTTTTTTACTTCATTTAGCACTTGTCTGGTTAATTTGTGAAATCGGTTCACTGTATATTAACAGCATGCATTCAGTCTAAATGTGTTATATTATAAATACTGGCACAGCTTTATATTTTTGTCAAGATGATGACCTAAAACTAAATATTTTGTTTCTTTAATTATTAAACAAAATATATTTTATACACACTGTCAGCTGGTATATTGAATGGTCTTATTATGAAACTGATATTTACTTATATAACAATGTTTTATTGTGTGTTACAGCAATAGTCCTATTTTGGTTGAATTGAATAACTGATACCAGTGTATTTTCAAGACCTTAAATTTTACATATGATCAACACTTCAAAACTATTGGGTTTTTCCAGCTCATGGATGTAAATCGCCTCTTAAATTCAGGGCTAATAAATAAGGAAGTTATTTTTGACATGCAAATTCTTTGAAAATAACACAGACATCAAGCATTCATAGCTCAATTGCTGGTTAGTTTATTTGCTATAGCCTACGTGTAATGTAAAAGCCGATTATTCGGGGAGAAAAATGCAAATATAGATTTATTTAAACGGTTTGTATAGTGTTTTATTTAAACAAGGCATTTTTTGAAATTGATGGCACGTCACAAGCTCCGCCCCTTTAACGTAAAAATGACGCTAGTGAGGGACTGGAAGGACAGTTATGCAAAAACTCTCCGGTTTATGTGGTCGAAGGTTTCATTGCAATGCACATCTGAACGTTTTTTTAAGAAAGGGGTGCCTTTAAAAAACAACACAATTATTTCCGACTTTCAATGGCCTCCATTTCATTCAGATCGCGCCTATGAATCCTACTATAGCGAAGGTTAACGTTGATCTTTTGAAAATTACTTATTTCGTGCGTGCGACCGTCGCTGGATTATTAATTAAAGGGACAGCTCACCCAACCATAAAAATGGGTTATCACCACCTAGTCACCCTCAAGTTGTTCCAAATAAAACCTGTATGAGTTTCTTTGCTCTGCCGAACACAAAATATTTTTAAAAATGTTGATAATCAAACAGTTGACGGACACTATGGAAAAATGCTATGAAGTCAAATGTCTGGTTAACCAACAGTCTTTAAAATATCTTATTAAAGCAATAAGCCCCTTGAAGCTGTAAAACCCCTTAGCTGTTCTAAATTCACTGTAAATCACGGCTCTAAGGGGCTTATATTGATTTTATAAAAAGGTTTATAAATGATGTTCGTTTATAATGATGCTAATTTTAAAATTTATTTTATTCCTAAAATAAACAGCAGCAACAAAAACAATAACACATTTATTCCTCCGCCAAGCAAGAGGTTGCTAAGCAACAAAGCATCACAAACAGCAGTTGCTCAGTAACACTAATGCGCTCACAGGTGTGTGTGTGTGTGTGTGTTGAGTGATTTACAACGGCTTCAAACGCGTCTCAACCAATCAGAATCAAGGACTGGAACTATCCGCTTTATAAAATATTTTAAAGAATGTTGATAACCAAACAGTTGACGGACACTATGGAAAATACTATGGTACCAACATTCTTTAAAATATCTTATTTTGTGTTAAGAAGAAATAGGCTACATGACGTCTTGCAATTCAAAGGATATTCAGCCTTTTCAACATCAAATTAAGCCATGTAAAAAGCTATGAACGGTCTAATAGAAAAACAAATTGTGGTCTAACTTGTAAGACTAGTCTTAGCGGTTTATGCAACAAGACATTCTGGTTAAGCATTTGCAGTGTTGGGGAAAGTTACTTTTAAAGTAAAATATGACATTATTGTATTTCCTAATCCACCCACCTTTTGTCTCCCATTACTTTTTAAAGTCTTAAAAGTCACTTAAAAAGTAGAAATAAATTACACTTCCAAAGAAAATGATTAGAAATATGTTTGATAACATCATCTTATTCCCTAGCATCCTATATATAAATTAAACATCCCAAGACGGCTAGCTTATTTTAATGTCAATTCAATGGCAAATGCCTGTCTGTTAAATATTAACTACGACATCGCTGACGCAGCCGCAAGCCGAACAATGGCTAAACACGCCTCATGAATATTAATCAGCAGTGCCTTCGCCGTAGTAGGAAGCGAAAGCCAAATGGCGCAGTGCGCGTGAGCGAGAAACAGGAAGCAGCGCTGAAGCGGGTCCGCACCTTTTCCGGTAATACCAAGAGGAGAAGCAACACGACCGGGACCGAGAGAACGAGGACCGGAGAGAACCGAGCCGACAGAACCGAGCCGGGGCGCGCGACCGGGCGGCTGATATACGAGGTGAAGCGGCGCGCGCTGAGGCGCGTTCGCGGTCGCGTTCAGTACGCGTACGGAAACTCACGTACAAGAATAAAGTTAGTTGTGTTGGACACCCCTCCCTTTTTCTCATCCGCTCTCTCTTGTGTTTCAGGGACAGAAGAGGGGGAAGAGGAAGAGGGCTTGTTTGGACCAGAACCGGAACTGATGATCTGAAGTGTGTGTGTGAAGGGAATGAGCGCGAGCGAGCGGCGACCCGACAGTCGGTACACAAGAAGGAAGTCCGAAAGAAAAGGCCTATTTTTGTTTTTTCTTCATTCATTTTGAGGTCCGGTCAATGCAAACTCACATTTCCCAACTGTATTAGATCCAATTTTTTTTTATTTATTCAAGGAAAAGCGTTGAGTCATATGTATTTCTGTGAAGCTGCAGGACCAAAAAAACACACTTTTTGCATCATACATACTATATATGCACAGCCAACAAAATGGGGAAGATGCTTTCCAAGATATTTGGCAACAAGGAGATGAGAATATTAATGCTTGGACTTGACGCGGCAGGAAAAACCACGATTCTTTACAAACTCAAACTGGGACAGTCGGTCACGACCATCCCGACCGTCGGGTTCAACGTGGAAACCGTGACGTATAAGAACGTGAAGTTTAACGTGTGGGATGTGGGCGGTCAGGATAAGATCCGGCCCCTGTGGCGGCACTATTACACCGGCACGCAAGGACTGATCTTCGTGGTGGACTGTGCGGATCGGGACCGGATCGACGAGGCCCGACAGGAGCTTCATCGCATTATTAACGACCGCGAAATGCGCGACGCCATTATCCTGATATTCGCTAACAAGCAAGATCTCCCCGACGCCATGAAGCCGCACGAGATCCAGGAGAAACTCGGCCTGACCCGCATCCGAGACCGCAACTGGTACGTTCAGCCGTCCTGCGCCTCGACGGGAGACGGACTCTACGAAGGGCTCACCTGGCTCACGTCCAATTACAAATCATAATGGCGGACAAAACCTAGAAGCAATTAACCTTCTAACAAAACCTAGAAGCAATTAACCAATAACTCGTTGAGTTTTCTTTTCTTTTTCATACGCCCGTTCTTTGCTTTCTTTCAGCACTCTGTGTAATCCTTCTGTTACGTTTCGAATGTTCGTAAAGTAGTGCCGTGCGACCGATTAATCGCATCCAGAATAAACGTTTCGTAAATATGCAAATATTTCTCGAATAAATCCATGTATTTATATATGCTAAATAATTCTACTCCTGTATCATGTGAGCAGAAACTTGTATTTCAGATGCGATTAATCGCGATTAATCGGTCGCTGCCGTAAAGTATTACTTAACTCGGAAGCTGTGGGAAGGGTTTGTTTTGTTTGTTGTTTGTCTGAAGACCCAGTTGTTCTAGTCCTGAAATGGCAGCTTGTTTGTTTACCTCTGTGCCATCATCACTTATGCCGAATGTACGGAGAATAGCTGCAGTGCCGAGCTTTCAAATAAACTCACCAACCAAGCAGATCCAGTGTGTGTTCCCTGAAGATGCACTTTCCCCCTGAGCTGCTGGTGATGTGAAGCCAGGGGAATTATGGGTAATGAAAACCAGTCTTTCTGAATGGTGAGCGGTGTCAGGCCCGGTTCTGGTACCGGTTCTCTCTAAACTGCACCGCTCACATCGAGACTTTGTTGTCTCATGATAAATTAATGCTTTGTTTTATTGTTTTCACTTCTATGTTATGCTGAAGAAATAATAAATCTGTATATACATATATATCTCAAGCATAAAGTGATTGTATCTTCTTGACGTGGAAGAACGCGCCAGTGCTTTAAAACGCACAGTTTAAGTTTATTTGTATGGTGATTTTCACGACACGTATTGTTTAACCCTTGTGCATCAATTTTAAAAAAGCTACACAGGTAAAAAGAGGACAAAAATGTCCATGTCAAAAAACTGTCATAAAAATGTGATGCTTCGGAGCACAGACTTAAGTTTGGTATCATTTTAAAGAAGACCCTTTGCAGATTATTGCTAAGGTAAATAAATAATAATAAGTAAATCCCCCAAAAAAAGTTAAATAGGTATAAGTGTATGAAAATTATTTATAAAAAAATATTTTATATAAAATATATATTTAAAAATCAGGTTGAACTCAAAACTGCAATAAAATCAAAGCCATAAATCTAAATAGGTTGTGCTCCAAATTTGAGGATGAGGATCTCAAAAAATGAGCTTTCGGTAACAGTTTGTTTGGGCGTAGTAACATATTTTCCCCACTGGGTGCCAGCAAAACCCCACTGGAGCTCACAGTGACTGGATTATTATTTGCAGTTTTTCTCTCTCAGTATTACAAACACACACACATATTTTTTTATAACACACATACTAACCACACTCTGACATCCATACCAACACACCCACACAAATATTGTTGCATAATTTATCCAGTTGGATCTATAGTATGCCGAAGCAGAAAACAGGAATAAAGCGATATTTGTTTTAAAGGCCAAACTTAAAAAAAAAGCACCATCTGATAAAAAATAGTAAAATATAAAATTTTGAAGCCTTTCCATCAGAATGAAAGCCTCTTAACAAAGATTGCATGATTTTATAGTTAACCGAACCAGGGATTAAAAATGGCATTTCTAATGGGTTTCAATGAGGACATTTTTGTCCAAAAGGTGCTGAGAGGGAGGATTTTGTGTACCTAATGCAAAAAATATTTTTTTTAAGAAAATGACGGTGAAATAGTAAAATTCCAATAAAAATACACACCAAGTTTTTTGCAGTTAGCTTAGTGATCCAAAAAACAAAACTGAAAAGGACAAAAATGTCCATAAGGACGCACAAGGGTTAAACGTTACACTTTAGGAAGTGTTTCAGAGTCATCATGTCAAGAAGGACTTTAATCTATAACATTATGTCATGCTGTGATGATTTTCAACATGAACGGAAACCCTAAAGTTTAAGGTTCTCATTAATATCAATATTTTTTTTTTCTCCTTTTAATTCTTTATTCAGTCTGTTATGTAGAAATGGCTCACGGCCCTCCCATAATGTGTGTTCTAGTTCCTCTTGCGTTAGTGTGTGAGTCGAGATGAAACATTCCAGAACCGACATCTGTGATTAACTAAAGACACACACACACACACACTTGTACACACACATATGATTCGAAGAGCCATTCATGTCAGAGTTTGGGTTTGTTGCATTGATAAACTGTCATCTTGTGTCGTTACGGTCCGTGTACGTTTTGATAGTTTGTTTTTTCGTTTGAAACAAAAAACAAAATAACGAGAAACCACCCTTTTTTCGTTTGTCGTTTCAAAGCAAAAACAAAGAAACCGTAAAAAAAGAGCCGTTTTCCCGTTTATGGTTCAGAATCCAAAAACGAAAAAAACAAAATCAAATAACGGTCTGATTTTGTTTTTTGAAATTCCTTTTTCCATTTTTCCGTTTTGAAGATATTAAAACCATTAAAACTATAGACATATACACTAGACCTCACCTTGTCTACGGCAGTTCATTGGAACGAATGCGTCAATAGAGCCGCCATCTTGAAACAGGGGAGCCCCTCCACTTTAATGCATGCAGTGTAGATGTAGTAGACACAGGTATAATGGAAATAAAATCACCATAAATCATCATGAATGCGATTTTCTTGGTTTTTTTTTTTTTTTGGTTTGTTCCAACGGTCAGACATGTATTTATATTGATTCCAGAAAGATTTTTTTTATTATTATTATTTTTTTAAAACATTCTTCCTTGTTCAGTTTCATCCGTGAACATCATACACTGCACAAAAATCCGCCACCATCAATGAATTTTAATGTGAATATTGTCTAGAAATAAAAGTTCCAGATACAGCATATTCATTTTTCATCAATTCTTGCACCAAACAACACAACAAGATGACATTTAAAGGGGCACTAGACGACAATGCTGTCAAACAGCGACCCCTAGAGTAACTGTGGAGTACTTGTTTTTAACATTACTGTTGTAAATACCACTCACGGAGGGCATGATGTGTTACATAGTATACTACATTGTGTTTATTTTGTTGTTTAATGAGATCTAATATATGTTGTTAGTGGTGAGAATTTTCACGTGATTAAATACATATCCCCATGAACTTTAGTGGTCCAGAGGATGCTTTTGCCATGTTTTTCACAGGTTCTAGGTTCTAATTCTTACCAATAGTATAGTTTATTTTCCTCATCAACACCGATTAAATATTAGTGGCTGTATTTCAAGTAGGGACATGTTTTTTGTGCATTGGGTTTTGTGATTTCACCGTAATGAGTCTCTCAGTGCCCGCAATGGATTGAGCAATGAGCGCGCGCGTCCGTTTGAATATCACAACAGAACACTGTCTGAATCCACTGAAACTGATCGCAGCGGCAACGAGCACTTTGGTCACTTGAATTCAAAAACAACACATTTCAGATCGCCTCTTATTTAACAAACGAAATAAATGAATCTACTAGAGTTACCTGGAGATGTTTTATTTGTTTGTATTGGTACATCCGTGCTTCAATGGGGACATATCACATGCGCATTACGGCTATTCTCGCGTCTGACTCCTCGCTCGGTCAGTCTGCTTTTTCCTCTTTCTCTGTTCCTCCGACAATGCTTTCCTAGCTTTCTATATCTTATATGCCGGCTCTGCCATGACGATAGTGTGACAAACTCCATCCTTGTCGACCTTGTTCCTGGATATGTGCGGTGTTGTCGCAAGACTCGCAAAGGAATATGTTACATCGCGAGAGCTGATATCACGCGATACTTCAGTGCGGCGAGCCGCCGGCCAGAAACTGCAAGTGAGATTTTTCCGCTCACAGGCACCAGGGGGGGTCGAGACACCCACCATTCAACCCGAAAGAAGTCATATAACCATTTCAATAACTCTGAAGCTGTTAAATTAAGCTAAAATAACTGCCTTGTGTCCCTTTAATAATAGTAACAATTATTTAAGCTCCTTATTATGTAGCTGAATCTGTGCTGTTTTGCATTGGCTGCCTCCAGTTTTCAGTTTGTTTTGCCTCCAGCTAGCGCAGTGACGTAACTGTGACGTCAGCGCAAAAAGGGTTCGCAGGCTATGTGACGTCAGAACTCGTAACTGGGAGTACATAGATGTAGTACGAGTTCACGAGTGGTAAGTCACGGGTTTGACGGCCGTTCCAGTGGACTTTCACGGGAATAAGGTTGGAAAAACAGTAACACGAGTTACAGGTTACCTGGAACGCGGCATAAACTACTTCCTATCATGAGATCAGAACACTCTTGTCCCATACACCGCACGACCCAGAGTGTTATCAAAAGGTGGACTGCTTTAAGAAATCAACGGGACGTAATCGGAGGTGTAATGAGTAGACAGGCAAGCCCCTATTGCTTTACACATCTCTCTCCATGACGGTGAGAGACACATTTTTACATAAGGCAGTAAATGAACTAAGAACATCTGATCTAACTTGAACATTAACACACATATCTTTAACATCACAAAAACTTTAAGTTCTCACTGCAATAACACATAAACCAACGCTCAATAAAAAATTACCCACAATGCACCTAGCTGCTAGCGCTGACACTAGACCTCACCAGTTCATTGGAACGAATGCGTCAATAGAGCCGCCATCTTGAAACAGGGGAGCCCCTCCACTTTAATCGCCAGTGTCAATGTAGTAGACAGGTCTAACAGAAATAAAATCACCATAAATCATCATGAATGCGATTTTTCTTGTTTTTTTGGGGGGTTTGTTCCAACGATCAGACATGTATTTATATTGATTCCAGAAAGAAATAAAAAAAAATGTTTTTTAAAAAACATTCTCCCTAGTTCAGATTTCATCCGTGAACATAATACACCGCACAAAAGTCCGCCACCATCAATGAATTCGAAGTAAAGCCAGAGATAGCAGCGTTACCTAGTTACTTCCTAAAACAAGACCCCTGTTCCAAGATGGCGGAGGTTTGACGCATGCATGCTTAGAACCCCAAGCTGAAGTCTAGTGTATATGTCTATGCATTAAAACAAGGACAGGTGTGCCACGTGACCCGGAAGTAATAGTAAATATGGCCTATCAAAATAAAATCCAAGCTTTTAGGACGGTCATAATCATCTATGGTCATAATATGCAGAACTAACGTTATACCAGAGTAACGTTAGAAGAAGAAAAAACAATGAATAAATAGAAACCTGGACCGGAATAAATATGTTTGCAACAGTAGTTTGTTAGCTATTTCATATCATGCCTATCATTCCAGACTAGTCACGTTTAATGAGGGCATTGTTTGGCTCATTACAGTTGGTAATATAGGTTAACCTAAGAACTTATTATGTGTGCAGAGTTGTTGCTGTTAGTGCTACTACATTATATAATTAAATTTATATGGTTTCCACCGTAATGGACAGCGTCGCTCAAGTTATACAGTGTTAATAAAAACGTATTGAACAGGCTAGTTAGGTAATAGACTAATAGTGATAGTAGTTTGTTAATAATACAATCAAAAACGACATATGTGAAGGTTCTCAGTCCACTAATAATCCAGCGAAGTTTAAAACCAAAACCTAGGGCAGTTCGAAACGATTACAAAAACGTACCAGTAGGTGTCGCACTGTGTCTGCTGTGTGCGAGCTACTGTCATGGAGATATTAATTTATGTTCTGTAATTAAAACTTTCCATTATAACTGTGCTTTCACAAATCATGTTTCTTAGCACTGCTGCAAGGCATTAGCCCACTCACCAAAATAAGTTCTTTCTCCTCGTGTTTGGCATATTTGATCATGTACAGTATCGTCATGATTTGGCAATTATTAAATAATAAAACAGTAGATCAACATGAAAATCACCGCAGTGGTAGTCTGTGATATTTAGAACAAGAACCTGGTGGGTTTTTATTATTATTATTATTATTATTATTATTTAAGTCTACCGACACCGCATAGCTACACTTTGAGCCTACGCAACTTCGTGTCCCAGCCATAGGGTCCCAGCCAGCATGATCAATAGGAACAATCAGCCCGAGCTCGGCTGCGCCGCGGCGTCTGCGGCTACGTGTTAACCGATTGTTGCCCGCAGCTCGCTCTGGAACATGCATTTGTTACGGCTGTAAAACACTGTGCCGATTCATGTTCACCATAGAAACCGCCTCCGGCTGTATCCAGACCAGGCGCGTCGTTAGACATGGCTTCAGCCCCGGATGTTTTTTTTTATAGCCCCAGATCCCCCCAAAAAAATAAAAAAATAAAAAAATTGATTATTATTAAATTATTTATATATATATAACATATATTATAATTTATATATATAATATTATATTATAATTTACTATTCGTTTAAAAAATACTGGGTATTTTAATCTATCCTTCAGAATCATGTGTTGAAGACGACCAAAATATTCAAGCAGATCAAAGTTACTATGGTTACACAACACGCTTGCGTCATCATAGAATGTTCACGCCCACTTTTGGGGGAAAGAAACTAGACTCGCCATAGACTTCAATACAAAATAACGGCAAAAACCAACGTCCGTACACAGCCGACAGGCGTAAATAACTTAAGAAATCACTTATATACACCATGTCAAGTAATTATAAGTCCAGCCTGCCTGCCATAGAGCGTGAAAGATACATTTTTTATGCCTGTTATCAACTAGCCCAGGCTACCTGCCATCATAATCATTAATTCATGAGATATACATTAAGGTTTTTTACTTTAAAAAGCGAAATAAAATCATTCATTCGCTTACCTCGTGACTCGACGAGGTAAAAGTAAATGTCCGGGTAAGGCACCTCTGGCCACTGGGTGGGGTTGTTACCCCAATTTGACGCTGGGAGAATAAAGAGACATGTTTTTAAATTGGCCAAATTAAGCTTGTTTTCACGCACTATGGCAGGCAGGGTGGACATATAATTACTTGACATGTTTTATATAAATGATTTCTTAAGTTATTTACGCTTGTCGGCTGTGTACGGACGTTGCTTTTTGCCGTTATTTTGTACTGAAGTCTATGGCGAGTCTAGTTTATTTTCCCCCAAAAGGGGGCGGGGACAAAATTGACAGTTAAGTTCCCGGATGTGCCGGTTGTGCGTAAGAGAGAGAGGTTTACAAAACTTTATTTAAAACACTTAATATTCAGCAATTAACATTATTTATATATATGGGGAAAAATAATTAAAAAAAAAAAAACACATTAAAATTCCAAAACCAGATTTCCATCGTAAACAACACACAAAGCATCATTAACTCACCACAGATCACTAAAACCCTTTTCATTATTTACAAGACTATAGTAAGCAGATTCTATTTTTAGTCTACCAGCCACTAATTTCATAAACATCACTTCAACATTAATACTATTAAGCTGCAATCCTTGATTCCTCCTGGTTTTCCATATTGCCAATTTCGCAGTTCCTGTTAAATAATTTAACGGACACATCTTCCTTCTCTTTAAAAAATTATATTTCACACCCCCTATTAAAACTTCCTCTGAGAAATCCTCACTTGAAACAATCTGTCACAGGTCAGGGGGCCAAGCCAGACTGCACCCACCCCTCAAACCCAGGACCACCTCGAGGAGCGAACCAGAGACCAGACAGACGAGCAGAACTTCTAAAAATAACAATCTTTATTGAATAAAAACAAGAATTGAAAGTCTTAATATGGGCTTCATATCTCTCTGCAGGAGGTCCACTGCGCCGACCCGGGTCGCTGGCAGCCACGGAGGAGGAGGGAGTCGAACGCCGGTCCGGTGTGCAGGTGGGTAAACGTGGTAAGTAGATCCTTTTAGGCGGACAGCTCTCCAGGCAGACCAGGACCGGGACCACGGGCAAGGAGGGGACTCTCTCACCGGACAGGTGGGTAGCTGGGTACGCATGTCTCCTTCGTGTAGAGTGATCTCCCGTGGCGTCGCTGGACAACAGGTGTAAGGTCCTCCATGTGTCTTTCCTCCTTTAACGGCTCCAGCCAGAAGCAAGATATCCTCTAATCCAAGACAGAGACAAGTTTACAGATTCAATTCTATTACAGTAAAGCAAGGACTTACCGCTGGGGGGGTAGTTCTGAACAAGCAGCACTGAGGCTGGGGTGTGTCTCTCCTCCGCACAGGCAGCACACAAGAAGGACGTGGCAGAAGAATCTTCTATTTAAATAGACAGAAGAAGTTAAACAGGGCAATCACACTCCTCTTCAGTATCATCAGGAGTTTGTGGCCGGAGTGGAACATACACATTCAACACTGAGGGCTTCGTCCCGCAAACACTGGGCAAGAATGTGAACTGGGAAATACTAGCGGTTAAATAAACATATGCATCCACACACACTGCAACTTCACGTCAAGTCCAATAAGTCCAGCACTCACCCAGTGATCAATCCCTCCACTGTTACACTGAATCAACACTCAGAAGTTGAAGAGATGCAGATGACTTCTCACAGCATGGGAAACAGCGTCTTCAAAACCCTTTCACACTCAGAAGAAGATATCAGGATTTCAATGATGACTCAATTCACACTCTTAAGTGGCAATTACACTTATGGTCAATACACTTCACAATTCCTTATTCAAATTCAGTGCAAGGCATGCATTCACACAGGTCCGGTGTTTCATTACTTATCCTCCTCTCTAGAATGAGAACGTTCTCCAGACTCAATCTCCACAATTCACTCACTTCACATCCGTTTTCACGTCTCCAGCTTGTATTCTCACAATCACCGTTGCACCCCTTCTCCAGCCAGATCCTCACAGCCCGCTCCAAACGATCCCAGCAAATTCAAGCCTCTGCCAAAGAAAAGCGTACCACACCTCAATGCCTCTTTCTTTGCCTTTTAACTGCTTCACTAGGCCACATCTCCCAATCACAAACCCTCACACCAAACACACTGCACCTGGTACCGCTTAGCTCATCAGCTGCCGCTGTCATGGCAACTGACAACAAGCAAACCAGCACGGTGTGTCAGTGAAATTGTCCCGGGGAGAAACACTCCCAGTGGAAATTGGTTCCGCTGGGTTTGTCACCTTGTGACGAATCTATTAAGGCTCTGGGTGCTTGCTGGTCCACAATCACCACAACTTCACCAATTTGAAGGTTCTCTGATTCTCTTTGCCATTTTTATCGTCGTTGCAAGTCGGGGAGGTAATGCCGCATGAAACATTTCCAGAAATTTTCAATTAGAATTTGGCTATGGCTCCATCTCCTATGACTGAGCATTTCCGATTCCGGATAAACAACTTGTGGTAATCCAGAAGATGGACGTCCCATGAGGAGGGAATTAGGTGCCACTGAGTCTATATCTGCTATGTCTGAGGAAACATCTCCCAATGGTCCGGAGTTTAATATTCCCTTATCTCCATAAGTACCGTGTTCAGTACTTCCTCTGGCACAGATTGAGAACCGAGAGAGATACGCAGTGCAGTCTTGATAGATCTAACCTCTCTCTCCCAAGATCCACCAAAATGCGGTGCATGGGTTTAGACGGAAGTTATTCTGTTGAGAAGCCAGATTCTCTTTCAAGATTGGGTGAAGTGCAGAAGGGGCAGGACTTTGTCGGTTTCTCCTTCTTGACTGCTGTAACACTTGCTGGTTTCCTCTGTTCACCACCATGCAAGACAGTAGCAAATCGTTGAACCTGCTTGCAATTCCTTTGCTGTTCTCTCTGTGGCCGACAGTAGGCT
This sequence comes from Cyprinella venusta, assembly GCA_038021265.1. Classification (NCBI taxonomy): domain Eukaryota; kingdom Metazoa; phylum Chordata; class Actinopteri; order Cypriniformes; family Leuciscidae; genus Cyprinella; species Cyprinella venusta. The sequence continues at coordinate 33,622,984 of CM075876.1, read as the reverse complement.
CTGCTTACATTACTAACGTAATTGCATTTGGACGTAGTCTTGCAACGTAGTCTTGCATTTGGTCTTCAAATTTGGTGTTGAAAACACTGATGAATCAACAGTAAGAGAGGCACAGCCCGTGGCATTCATCTGGTAGGAGAACAAACACACAATTAAGTCAAGCACAGGCAAAAGGAAAACCCTCAGCAGTAAGGCAGGAGTCACACACCTTTGCGGTTTGAGTCAGGCACTGTCCGGTCAAATTATGAAGCAGACTGTATGGAAATGGATCACAGCACACTTCCACTAAGGCTTCACCAGGTACAGGTTGGCCCTATGTACATCTGGGAAACATCATAACAAGATAAAGAACTGACCAACCACAAGACAAGAAAATAAAGCATCACTCACTTGGCACAAGACTCAACTTTCAGTCCCATAACTCCAACGCTGTAGGTCTGCGGTGCGTTTACGGTCACGTCAAACTTGGGCAAAACTAAACCAGAAAACCAGCATTTTAGATTAAGGCCTCAGATCCGTCATTGAACTTCCCTTACATAACAACTTGGCATATTTTTTTTCACCTCAAAGACTTGGGAGACTAGTGTTGGGGCTCTTCACTTCATGGTTGCTCCATTCTGCAGGCATTCTAATTAGAAGAGCCACACACTGAAATATTCAGATTAAAAGCCCAAACAAAAAACCTGATTGGGGCACACAGACACCCCTTCAGCACTCAGACGTCTTCCTGGCTCCATGATCCGGACACTCTGATCCACAGCACTGAGGCCACACAGAGATCCTGCTTGAGCAGAAACCATCAGAACGTTTCCGGACGGTTTGGGCGGACGGTTTTTGCGGACGGTTTTTGCGGACGGTTTGGGCAGGCAGACGGTTTGGGCGGGCGGGCGGGCGGACGGACGGACGGTTTGGGCGGGCGGGCAGACGGTTTGGGCGGATGGACGGTTTGGGCGGGCGGACGGTTTGGGCGAACGGACGGTTTGGGCGGATGGACGGTTTGGGCGGGCGGACGGTTTGGGCGGGCGGGCGGGCGGACGGTTTGGGCGGATGGACGGTTTGGGCGGATGGACGGTTTGGGCGAACAGACGGTTTGGGCGGGCGGACGGTTTGGGCGAACAGACGGTTTGGGCGGATGGACGGTTTGGGCGGGCGGACGGTTTTAGCTGGAGAAAACAGCAGAGACACCTGGAACAAGGACCAACACGCTGTAGGACACACACCAACATTCCCAAATTGAAAAATAGCCACATCATACAGTACCTGGTCCTGGAAACACATATCGGTGTCAAACGGCACACTAGCAGCAACTCCATTCTTACTGGGCCAAACGCTGTAGACCAGAATCTGCACTGCTGGAGTCATATCGACGCTGACAGACAACTGGAACATCACAGAGCCACTTGTGTCTGCATCACCAGCCTTTGCTTTAACCGTCTGAAATCTATGGAGGACGATCACTCCTTTGGATAAGACCTGACAGAAGACATAGGTGTGCAAGTTACGGAACAAATAGATCAGCAAACTTAACTACAAAACTAATGTCCACTAACCATATAGATTATGTCAGCGCTGTAGCTACCAGCCTCTCCAACAAATGATTACTCCACGGTCACTGGAAACGAAGCATCACATTTGAGCGGCTGATTGAGCTTCATTATAGTCAGTTCACTAAACGATGGGTTGTCGTTAGAAACAGGTAGGAGAAGCTGAACAAACCTTGTATCTGTAGTGAAGTATGGCGATTTATAACCATAAAACACCTCTGGATTAGCACTCGCCTGGGGAAGATCAAACTTAATCAATATCATACTAGAGAAAGTCTTAATTTTTACAAAATACAAGTCGTACCACCAGATGCAGATCAGCCTTAAGATTAGCAGTGTTTAGGGAGAACGCAGCCCGTCCATTCTTGTTTGTGGTTACATTCAACAGCAGTTTGTTGGGCCAGTTGCTCCCCTCCAAAAGATATACAGCTTTGTTGGTAAAGGACACCATTGCAGACTTTGACACCATTACATCTGCAAGAGAAAGTCCAAACAAACAGTGAAGAATATCAACTTTGTAGCTTAAAGTTTATATCTTGTAAAGATGATAAAGAGGATATGGTTCAGATCAGCCAATAGCTCACCTGTTCCCTCCTCAGTAACGTTTACAAGCAATGTGTCTTGCATTTGGTCTTCAAATTTGGTGTTGAAAACACTGACGTATCAACAGTAAGAGAGGCACAGCCAGTGGCATTCATCTGGTAGGAGAACAAACACACAATTAAGTCAAGCACAGGCAAAGGGATAAAAAGAATATTTAAAGAACTGACCAACCACAAGACAAGAAAATAAAGCGTCACTCACTTGGCACAAGACTCAACTTTCAGTCCCATAACTGCCACGCTGTAGGTCTGCGGTGCATTTACAGTCACGTCAAACTTGGGCAAAACTAAACCAGAAACAAAGCATTTTAGATTAAGGCCTCAGATCTGTCATTGAACTTCCCTTACACAACTTACCGTATTTTTTGCACCTCAAAAACTTTGGAGACTAGTGTTGGGACTCTTCACTCCATTGCTGCTCCATTCTATGGCGGCTTGGTCTTTGTGAAGCACGGACGGACGGACGCAAGCACGGGCAGACGCAAGCACGGACGGACGCAAGCACGGACGCAAGCACGGACGGAAGTCCTTCCGACCGTCATATTAAAAGTCCACATTCAGTAACAAAAGCTAGTACACTCTAAAAAATGCTGGGTTGTTTTAACCCAATTTTGGGTAAAATGTGGAAAAACCCAGCCATTGGGTTAAAAAATGTAATTTAAAAATGTAACCCAATGGCTGGGTTTGTCCATATTTTACCCAAAATTGGGTTAAAACAACCCAGCATTTTTTAGAGTGTATAGACCATTACAACACAAGCCTACATTTTTCATTTTATCTTTAAGTCATGTACCAATTTCTAGAGCAAGAATCAAACTAACAGACATACCAACACTGAAGCTGCGATAAAAATTCAGGCCCTTGTACTTCAGACACTGGGGTAAACTAAAGTGCTACTCTAATCAGAAGAGCCACACACTGAAATATTCAGATTAACAGCCCAAACAAAAAACCTGATTGGGGCACAGACACCCCTTCAGCACTCAGACGTCTTCCTGGCTCCATGATCCGGACACTCTGATCCACAGTACTGAGGCCACACAGAGATCCTGCTTGAGCAGAAACCATCAGAACGTTTCCCTCCGCAGGAACAGCCGTAGCTGGAGAAAACAGCAGAGACACCTGGAACAAGGACCAACACACTGTAGGACACACACCAACATTCCCAAATTGAAAAATAGCCACATCATACAGTACCTGGTTCTGGAAACACATATCGGTGTCAAACGGCACACTAGCAGCAACTCCATCCTCACTGGGAGGAACGCTGTAGACCAGAATCTGCACTGCTGGAGTCATATCGACGCTGACAGACAACTGGAACGTCACGGAGCCACTTGTGTCTGCATCACCAGCCTTTGCTTTAACCGTCTGAAATCCATGGAGGACGATCACTCCTTTGGATAAGACCTGACAGAAGACATAGGTGTGCAAGTTACGGAACAAATAGACCAGCAAACTTAACTACAAAACTAATGTCCACTCACCATATAGATTATGTCAGCGCTGTAGCTACCAGCCTCTCCAACAAATGAATACTCCACGGTCACTGGAAAACAAGCACCACATTTGAGCGGCTGATTGAGCTTCATTATAGTCAGTTCACTAAACGATGGGTTGTCGTTAGAAACAGGTAGGAGAAGCTGAACAAACCTTGTATCTGTAGTGAAGTATGGCGATTTACAACCATAAAACAACCTCTGGATTAGCACTCGCTTGGGGAAGATCAAACTTAATCAATATCATACTAGAGAAAGTCTTAATTATTACAAAATACAAGTCGTACCACCAGATTCTGATCAGCCTTAAGATTAGCAGTGTTTAGGGAGAACGCAGCCCGTCCATTCTTGTTTGTGGTTAGATTCAACAGCAGTTTGTTGGGCCAGTTGCTCCCCTCCAAGAGATATACAGCTTTGTTGGTAAAGGACACCATTGCAGACTTTGACACCATTACATCTGCGAGAGAAAGTCCAAACAAACAGTGAAGAATATCAACTTTGTAGCTTAAAGTTTATATCTTGTAAAGATGATAAAGAGGATATGGTTCAGATCAGCCAATAGCTCACCTGTTCCCTCCTCAGTAACGTTTACAAGCAATGAGTCTTGCATTTGGTCTTCAAATTTGGTGTTGAAAACACTGACGTATCAACAGTAAGAGAGGCACAGCCAGTGGCATTCATCTGGTAGGAGAACAAACACACAATTAAGTCAAGCACAGGCAAAAGGAAAACCCTCAGCAGTAAGGCAGGAGTCACACACCTTTGCGGTTTGAGTCAGGCACTGTCCGGTCAAATTATGAAGCAGACTGTATGGAAATGGATCACGGCACACTTCCACTAAGGCTTGACCAGGTACAGTTTAGCCATATGTACATCTGGGAAACATCATAACAAGATAAAGAACTGACCAACCACAAGACAAGAAAATAAAGCATCACTCACTTGGCACAAGACTCAACTTTCTTGAACTTCCCTCACACAACTTACCGTATTTTTTCACCTCAAAGACTTGGGAGACTAGTGTTGGCACTCTTCACTCCATTCTGCGACACCGCGGCCTAGTTGCAGTCACCTAGGTATTTGTGTCTCACTGCCTTATTGCTTCTCTGGCTACGTGGTGTGCTCCACCTCCATCACCTCCGGTAATCCCCTTGGTAGTGTTGGGTCTCTTCTCTCCCTGGCTACTCCATTCTGCACCGCCGCCGTGGGATGCAGTTCTGACTGTGGGCTGAGTCTCCGTCAGCTTTACTCTGCTCAAGGCCATCCCCCCTGGCTGTCACCACCACCTGCACCAACCTTTCCTCCAGCTACAGATGGACGGCCGCCGTGGGATGCAATCCTGATGTGGACTGGGTGTCCGTCTGTTGTTCTCTGCTCAAGGCCTTGGAAGGACGGACGGACGGTTTGGGCGGGCGGACGGTTTGGGCGGGCGGACGGTTTGGGCGGGCGGACGGTTTGGGCGGGCGGACGGTTTGGGCGGGCGGACGGTTTGGGCGGGCGGACGGTTTGGGCGGGCGGACGGTTTGGGCGGACGGTTTGGGCGGGCGGACGGTTTGGGCGGGCGGACGGTTTGGGCGGACGGTTTGGGCGGACGGTTTGGGCGGACGGTTTGGGCGGACGGTTTGGGCGGACGGTTTGGGCGGACGGTTTGGGCGGGCGGACGGTTTGGGCGGGCGGACGGTTTGGGCGGGCGGACGGTTTGGGCGGACGGACGGTTTGGGCGGGCGGACGGTTTGGGCGGGTGGACGGTTTGGGCGGGCGGACGGTTTGGGCGGACGGACGGTTTGGGCGGGCGGACGGTTTGGGTGGACGGACGGTTTGGGCGGGCGGACGGTTTGGGTGGGCGGACGGTTTGGGCGGGCGGACGGTTTGGGCGGGTGGACGGTTTGGGCGGACGGACGGTTTGGGCGGAGGCCTCCGTCCGGAAGGAATGTGGCTTAGCTGGAGGACAATAAAAAGCTGAGGAGAACCATGAAAAAAGGTTGGTGCAGATGGGGGTGACAGCCGGGGGGATGGCCTTGAGCATGGAAGAACAGACGGACACCCAGTCCACATCAGGATTGCCTCCCACGGCGGCCGTCCATCCGTAGCTGGAGGAAAGGTTGGTGCAGATGGTGGGGACAGCCAGGGGGGATGGCCTTGAGCAGGGTAAAGCCGACGGAGACTCAGCCCACAGTCAGAACTGCATCCCACGGCGGCGGTGCAGAATGGAGTAGCCAGGGAGAGAGGAGACCCAACACTACCAAGGGGATTACCGGAGGTGATGGAGGTGGAGCACACCACGGAGCCAGAGAAGCAATAAGGCAGTGAGACACAAAGACCTAGGCGACCAAGACTAGGCCACAGTGCCGACCCCCTGAAGTGGAAGCAGCGATCCTGAGGTTAGAGGCTGAGCTGCAGCAACCATAGATGGAGGAGGAACCTGAGGGAGGGCGGAGCTATTCAAAGGCAAAAGAGGTGGAGAGCCGTAGGGCAGCAAATGGCCTCAAGTCCATGGTGAAGAAGATGTAATGTCCAACAGAGGGAGGCCGAATGGCCGATGGTCCACGCTGGAGTCAAGGGTGGTAAGAGAGCACAGCTGCAGTCTCACTGGGAAGAACACTGTAGACCAGAATCTGCACTGCTGGAGTCATATCGACACCATCACTTTGTTTGCAACTGGAGTCTTATCAAAATGAGTCATGGATATCTGTTAGGAATGGTCACCTAGGAAAGGGGAAACAAACAAACAAAAAAATACATGATCATCCATTTGATCACTGGATGGCAAACAAACCAAGAGTAGTAATGGTGTTAAAGGAAAGCTTCAATGGTTCACAAAGCTTATTTTTACCATCTATAAAGTTTAGTAAACAACTTCAACATAAAAACAGAATGCTTCTGTTCATTTCAAAGCCTAATGGTAGGCTACTTACCTGGTTCTTTAAGTCCATTAACAGCAAAGAGAAAAGGGTGAAAATGAGCTTCTTTCAAACACAAATCTCCCTCACAGCCACGAGCTCAGATCACCAAAGACTAAACCTTAACAAGCCGCTCTTCAGACAATATATCAGGAACGCATTCATCTCGTTAATTCAATTAATTAACCACCACCTGGCAGTAATTAATGTTATCATTTGATTATGAGTTCCAACTAGCGTTGATTGAAAGAGACCGTTCAATCTCTTCTTCAAACTCTGTTTGAAAAAAACACTGGGGGGAGATGGACAGTGTTTTGAGGCCGCAAAGGCCGGCCTGATAAAACAGATCCTAGCCTATATTTTGACTAAGAGTAGTTAAAACACACACGTCACATGACAGCGGAAGTGGCGTGGATCGTAGAGCGTGTGGTTAGGCAATGAGTTGTGATGCAGTCGGACCCGAATTCGAGTCTACTATCAGCCGAACGTATGAGATGTGAAAGTTCTAGGCTGCGTTCCAAACCGCATACTCAGTGAATAGGTACTTAATTTAAAACTTAAGTCCTTACTCAACGAGCGCTAAAAAAGTAGGTACTTTATAGCCAAATCTAGTTGAGTATGAATGCGAACCGGACATCTGCTATGTTATTCTCGCCTACTCTTTTATGAATACTGAGGATTCGAACGTACTTTTTTGCTCGCCTACTCTTTTCCCCTACTATATAGTAGGGAAGTATGCGGTTTGGAACGCAGGGATGAACTATCATGAAGGTCTCACGTGTTATATTTTGCAAATGAACTAAAATCGAAACCATGATGTTGTTTTTTGCCTTCATTAAACAGCACAAGACATTATAGGCATTTTAATGTAAAGTATATTTTAATTTTCCTATATTATTGTGTAATGTAGACTACTTTTGAAATATTCATTTTCATTCATATAGGCTGTATACACCTACATTTATAGGCTATATGGATTTTACGTCATAGGGATAATTGTATAAATCATTGTTACGTTATGATAATTGTTTGGCATCATAAAACATAATTGGTAATGTAATGTAGACTGGGACTCTCATAATTAAAAAGATGTTTGAGCCCTCTTTATTGAACAAATCAATAGGCTACTTTGTCTTTGTTTAACAAGCAGTTCACGGGTTGAAGCTCTCAATATCAAAGATCAAGAGACTTATGCATGTAATTTTCTACATGGCAGTTCAATTAACATTGTATTTTTAGACCATTGGTATTAAGTGACAAGGAGCAAATGCCTAAAATGCAGCAGTCAGAATGCAGGAAATCACATCTATTTGATTCACAAATTGTGAAAGTGCAAAATCAAATAAAGTGTTTAAACCATTAAACAATACAGGAACAAGACAGGATTTTACAAGATCACAACTTCGTTAAGAAGGTACTCACAAGGTACAGACATGGCACAGGACAGCAAACACAAGATGAGGATCAAATAGGGAGAAACAGACATTGACAGCAGGTGACATAGATGAAGCAATGATGACCAAACGAGAGTAACAAGCACAAGAGAACGAGACACACAAACACACACACAGCCCAAACACAAGGCCATGTGCCTGCACACAAAACAAGGATCTGTCATGATCCCGCCTCAAGAGTAGGACAAGAGGGCAGAATCATGACACATACAGAAGTGAAATTAATACAGCAAATTCACACACCTCAATTGAGAATTGAGTTTAAAACAGTCACCACCAATGGAACAAATGATCTCTTCTAAATATTCCTCTATCCGTAGCCTGCTCCCCGAAGGAAGGATCTCCAAGCAGGAATGGAGGGGATGAGTCTGGTCTGAATATATTGATAATGCCATTTTCTCCCCCCCAAAAATTGTGAATAGCTCTTGTAATGTGCTCTGTTTTTGTCCGATGATCTTATTTGCTTCATTGATTACTCGTGTTAGTTTATTCTTCTGTTTCACTGTTATACCATGAAACAATTATAAGTTGAAACACTTTCAATCATTGATCTATAAACAATGGTTAAGAGCCTCCTTTCAATGTCAAAATTTCTTAACTTCCTAAGTAGACTTAAACGCTGTCTAGTTTTCTTATGTAGCCCATAAAATCCAAAGGGAAAGTTTATCATCAGTGTACCACCATATTTTGCTCTATCTTTACGCCTTTTAACATTATTAATATTCCTATTTAACACAGATGTCATTTGCTAATTACATAAACTATAAGCTTAATTCATATTTATAAATATATATTTAGAACATGTGTGTGTATATACAGAAGGAAGTATGTACAGAAAAGTTTGGGCCCATGGTGGTCTAACATAACATTTTTATGTTAATATTTAAGCAGTGCTGCAAGTCTGATCATAAGTAAGGACATTCAAAGTATGGACAGGACTGTTCAAAAGTTAAACATTTTGTTGCAGTTATTGCTGATGTAATCAGCGTTGACAGCCTGTTTTTTGTAATGTAATTATGTTTTTGTTATTTCTTTTGAGGACCTTGTAAAATCTTAGGGCTTAACGAATCTGCAGCCATTGATTGTACATCCAATGCCTTTGAAAGCATGAATGTGCTATATTAAGTTTTGTATGGATTCGTAAACTTGTATGGATTCTCTGCACTTGCATGACACTATCAGAGTTTTGTAATAAAATGAACAACAATAAATATAGGCCTACCTGTATCAGAAATCTTGATTTAAAACAGTTACCAAAGACACCATACAGTCAGTTATTTAAATACTGCCACCTGCTGGTATAAAGTGGTCCATTGCGGTGGAAACCACTTTAAATATATTATAGCGCTAACAGTAACAACTCTGCACACATAATAAGTTCTTAGGTTAACCTATATTACCAACTGTATTGAGCCATACAATGCGCTCATTAAACGTGACTGGTGATGTCTGGATAGGCATGATATTAAATAGCTGAAATAAACTACTTTTGCTAACATATTTATTTCGGTCCAGGTTTCTTTTTATTCATTGATTTTTCTTCTTCTAACGTTACTCTACGTTAGTTCTGCATATTATGACCATAGATGATTATGACCGTTCTAAAAGCTTGGCTTTTATTTTGATAGGCCATATTTACTATTACTTCCGGGTCACGTGGCACACCTGTCCTTGTTTCAATGTAGTAGATCTTCAAGCGGAAAAATGGAAAAAGGAATTTCAAAAAAAACAAAATCGGACTGTTATTTGATTTTGGTTTTTTCGTTTTTTCTTTTTTACGGTTTCTTTGTTTTTGGTTTGAAACGACTAACGAAAAAAGGGTGGTTTCTCGTTATTTTGTTTTTTGTTTCAAACGTAAAAAACAAACTATCAAAACGTACACGGACCCGTTACTGTTTCATATTTCTGTTCTCAGATCTGCTGTTATAATAATTATTATTATTATTCTGTTCTCTTTGCCACAAACAATCCCTGAAAGAGGAAACCATGAGCTCCGTTTCCTTCCTTCCTGCTGCAGGAATGCTGAACACAAGCTATAGCGATCATAAATAATGTGCAGCCGAGATTTATAACTCTATATTTACTAAGCACTCATTACAATCCAGAACAGAAGACGCATTAAACACTCACACTCCAATAAATGAAATATCAGCACATGAATCTCCCAAACACTGACGTCACGAGAGAACGCCACGGCCAACAACACCATTCAAAGTATATTCTTAATATTGATTAAGTTGCTTCACACATAAACTATGTGTATTTGTGCGCCTTAATCTTTTTGAGTTAATACTCAAAATGTAATTACAACCACTTCATGTTTTTATATTAATGACCACTTTAGGATTGGACTTTATTTGTGAGAATACCCCAAAAAAGTGAAAAACACTCTAAAAAATGCTGGGTTGTTTTAACCCATTTCTGGGTCAAATATGGACAAACCCAGCCATTGGGTTATGTTTTTAAATGACATTTTTAACCCAATGTTTGAGTTTGTCCATATTTGACCCAAAATTGGGTTAAAACAACCCAGCATTTTTTTAGAGTGTATTTATAATGCATATTATTTTATTTAGTCTACAATGATATCAAAACAAAACAAAAACCCCAAAGAAAAATGTACTGTTTTTTTGCATTAAAAATAATTTATAAAATAAACAAGTGGTTTAAAATGTATATTTGATTTAGTCTATTATGATATGGAAATAAAAAATAAATAAGTGAATGTATGTCACCTACAACAATGTATTTAACCCAACCCAGCTGGGTTATTACGGAAATGACCCACCGAAAAATTTATGTCGCCTACAACAAAACTAAATGATGCAAACACTGAAAATCATAAAAAATATAATGAATATTATTTTATTTAGTCTATTATGATATGCAAATAAAAATCAAAACCACAAAGAAAAATGTTCTGTTGCCTAACAATAAAAATTGCATTAAAATCAATCCTTTATGAAATAAATCAAGTGGTTTACAGTAATTTCCTCTTTAATATAAGCACTGTATATTAATAAGCCATGACATCTGCGGTATTTGTTCGATTTGCTCGACTATTAAAACATAGTTCTTGAAGGATGTTTAGTTTCTTCTCTATGATGCATGAGATGGGCTTATGCTAGACTTCAGGATCACCAGACACATTTTTACTCTATTTTACAGTGACGTAATGCTCAAAGGCAATCCGGGACACGTCATTGCGCGCCACGGCGAGGGGTGCGCGCGCCTCGAGGATTTATGAATGAACACACGAAACGTCACCTTACACCTTCACGACTATCGATCACACACACTGTCCGATTAAATATCACGGGGTCAGTGATCTAGGGCCGGGTGGGCGTTTGTAAAGCGCGCGCCGGCATCGCGCGTCCCCCCCCCCGCGCCTCACACATGGCTCGCGCCACTCCGCCGCTTCTGGACCAGATGAACGGATTCGCTCCGGGTTCTTCACGCGTTATGATCCGGTGAAGAGCCATGCGCTCGAGACGCGATTCCCGCGCGCGTTCCGTGTAAACCCGACGCTTTCCTCAACGCTTGATCGGTTCCGCTGACTCGCGCGGCTCGACCCGGTTCTGTGACACCGAGAGTGTGTGTGGCTGGAGAAACAGTGTGTCCAGTCCCATGTTGCAGCCGAACCAGCACGAACATGCCCGCTCAAAAGATCCGGTGAAATACGGCGAACTGGTGATCCTCGGGTGAGTGATGATGATGATGATGATGATGATGAAGATGATGAAGCGCATTTACTACAGCAGCGCCGGATGTGTTACTCACTTAATAATGTTGGGTTAAAAATAACCCAACTGTGGGGTGGTAGCGGCAGCACCTTCCCAACTGGGTTATTTTAACCCGAAAGCATTGGGTTAAGTTAACTAGTTGTTTTTTGGCTAATTTATTAGTTTAATAAATTAATACACTTTGTTTCGAAATACTGATTGTTTATTTGTATAAAACACCAAATACGTCTCAACAGATATATTTGCATATATATATATTACAAACTAAACATTAGTGAGTCTAGTCTTATAGCTTACATAATTATGTACATGAATTCAAAATACACAAGTGTTCATGCAACATATGTTTTAACCCAACCCAGCTGGGTTATTACGGAAATGACCCACCGATTTTAAAAATAACCCAACATAGTGACCCCAATATGTGTAACCCAATGTTTGGGTTAAAAATTAATAACCCAACGTTATTTTATTTTATTTTTTTACTTTGTATTCAATGTGTCAAAATTTAAATTAATTTGTTACAATTTGGCAACAGTCGCGTAACAGTGCGAACAGATAGATCTGACGTATAATGCGCTTTATGTTCAATAAATCTGTCCAATCTGACGTATTTACATCACAATACAGGATTGCACATCAGTTGTGTTGTTGCGACTCTATTGTGCTGCCGATGAACTGCAGTGAACCTGTTAATGAAGTTATTATGAACTATTTCTCGAGCGATATTACAGAACGATGTTGCTGATATACACATAAACAACTGTGATGATCGTAAACACGTTCTATGAACTTTACGAATGCATGTTTAATATACAGTAGCCTAATATTATTGATCTCACTATCAGTTGAGCCGAACACTGATTCTATTGTCTTATATAGACCTGAATCTAAATTAGTTTCATATTTGATGTAGTTTGCATCATCGATTCTGTTTATTCGCTGCTTTGAAACATCTGTATTGTGTAAAGGGCTGGAGAAATAAAGCAGATTCGACTTGACATAAATGAAGCAGATCGCCGAGAGCGGTTGCATGGATGCATAGATTAGGAAACAAGAGGAGTTGCTTTGCTTGATGAAAATATCCATCAACGGTTGATAAATCATCGGTGTTATTAACAGAGCGCGCGGCCGTGAGCGCGTGACATAGCTAATCCACTCAGGAAATGAGAGCGTAAAATGTTTCCGCCTACACGCGTGTGTGTGTGTGTGTGTGTGTGTGTGAGAGAGACCAGGAAGTGCCTGTGCAGGGCAGGAACTCCTCGTACTCTGCTTCATCATGCTTCACCTTCACCTTCCTCACAGGAGAGAGATTAGACTTGATCAATCCCAGTCAGCGTTATCTCCAGCGCTTTGTTTCAAAGCATCACGGTCATAAACAGGAAACATTATAATTTATGATCATAATCTGCATTTCAAGAGCAGATCTGTGCGAGGAAGCTGCTGTAACTTCATAGTGTTCTGGTCTACACCCATCAAGGATGCTGTTTATTGTCATTCGTTGTTCTTGTTTTAACGCTCTGATGATGAAACATTTTAGAATAATTTTACTTCATTTGAATGGAAACTTGTTAAAGGTTTCGTGTCTTGCTGTGTGAACACACACATAACTCATGGCCGTGATGTGAACAGGTTTAATGGTGCTGTGAACAACAGTCTCAGTTTGTGCTCCTCGTGTCAGAAATGCCGCATTGGAAATGAATGGAGAGTTTCCTCTAGTGGAAGCGTTTGGAACTGCAGCTCTCACTGAACGCTCGTTTACTGAGAGATCGGCTCTCACGCGGACACACATATACACACAAAATATATACAAATTGAAAATAATATTTGTGCATTTTTCATAACAATAAACGTAAAATTCTGTAAGTTTTTAAACTTTTTCTCACGTCAGCAATAATCTGCCGAGTGTCTAAGAGATCAAACTTCAGTCTGTCGCTCTGAAGCGTTGGAGATTCTCCACAGTTTAAGATGGACATTTAAAATAAATATAAAGTAAATATTTATATTTATTTAGTACCATAAAATCCCATACAAACAAAATATATAGAACTAAAATATAGTAGAGCTACATTAATTGAAATAATTAATTTCTAAAAAAAAATTAAAATAATTTGTCATGTTTGACGACACATGAGAAGAGTAAGTCAGTCTCTGTAATATCGAGCATTTACTGTTTGCATCTGTGTTATTACTGAGATATTAATTCGTTTGAATTGTTTCTCATCTTTGCGCATGCATTATGATCTCACTGAGATCATACAGACGGTAAAGCATGCCTCATGTTTCGACAGCGAGTGTTCTGTCATCTCTGCAGGAACGCTATATAGGAAGGTTGTACACCGGACCATTTATTTTAAGTCAGGGTATGCGACTATATAGAAAAATAAGCATTTGAATATTTCATTGAGTGTGTGTATGTGTGCGCGCGCGCGTGTGAGTGCGGTTGCATGCATTCATGCGAACGGTCTCTGCTGTCCAGTTGCTGAAGCAGCACTTTGACCTCTGCGCGCACACACACACACACACACACCTACACACACACACACACACACACACACACACACTCAGTGTTATGATGCTCCGGCAACATCTATGCCATATATGAATATTCATCCGTTCATAAGCCCTGAAATGCTGTGGTTTATATGAGCGCATGTCTGTAACACACACTCTGTATCACACACACACACACACACACACACACACACACACACACACACACACACACACACACACACACACACACACACACACACTCGGAGTCGGAGCGCAGCTGTGCCATTGAAACGCCAGTCGCCTCGCTCTTTCCTCGAGTCTGAACAAAAGCACCTCTCTCTCTGCACGCTCACACTGAGGCCAGTGTTCGATCCGACTCGTTAATTAGCTCATTATGGACGTCACATGCTTCTGAACATCTGAACCGCGCGACTAAACGCTCCAGTTTTCAGTGCTTGAGGATATCTATAGAAACAACAGTAGATTTTATGTTTATTTCAAAGTATGCATACATATATATATATATATATATATATATATAGGGCTGTCAAAACGATTAATCGCGATTAATCACATCCCAAATAAAAGTTTGTGTTTACATAATATATGTGGGGGCACTGTGTATAATTATTTTAGATATATAAACACACACACATGCTTGTATATATTTAAGAAATATTTTCATGTATATTCTGTATATAGATTTATATATAATTTATATTATATATAAATATAAATATTTTATATATAAATAATATTTTGTTTTCTTATATATACATGCATGTGTGTTTTTATATATATCTAAAATAATTATACACAGTACACCCTATACATATATATATATATATATATATATATATATATATATATATATATATATATATATAAATATATATATATATATGTGTGTAATTTTTTTCCCAAATATTTAAGTATTTTTAGAGTGTAGTAGCCTAGGATTTGATTGGTGATTGGTGGATTTTCCGTACGGCATCATAATATCGTTTATATCGGGTTATATCGTTTTTTTTCCTATGAGTTGCGCTGTTAAACACAATCTTTTATAACTAAGTTGAAATAATGTTTGAGTAACATCGTTACACCAGTAGGTGGAGACAAGTTAAAATGTGTTTGTCATTGAATCATTCATTTAAGAGATTCGTTCAAAAATGTTGATTCATCCAGTAATGAAGTAATTGAAGTATAAGTGAGCCATTGAATCATTTATTCAGGAGATTTGTTAAAAAACCCTGATGAGTGAGTCATTGAATCATTCATTCAAACTGATTTTTGATATATAATTCATTCCATTTAATGAAACATTGTAAATAGGCTCTACTGCAGCAATTAACATTTAGTCAGAAGCTCTAGTAAATTACATGTTGTTTTGTTTATTTGTGTGTTTAGAATCGTGTGAGAATCGCAATCTCTATTTGATTCTCTATTTATCCGGAATCATGCAGCTCTAATTGATTTAACTACACTGAATTTTTTTTGTTGGTTTAGCTTAAAAAAGTAAGTAACCTGGTTGCCTTAAAATTTTAAGTTCATTGAAATGGAAAAAGTGAGTTAATACAATGAAGAGGATCTATTTAATCATCAGAAACTCAAAATAATAAGTTATCTGAACTAAATAAATTATTTAAGTTGATTTGACAAAAGAAAAAAATGTTGTGATTACAAATAATGAAAATTATTTTTTACTGTGTGTACTCCTGTGATGACCACAGGGTCACTTCAAATGTAATGACTCGTTATGTGTTGACTTTACCGGTTAATATCTTTTGATATAAGCAGTTATTGTAACAGTGGCATAAGATTCAATTCACATTTATTTGTATAGCGCTTTTAGCGAAAAATATATTACACAATGTAATAATTTACCGCAGAAACAACAAGCTCATTGAAGTAATGAATAATGAAGATGCTGAAGAACAGGTTGAGTGTGTGTGTGTGTGTGTGTGTGTGTGCAGGTATAATGGCTCTCTGCCAGGAGGAGACCGGGGCCGCAAGAGGAGCCGCTTTGCTCTTTACAGGAGAGCGAAGGCCAACGGCGTCAAGCCCAGCGCGGTGCACGTCCTCAGCAACCCTCACGACAGCAAGGTGCGTTTCATGCAGCACATCGCAGTGCAGTGCATTGTGGGATAGTGAGAGAGCGTGACCTTTGTTTTGCAGGCGGTGAACAGCAGGGGGCAGCACAGCATCTCCTTCACCCTCTCCAGGAGCCAGACCGTGGTGGTGGAGTACTGCCACGATAATGACACCGACATGTTCCAGGTGAGTCCAGCGGGAGAACCCGCTTTTCTTTTTTTTACCTTATCGAAATCGAAATTTAGAATCGATAAGAATCATTCAAATTCAGCCGATACCCAACCCTGGTTAAGTCTTCATGCTTGTGTTGGATGTGTCCCATAATGCCGTGTGCAGATCGGCCGGTCGACGGAGAGCCCTATAGACTTCGTGGTGACGGATACGCCGGGAGGGTCCAAGGAGAGCGAGGACTCGTCTTCGGCTCCCAGCACCATCTCACGCTTCGCCTGCAGGATCGTCTGCGATCGCAGCCCGCCGTTCACCGCGCGCATCTACGCCGCCGGCTTCGACTCCTCCAAGAACATCTTCCTCGGGGTGAGTGCTCATCCTGGGAAATTGCAGAATAACACTGTGCAGGATCGTCATTTTAGTAGGAAATATCGATAACGATAATTCTCCATATTTGAATGCCGATAACCGATATATTGGCCGATAAATTCGAATCCGGATTTTTATGTGATTTTTTTTTTTTTTGAGAGCCTGATGACAAAAACAAGTCTCACCATTAACCCTCAGGTGCTCTTCGGTCATTTCTGACCGAAAAATTTTCTGTTTTGAATTTTTAAAAATCACAGCTTCATCTGAATGTTACGAAACTCTGTGACTTTTATGGCATTGGGTATGTGAACACACAAAAAAATTGAGGTCATGATTTGAGCAATTTAAGTGGTCGTAAAAAAAATGAGTCACACTTTTGCTCTTCTGTCAAAAATGACCGACCCATAGGAAATGAATGGGAAATTGACAAAAAAAAAAAATCTTTGAATTTTTGGATGTGCAATCTACAAATCGGCCACAATTCTAAAAAAAAAAAAGTACACCGCAGGAAAGGGGTGACACTCTACAACATCTAGAGTGCAAAACAGACACACACACACTCACACAAACACACTTTTATACACTTACACACCAATAAATTTTGATTACAAAAAGTATGTTTTGAATTTTTAAAAATCGCAGCTTCATCTGAATGTTACGAAACTTGGTGACTTTTATGGCATTATGTATGTGAACACACATAAAAAATTGAGGTCATGATCTGGGCATGCTAAGTGGTCTTAAAAAAATAGTCACACTAGTGGTCTTTGGTCAAAAATGACCCCCATAGGAAATGAATGGGAAATTGTAAAAAAAAAAAAAAAAAAAAAATGAAAAAAAATTGTGAATTTTTGATTTTTGTCAATTTTTTTTATAAGAAATAGTTTTTGAGATTGCTTCAACTATATATTCAAATCCACCACCAACAACAAAATGTGTTCATAAACATCTGTTGAATTCACATGCCTCTCCACATAGAGAGCTGTACATGCCATCTAGTGGTCACACCATGATTCTACACTTTTTCTCTATACTGTAACCAGATGGTGCTAATTTTCTTCAAAAAATATATATATATTTTTTCTGAAGGCCTAGACTCTATATTAAACTAAAATACTGCATTAATATTTTTTTGAAAAAATAATATATATATATATATATATATATATATATATATATATATATATATATATATATATATATATATATATATATTTTTCCATGGCAAAAATAAACCATAAATATTGCATAAATATTAATAAATTCAATTAAATTGTCTCAAAATACTAAATTAAAAAGAATAAATATTATAGAACAAAAATAAATTGCATTGGTTTTACTGGGATGGAGAAAGTTTAAATTTTAGGTGTCCGGGAAGATAAAGTGTGACGAAACGAAGAGCACCTGAAGGTTAAAAGACATGTCCTAAAAACACAATTATAATGTTTTGATTATAATTTTATGTAGCCAATATTATAGACTTGCGCTGCACATGTTGAATTCTTTTTAAAGTGATTTTAATCATGTTTAAAACAATTGAAAATCATCATGTTGAACAGTCGCATCTGAAGTGTCTCAGCTGAAGGAAATAATACATTATTTATCGACTTTAATATAGCGGCTAAATTTTCTTATCAGGCCGATAATGATAATTATAAATGTACTTATACATATGTATAAGTGTATACATATATACACTTATACATTATAAATGAACATATATCGGCCGATACCGATATCGTGGCAATATATATCGTGCATCCCTAGTTTAATTGCAACATATTTCGATCGTGCATCCCTAGTTTAATTGCAACATACATCTGAACCATAAAAATTACGGATGCACGATATATCGGCCACCTTATCGGTAGTTTTTCACCTTCACGCAATAGGCAGTGGTGCATTATGCTTAAATCCATTTTTGCATTGCAAAGGTGGCGCAGAAGCGCTTCAAAAGTGGAAGTAAAGTAAAGTTAACCACAAGAGCTAGTTATTTTAGGGTAGTGACAATCACTGTTCAGCGGTGGCGTGCATTGCATGTACATTTTTACAGTTACAGCATACTAACTTTACACAGGCCTTAACTCGGCTGTGTAATTTGTCATTTCACACACATTCCTAGAGTAAATGCATCTCTCATGCAGGAGAAAGCAACTAAATGGAAGAATCCGGATGGTCACATGGACGGCCTGACGACCAATGGCGTGCTGGTGATGCATCCGGTGGGTTTCCCTGAAGACCCGAAGCAGGGCGTGTGGAGAGAGATCTCGGTGTGTGGAGACGTGTACGCCCTCAGAGAGACCCGATCCGGACCCATACGCGGACCGCTGGTGAATATCACACACACACACACACACACACACACACACACACACACACACACACACACACAGTGTTGCCGGTGCTCCTGGTGTTCAGAAGCAACACCGTTCACATCACGGCCCCTCCCCCACATACAAGTGATGTGGTGTGCTTCTCTCTCACTCACTCACTCACTCTCTCTCACTCTCTCTCTCTCACTCTCTCTCTCTCACTCACTCTCTCTCTCTCTCTCTCTCTCTGTGTGCAGGCAGTGGGCGAGAGCAGTGCTCTACAGGACGGGTCTCTGGTGGATCTGTGCGGAGCGACTCTCCTGTGGCGTACGGCTGACGGCCTCCTCAAGTCCCCGTCTCTCCGGCACCTCGACACACTCCGCCTGGAGCTGAACGCGGGTCGCCCGCAGTGTCCCGTGGGTTTGAGCACGCTAGCGTTCCCGAGCCTGCCGCGCTCACACAGCCTGGAGGAGCGCCAGCCGTGGGCGTACCTCGCGTGCGGACACGTGCACGGCCGACACGACTGGGGCCGGCGCCCCGAACGCCACCGCGAGCACGAGGAGAGTGTGTGTGTGTTTGCTGGGAGCCACGGGGAGTGTCCCCTGTGCCGGACCGTCGGCCCGTACGTGCCGCTGTGGCTCGGCTGCGAGCCGGGTTTATACGTGGACGCCGGCCCCCCGACGCACGCATTCGTTCCCTGTGGACACGTGTGCTCGGAGAAGACGGGCCGGTACTGGGCCGAGACGCCTCTGCCTCACGGGACTCACGCTTTCAGACCCACGTGCCCGTTCTGCTCCGCCCCGCTCACTCACACACACACACACACACGCCTCATCTTCCAGGGGCCCATCGATTGATGAAGGGGCCGAATGAGGGACGAAACGGGACGGGAGTCTCAACGACAGGTCGAGTAATCGTGTCTCTTCTGCTCACTTAAAGCTACACTGTGTGATTTTTACCCCCATCTAGTGGTGAAACGATGTATGACCATCCAGTGAATATTAGTTTCTGTTCCTCTCAATTCCGATTTGGTTTGAACTCCTACGGTGGCCAATGTAGTCCAAGATTAACATGGCTTCCAGTTCGACCTCGTCCATGAGTGTTAACTCAAACGTAAACGCGAAACGGCAAAGCTTGAATTAACGGGTATGTCCCTCTTTGGCTAATGTACTTTCAAGATGGAGCGACCGACATTAGATCCCCTCACCCGTATGTACGAGAATACTTTATTACTTGAATGAAGTAAATCTACATTAATAAGCACATATATATATATATTTGAAAGAACTAAGTGTTTTTAGCTAAGAATACACTAAAAGAGTTACTCAGTGTAGCTTTAAGGTCCTTGCACACGGAGTCTGAAATTTGCATATGCGTTTTTTCGTATTCGTCATTCGGTGGCTCTGAATCGCAAAACACCTCAAAATGCCACGAATGCGAAAAACGCAGAAAATCGAAACGACTTTATGACGGACGACAGTGTGTAAACGTGATTGACACAACGTGAGGTTGTATTTATTTTTTACCGTGCAAAAATTTTGGACGCGAATTCCTGAAATGTTTGATCGTAAATAGCGCATTTGTAGTTAAAAATTATAGAAATGTATATGAATTTGTTTTTAGAAAATGGTTTTCTTTTTGGTTTATCTTCATTTCTTTTCGACTGAAGAAAGACATGAACATCGTGCATGAGTAAATTATCAGGAAATGTTAATTCCGAAGTGAACGAATCATTTAAATACCGCACAACGATTACCTTCTAATGCTTGCTTTCCGATAACAAGCTAATTTTGCCACAAAAGATGCACCGAAACGCTAAAAAAAGTGAAACTTTGTACGTGAGCAGTTGAAGGCATCGATTTCTTCGAGATTCCCGACCCTTTCCGACCCTCGACGGCCGAAACTCAACATCACACACACACACACCAGAAACCTTTATTAAAACGCTTGTTTTCAGCAATAAACTCAGCTGGTAGATCCACCGTAGAGATGCAAGCGGTTCGATCCGTGTTCCCTCAACCTCGAAGGGCTTTCCTCGTCTAGCCCTCACGTTTCTTCTTCTTTTCCTTTATTTCTTCTTCTTTTTGTTTGTTTTTAGGATGTTTTAGCATTAATTGACAGTTGTAGCTGCAGTATACGCCGTAGTCGTTTGAAATTGTCAAGATGTCATATTTTTCTACATGACTGTGTTACTAAGCTTGTTTAGTAACTTGTTTTATATACAAGTGTTTCACATATAGCAGTATATAGAATATATATATATATATATATAAATATGAATATATTATTTTCTGTGTATGATTTGAGTCCAGGAGAGTGTGTTGAAGGAACGCCTCACTGTGCCGACGACACGCGTCCCGTATGATGAATGTACGACTCCGGCGCTTTGTTACTGTCTACAATCTCCTGGTGCTAACGATGATTCTAACGATGATTCTTACGATGATTCTAACGAAGATTCTAACAATGATTGAAACGATGATTCTAACGATGATTGAAATGAAGATTCTAACGATGATTCTAACAATGATTCTAATGATGATTAAAATTAAATTCTTACGAAGATTCTAACGATGATTCTAACGATGATTGAAATGAAGATTCTTACGAAGATTCTAACGATGATTCTAACGATGATTCTAACGATGATTGAAATGAAGATTCTTACGAAGATTCTAACGATGATTCTAACGATGATTGAAATGAAGATTCTTACGAAGATTCTAACGATGATTCTAACGATGATTCTTACGATGATTCTAACGAAGATTCTAACAATGATTGAAACGATGATTCTAACGATGATTGAAATGAAGATTCTAACGATGATTCTAACGATGATTCTTACGATGATTCTAACGAAGATTCTAACAATGATTGAAACGATGATTCTAACGATGATTGAAATGAAGATTCTAACGATGATTCTAACAATGATTGAAACGATGATTCTAACGATGATTGAAATGAAGATTCTTACGAAGATTCTAACGATGATTCTAACAATGATTCTAATGATGATTAAAATTAAGATTTTTACGAAGATTCTAACGATGATTCTTACGAAGATTCTAACGATGATTCTAACGATGATTGAAATGAAGATTCTTACGAAGATTCTAACGATGATTCTAACGATGATTCTTACGATGATTCTAACGATGATTGAAATGAAGATTCTTACGAAGATTCTAACGATGATTATTACGATGATTCTAACGATGATTCTAACTATGATTCTAACGATGATTGAAATGAAGATTCTTACGAAGATTCTAACGATGATTCTAACGATGATTCTTTCTTTCACGCTGAACTTCACTGATTGTTTCGCTTAGGAAAGATGGCAGCGCTTTATGATAACTTTCATCAATGTGTCATGACAAACAGATAATTATAATCTAATTACATTAGTGGTTGTCGGTATCGTTATGAACACTATTTTGTATATTTATGATATGTCAGTGCAAGTTGCATTTTTAAAACATATCAAACTTGCATTTTAGTCTGAGACTCGTCCACACACACACACACACACACACACACACACACACACACACACACACGAACTAGTGTGGCTGTAACAATATGGCCAAAATTGAGCCAGAAGACTCAGATAAGAGGCTGAAATCAAGATTGTTAATCTGTGATAAAGCATTCCTTTGTTTTTGTTACGTTTTTGTTGAATTTTCTTGTTATGTGTAACAAAATGTTTTTGTGTTCAGCTTTGACAAGTAAAAAATACTTCAAATCAACATCTCCAAAAAAACAAAATCATCTTTCAGAATGTCTAAATTTTACCCAAAGCGATTGCATTGCATTCAAGCTATACATGGTTTTGATTAGCTAATGCTTTGTATATATTAGCTAATTAGCTTTGTATTAGCTAATGCTTTTGAGTTATTAGAGTGTGCGATAACACCTCAGCAAACATGACACACCAGATGTATGACATCTAATGCAGACAATGTTATTGATGAAAGTTATTTTTATAAAGTGTTCCCGCCAGTTGTCACACACACACACACACACACACGCCTGCACACGTCACACTGTGCATCCGAGCATTATAAGCTAAGCGCTAAATGACGCTTCGAACGGCAGGGTTCAGAGGTTAAACCGCTCTACTTTACCTCAGACCACAGACCTCCGTCCACGGCCCCGTTTGGTTCTTCTTCACCCGGCCGATGAAGCCAGATTCCGTGGAAGCTTGTGTCCACCGCAGAATAAAACTTTTTAAAAGATAATTACGACTTTATCTCCCGATTCTGACTTTATTTCGTAGTCTTGCGTGTTTTAAAGTCAGAATTGCTTTTTCTTTTCGCAATTCTGACTTTAAATATCGCAATTGTGAGATGAAAAGTCGCGTTTACGAAACGAGCTTCAACAGAATCGACATAAATCGCTTTCCCTTGATATTATGAGATGGTCAAGCATGAATCAGGTTTATTTCTAGGACACTAGAATCGCTGCATATTAATGCAATACCTATCCGTGGTCGTTTGCTCATTCTGAATCTGTATGCACTCGGTTTTTCAATGGAACAAAAAAATAAAAAGGACACATTTGGAAGAAACGCATCTTCTTGATGCAGCTCTTTTATTTTAACCCATATGCACAATATGTCAAGTTGCCTACATGATGCTTTATGCACTGATTCATGTTCTATTGAAATGCTGCATTGGTGCGTTGCGCCACGTTTAACATCCTCAACACTGAAATGCTGCTGATCCTCCATGATTGCCGAGAAAAGCGTTATATAAATGTAATGAATTATTATTATTATTATTATGTCACGCGCAGAAAAGAGCTTCGTGAAGACGATTAACCTTCATCCTTCCCTCTCACTGTAACACACCTTCCCTCGCGGGTTAAGATGATGACCCCAAGCCCTACAATATACTTTTTTTTCTTCTTTTTTTTTTCAGAAAGCTTATTTTATGTAATTTTATTAATATTTTTAGATTTTTTATTTATTTTTATGTACCTTTTTAAACTAGATTTGATCAATAAATGGCAATTTAAAGCACATTGCTCTCATTCTTTCAACTTAAATTCAAAATAATTACCCTTTTAATTCTGCTCTACATATCTTACAATAATAACACATGATATTTCATAACTCTAGATGGGCGTATATCTCTATATGCAGATGAGCTGTTCTGCTGGGTCCCCTAAAACTGGTTCACACACGTACACAATCAATGTTTTTAGCATTTTTAATTTGAATTTTGATCATTTTTAGGTGTTTCTGTGTAATGAAGCATTCCTAAAGGGGTCAAATTGACCCGCGAGGGAAGGATGTGTTACTTTTTACAATATTTGAGTGTGTGTGCTTGGGGTCGAAATGCCCCAAGGGAAGGATGGATCTGATCTGTGTGTGTGATCTGAACATGTTTCTCCCCTGAGACTGAGACACGAGTCTGATCTCCGCTGTAAATCGCATGTGTTTCCACGTCTTCCGAACCACCTTCCACTCACATTCAGCTCAGGTTTACACTAGTCGAAGTTTACAAATGTTGGTTTAGCAGGGTTAGGACTGTCGATCGTGTGCCTCCCGGAGGTGGAGTGTGTGTTCAGTTCAGTGTGTATGACGTTCCTGAAGAGCTCGTGATTGATCTACTGTGTTTTGAGTGTCGTCTGTTTTGTTGCTTTCGAGTGAGATGTGACGATACTGCACCTTGTGTTTGACCCACTGAATAAAAGCTCTATCTCAGACACGAATCCTGACCTTTGACCTTTTACACTGCCACAATGCACTTAAACCTGTCCGTACCAAACTGATGCTTAAACCCAAGGTGCACTGACAATCACATCAATAAAAGTGATCTTTTCAAAACGCATAAAGGTTTGTTTAATTCTTTATATTTATATTAGTTTCACTTATAAATGTGCATTTCTAGATTGAGGAACTGCACTATCCAAAATGCTTTGGACCTAAGGCTGGTCTTGTTTTAAAGAAGACACGTGACGTGACAGATTATTGTAGAAACGAAATAAATTATGAAAGTGAAACATTGTATGAAAATGTCCAATCCAAGGATATAATATTTATATAAAATATATATATATTACAAAACATGATTTACTCTTAAATTGCAAGAAAATCAAAGCCATAAATCTGAACAAGTAGTTTTAAATTTCAATTACAAGTGATATATATTTTGTAGGGCTGTCAAATGATTAATCGCGATTAATCGCATTCAAAATAAAAGTTTGTGTTTACATGATATATGTGGGTGCACTGTGTATAATTATTTTGTATATATAAATACACACACATGCATGTATATTTAAGGGAAAAAAATATTATTTAGACACAAAAATATTTATATATAATATAAATTATATATAAATCTATATACAGTATATACATGAAAATATTTCTTAAATATATACAAGCATGTGTGTGTGTTTATATAAAGAAAATAATTATAAACAGCGCACCCACATATATTATGTAAACATAAACTTTTATTTTGGATGTGATTAATCGTTTGACAGCCCAAGATTAGTTTAGGTTTAGTATAGGATATTAGAGTTGTAAATATGCAATGGCGGTGGGCCGGTGACACTCAACAAATTGACATGCATTGAAGACTAGCCCTAACATCAAAAATATTTTGAATTGTGTATTTTGATGCTCCAGAGCTCTAATGACAGACATTTCAGTCATATTTCTGCTGTAATGGGGCTCACACTAATCAATCAGCAAGTCTGGATAATGAAGCCAAGGTTGCACGTGTCGGCCACTAGAGGCCGCTGTCGCTCTTCTAATTGCTACGTGATGACGTCACGACGACCGTTGGATTCGCCTCAGAGCACAGGTGAGCGGTTTTTAAGCGATAGTTCTCTTTGAAATTAATTTTTAATATGTTTTATCTTACCTCCAGGGCATCCAAGATGTAGGTGTCTTTGTTTCCATAGTATCTTCAATTTTGATCATTTTAGGTGAAACCGTTGTTGTCTGTCAGTCATACTACACTGAAGGTGCAGGGGGTCCACCTCAAAGAGCAGTCAAAATTAAACATTATTTAATGACTCGTAAATGTAAGTTGCACATTGATGCCCTAAGAGACAAAACGAGTGGTTTTTGTGAGAAAACGAACAGTATTTATATATTTTTTTTACCTCTTGTAATCACAGTGACGCCCAAGTGTGCTGAATCAGTTGTGCAGTGTCCAACTGAACCGAACTGAATCAGTTCAATGTTACGCCGGAAGTGATGCGCATGCGCTGACCGAAGCGCACTACTCTGAGATCAGTTGGCCGTCGATATGGTTATACGAGGTAAAAAAATATAAATACTGTTCGTTTTCTCACAAAAACCACTCGTTTTGTCTCTTAGGGCATCAATGTGCAACTTACATTTACGAGTCATTAAATCATGTTTAATTTGGACTGCTCTTTGAGGTGGACCCGCTGCACCTTCAGTGTATGACTGACAGACAACAACGCTTTCACCTAAAATGATCAAAATTGAAGATACTTTGGAAACAAAGACACCTACATCTTGGATGCCCTGGAGGTAAGATAAAACATATCAAAAATTAATTTCAAAGTGAACTATCGCTTTAACTCTCTCAGGGCCTCAAAAGGTAGACTTTTAAGAATTAGCCTATACAATTAGAGTCCCCCTGTGGAGCAAATCAAGTTTTTAATGTTGTTTATGTGTGTATGTGTTGCTTTAAGACACACCATGTGTAAGTTCATAAGTCGACAGCATTTCTGGTACACAACAGACGGTACACAACACAAGGGAAGGTGTCGAGATATTTTAAGGTATTTTTCAAGGAAAAAAAATGTTTAAATGTCATTTTGGGGAGAAAATAAGAGTTTCAAGGGATAAAATTATTGTCTTCAGGGGGACTTTAATTCAGCCATACACATGGCAAGATGTCCTTACACATGTGCAAATATCCGTAGCTGAAGACATTAGAGCTCTATTTTGATCAGTTTACGAGATTGAATTAAAACATCTCTTAAAATAATTAACATTGACTTTTTAATATTATATTTAGTCAGAGAATTAAAAAAAAGTTTTGTGAATACAATTTTAAAAAAATCAAGAGAGAACTAGACAAAGACGTGCGTATTTTATGTAACAAAAACAATCGATTAAATGATTTAATTCTTTATTTTTGTCATATTTACAGTGATGAATTCCTCATGTACATGTCTAAGACACTGAACACAATTTTACTGTAAAGATATTTCACAACTTTGACAAAAAAATAATAATTTAAGAAGCAATTAAGAACGTAACGAGCAGTGAACGCACGATTGACCTGGACGACTGTACATGAGCTCATATAGATCTGATTGTCATTAAAACAACATTTGGCATCATAATCATATTTACAGTGAAAACAACTGTACAGAATCTCCTGTCATGATGCGCTGCGAATATAAGCCAGAAATAACCAATAACACCATTGAGGTCCATTTTACATTCATATAAAATACAGAAGTGTTATAATGTGTTTAAATGCTGATTTCAATAAGAACTGAAGCGCAAGTTTAAACATGAGCAGATCTTTGACGATTCAATTTTAATATGCAATCATTTAATATTCTCTAAATGAAACTATAATAAGCCTGGTGATGTATTTTAGTTGATAGATACAGCTTGCAGAAGTCTTGAGTTTGGATGAAAGCACTATTATATCACAACACTGGGTTATTCATGATTCAAGGTGTTCAATAATATCTGATGTGATTTCCACACGTTTCTGCTTCAATGAACACATACGGTAGACAATTCTTAAAGGATTCATTCACTTCAGAATTTCGGAACAAAATTTCCGACATCGAAACAACGTTGATCTGGCATTGTTTTGCTCATCGAATTAACGTTAAAACAACGTCAGACGCGGCATTCTTCAAAGCTAAATGAAAATCGAATATTGGTTTGCTTTCCTAACGTTGATTTCAAGTTGATTTTTCTGTTAGTTTTGAAGAATGACGCGTCTGACGTTGGTTCAACATTAAATCGATGAGCAAAACAATGTCAGATCAACGTTGTTTCGATGTCATGTTTCCACGTTGATTCAATGTCAGTTTGCTATCTGGGTTCGATGGGGTCTAACGGGTAATCCGTTAATAAAGCACACGAGTCTCAGTCAGCTGACCCCGTCTTCTTCCTTACCAATATAAATTTATAATTTATACCAAAATATCCAAGCTTTAAAATAATTAGCATGTTATAGCAAATAGCTAACATGAATTAGCATATTGCTAACACGAATTAGCATGTTGTTGGCATGTTTTATCACATTGTTGACATGAATTAGCATGTTTTAGCACGTTGCTATCATGAATTAGAATGAAATAACATTGTTAGCATTTTTCTAAATGTCGCTGGTTTGTTTAGATCAGACTCTTATTCCTCGGCCGGATCATATCGAGTCTTTGAAGCTGAACTGAAACTCACATCTGACCTTCGACCCGTTGGACCCCATTGAAGTCACTATATGGAGAAACCCTGGAGTGTGTTCATCAAAAACACTAATTTCTTTCCCACTGAAGGAAGAAAGACATGAACATCTTGGATGATGTGGAGGAAAGTAAACCACCAGGACATTTTAATGAAGTGAACTCCTCCTTTAAAACATAGAGGGATTTGAAACTAGTCATTAAATACTGAGCAGTTCAAACGTTCCTCTTACACACGGCTTCTCAAAAGAGCGTCGATGCTAGTGCAGAAACTGTGTGAAACCTGCCCCCGGCGGGTCAGAACTCGTCCTCTGAGCTGTCCGCCAGTAGCATGGCGTTGTCCGGGCCGCTACGCACTTCTCTGGGCGGCTGAAGAGGACGAGCATTGAAGAAGAGTTAGAAGATTAAAACCATCAGTGCTCAAGCTAATCTGCTGAAGCTTTCATTGGGCTCAAATGACAGATTGATAACACAATTACCATCTTTCTAGCATGTTTTTAAGAAGATGCTAACATGATTCAACGTTTGCTAGCATGATGCTAACACGATTACCATGATGCTAGCGCATTTTGTCTTTTTTATATCACGTTTTAACCCTAAATTAGCATGTAGCTTTTCACTGCTATCATCTGTAACAAATCCACAAGATTAAAACCATCACTACTCAAGCTAATCTGCTGGTTTGGTTCGTACATTATGCAACATTGAGATTTCATTCACTCTTGCCACTGTTTTGGCTCTTTTCCAAAACCGAGAACTGTCCACTGGTGTTTGAAGCTGTCTCTCCTGGTGCTCGCCGTGTGCAACTACACTACCCCCTGCACTGCTAGCATGATTTTAACAAAATTCGAACGAGATAAGCAGGTTGCTAGCATGTGATGGCATGTTTTAACTAGATTCTCATATGCTTAGCATGGTGTTAGCATTTTTTAACAATATGTTAACATGTTGCTAGAATGTTTTTAGTTAGATGCCAGCATGATTAGCATGTTGCTTGCATGTTTTAACAAGATGTTAACATGATTAACATATTTTGCTAACATGATGGTAGTGCTAGCACAAGTGCTAACACATTATGACTTGTTTTTAATCATGTTTTAACCCTAAGCTAATTACAATTAGCATGTAGCTATTCACTGCTAGCATGTGTAACAAAGCCACAAGATTAAAACCATCACTACTCAAGCTAATCTGATGATTTGTTTAGTACGTTATGCAACTTTGAGATTTCATTCATTTTGTTAGCATAATGCTAACATGAAGAGGATGTTGCTTGCATGTTTTTAACAAGATGTTAAACAATTAACATGTTTTGCTAACATGGTTTTATCAAGATGCTAACACAGTTAGCCTGTTGCTAGCATGATGGTAGTCCTAGCACAAGTCACATTATGACTTTTTTTAATCGTGTTTTAACCCTAAGCTAATTGCAATTAGCATGTAGCTATTCAATGCTAGCATGTGTAGCGAAGTCACAAGATTAAACCCGTCAGTACTACAGCGAATCTGATGAAGCTAACAAAGGGCTCAAATTATAGAATTTATGTACATTGAGACGTCATGACTTGATGCTATGCTTGACTCTTGCCGCGTACCTTCCTCCGCTGGTGTTTGAAGCTGTCTCTCCTCTTGCGGTGGATCAGTCTGATGCTGTAAAGAGCACCGACCAGCAGAAGAGCGCCAGCTATCCCGATGCCAACAGGCGCTAACATCCCCGACACGTAACCAGCCTGGCGGGGCATCATCAACATGTTTTAACACATTGCTAACATTAATTAGCATGTAGCTAGCATCTTGTAGCACGCTGTTAACATGATTTAACTTTACTATAAATTCATATAGAAACAGCTATTTTAAATTGTGATAATATTTCAGTGTTTTAATGTAGATAAATCGCTTTCGTAAACATGAACTAGTGTTAATATGAGCATGAATACGCGCACCTTCTCTCGGATCAGCTCCACCCAGCTCCGCACTGCACACAGCAAACACAGAGCGTTAGCAGTGAAGCTCCTGACGAGACTCACGTTAGCATGGCTGTGTGTGTGTGTGTGTGTGTTCTCACCGAGGCCCTGGTTCCGCTGCACCCAGACAGGGGGAGGGGGGATCAGACTGTAGGGCGGCCGTGTGTGTGGAGCCAGGGTGCTCTCCATCAGGTCCTCCTCACTCTCCTCCTCAGACTCCTCCTCCTCGTCTTCATCAGGCTCCTCTGTAAGACATGGACGTCGGTTCAGCTCGCGGCGTGACAGAAACTAGCGCTATAAACGCACACGCACTAACCTTTAGATTCCAGATCTTCGTGAACAACCGCCAGAGTCTGATGGGTAACTGAGCTCTGTGTGATGTCATCGTCTGCAGGACCAATCAGAACGCTTTACAAAAACACATTCGTTCATCTTGTAGAAGCTGGTATGATGTTAAGGTGTTCCTAATCTAATGTTTAGTTTTTATTTAATTATGTTGGCTTGACCTCCAGACTGTTTTATATCTTTTCTAACCGATCCGACTTACGGTTTTCCTAAAAGCTCGGATTAAAAATCATAAAAAAAAATGCCTTAGACTTACATCGAGGGGGTTAAAACTTGAATTCAATACATCCACTACGTATCTGGGAAAGCCAAACAACTAGCTTAGGACATGTTAACAACAAGCTAAATCATGCTAGCTACGTGCTAATTCATGCTAGCAAAGTTTAATTTCCTTTTAGCAAAGTGTTCATTCCTATTAGCAGTGTGCTAAATCATGTAGCAACATGCTAAGTCATGCTATCAATGTGCTAAAACGTTGTTAAACATGTTAATTTATGAAAGCACTGTGTTAAATCATGTTAGCAACATTTTAAAATATGATAGCGGTGTGCTAACTCATGTTAGCAGCATATTAAAACATGCTAACAATCTGTTAAAACATGCTAATAATTTGTTAAATCATGTTAACCACGTGATAAATCATGTTAGCAAAATGTTAAAAAAGCTAGCAATGTGTTAAATAATGCTAGCAACATACTAATCACAAGCAAAATCATGTTAGCAACATGCTAACAATATAATAAAATATGTTAGCAATCTGTTAAATTATGCTAGCAGCATGCTAAAACATGCTAGTACATTTTTTTACTGTCTCTTAGTAAAACCTTCAAACTTCAAGCTCTTCAAAGTTATTTTAAACTTTCAGCCCTTGCTTTTTTTAAAAGTTTGTCCTCACGCTTCACTCATCTAGTTATTATTATTATATGATTTGGAAGCATCCTCACTTCGCTCCAGTGACGGATCAGGTTCTGTGACGGAGGCTCTCGCTCCAGACGTCTGCCAGTCCAGCGTTCCTGAGAGAAGGACATCAGAGGAAGTGTGCGCCGTATCCATGGACACCGTTCGCTCAGTGTCTCCCGTCGTCACGGCAGCCGACGCCACGGTGACGGACACTACGGATGGCGATGCGACGTCCTCGAAGATCAGAGGCAGGTCTTCGGACGGCATGGTGGCCTCGGTGCCCAGCTCCAGCACGCTCACTGCTTCTGGGAAAGGGAAATGCAAAGCCAAGAACATCAAACACAGAGCCGTGAACATTAATAATGAACACGCAGACTCCTCTTTTAGCAGTCAGCTCCACTTTTCGCCAGTACAACTCAAAATAGAACGTAATTAGGCTGCCGTCGGCGTCCGCTGGGGTTCACAGTGCTACTCTACTCAGAACCAGAACTCTACACTCGTATTTTACTACAACTATTGGCTCTGTTCTTTCACTAAATACTTCATAGACAGATACACTGTTCCTTTGGGTTGTTTAATATTAAAATCATAGACTGTAAATAAACATGTGCGTAGTGTGTGTGACGTCACCGTAGTGTTTCTGAAGAGCGTTAGTGGGCGGAGCCTGCCGTCGCCATCTTGGCCGTGCGTCACTTCTGGATAAACGAACATGCAGCGAGGCGGATTAGCTGAGGTGACGCTAACGCTAGCAGTGACATCAGCGGCAATCCACCTGTCACTCAAGTGTCCACTCCACGCCCCTAATTATGCACAACTTTAAGGCTTAATATCATTTAAACGGATGAGTTATAAAAACATTCACCCCCTCACAGTCGTCATGAAGGGCGACATTAGCGATTCAGACCAAAAACACTTTTAATACCAGACTGTAAACATGTTTTATTCTGCGGTAAAGTTGGGCGTTTTAACATGCGTGTCTATGGGAGTGAGTCTCTCCTGCAGCGCCTCTAGTGGCCAGTGGAGGAACTGGTGCTCTTCGTTTTGTCGGTCAAAAATTACAAAAACCAATTCTTTTATTATGTAATTAATGCACTATATTTTAGTTCGATTATGTCGATTATGGGGGGATTTGTGGTGCTAAATTATATTTATGCAGTATTAATAATCCATTTATTCACTTTTTGAGCGTAGACCTGAAAATTAAATGTCCATCTTAAACTGTCTATCTAAAATCCAGACTTAAACACTTTAGAGCGACAGATTGAAGTTTGGTCTCTTCTCAAACACGACACTCGGCAGATTATTGCTGACGTGAAAAAAGTATTAAAAAGTTAAAAGTTCCGATAAAAAAATTGCAAAAATAACAATTTTTATTTTTATTTTCAATGTATTTTTTTCAAAAACACGTTTGACTTTAAAACTGCAAGACAACCAAAGCCATAAAGCTGAAGAAGTGTGTGTCCGCATGTGAGCTGATCTGAAACGAGCGTTCAGTGAGAGTGTTTTCGGCTGCAGTTCCAAACGCTTCCACTAGAGGAAACTCTCCATTCGTTTCTGACACGAGGAGCACAAGTGAGACTGTTGTTCACATCACGGCCATGAGTTATGTGTGTGTTCACACAGCAAAAGACGAAACCTTTACAAAGTTTCGTACCATTCCGATGAAGTAAAAAAAAAAAGTTACGTTTTTCGATCAAAAGTGACCGTAGATCGAAAGGTTGCCGCTTAAATGTGTGTCGACCACTGACCTGCCCGCAGATGCACCGGTTCCGTCCACGTATCGGCCGCGTCCAGCAGTTTCGGGCCAGACGAGTCTCCACTGGGAACGCCGGTCAGCGAGTCCGGAGTCTGGAGTGTGTCGGCCCTTGGAGAACACGTGGTCTCAGAACACGGGAGAGAGTCCGTCGAGTCGCTCGCTCGCTCATTCCCGTCCGCCGCTGCTCTGTCGAACCCGTCGGGTTCCCCGTGCGTAACTCTCGGAGCCGCGGTCTGAGCCGCCTCGGGATCTCCTGAGCTGACGCTCAACAAGGATGAGTTGGAGAACGAGTCGGGCGAGTGAGTCCTGGTGCCGTTATCAACCCCTCGTCCTTCATCCATCGACTCCTCGAGCGTCTCCCGCGCGACGCCAGACAGACACACCGCGGCCAACAGGAGACCGCGTAACCTCAACATAGCGGATCCGTCACTGGAGCACGCGCAGTCCGGAGCCGAAGTTAAACGTGAGCTGGTCCGAAACACTCAAGCACACTTCCTAGAGACAGGAGCAAGCAGAAGGAGTCCAGTGTGCGGTCATACAGTCGGACCAAACATTATTCACACGCCAGATATCGTTTTAGACATGTTTTCATTGAACTGATCTGAATCAACATTGATCTGATTAATGACACTATTAAAGCTGAATTCGTCTCATATTTGATTCAGTTTTTTTCCTTGATTCTGTTTCCCTCTTTATGACAGGAATTGGATATGGAAGTCAACGGGGAGCAGATGATATTTGGTTCAGATACTGTATGTTCTATCGAGTTCAACAACTGACTCAAACAGTTTTTTAGGTGAACTATTCCTTTAAGAGATCATTCATTTGTAGCATTTTTAAGGGTATATTATTTAAAGTCAATAATTGTATCTCTTAAACCTCATCTTTGATCACCAAAATTACATAAAAAAAGATTCCTTCGTGTAACTCGACACCCTCGCCTCATTTAGTATACGTGGTTCTATGAATATACAAATGAGCCCCGCCTCCACTCACTCATCTGCCATGTCATGTTATGTGGCAAGAGTCCGTGTAATAAGCGGAATAATGTACATCCAGCCGGCTGTTATCTCAGAATAAACCCCTTCAGGTGTGTGTGTGTGTGTGTGTGTGTGTGTGTGTGTTATCTCAGAATAAACCCCTTCAGGTGTGTGTGTGTGTTATCTCAGAATAAACCCCTTCAGCTTCTCGTCAGGTCCTCATCATCAGAGTTTATTTTTTGAGAATACATTATCCCTAACTGAATGCATTCATAATGCATATATTTTACTGACGTATTCCAATGATTATTTATTTATTGTAGTTAATAATAAAATCTTATGAAACATTGGTTCTGTATAACATTATTGGTATAGCACACTATCTCTGGAATTGTTGGATGTATATTCAGAATTGTATTGTTTTGTGCTGCTAGTTTAACCACCCATTTGTTCCTGGTCTTTATTTCCCTGCTCTTTCTGCAGCAGTAACTTGACACACACACACACACACACACACTACTGCATTTCTCCGCCTGTGTCTAAAAATAGCACGGAGACAATGCGCCCTACTGTATCATCCAGGTTTCCAGGCAGTTATGTTTATTGATCATTAATCAAATGCGTGATGTAATATAATATAACATGCGTATTGTAATTGCGTGCATTAATGCATTGCATTTTCTCTGTCACAGAACACCTCATATGTCTGATTCAGGCACTATTATTATATGCTGCGTAATTTCTTCCCTATGTGAGTGCGCAATGGCCAGCCTGGCTCTCCCGCGTCACGTGCATCTGATGCTCTTCTGGACAACTCTAATATGAAGTAAACAAACACAATGGCACATCATCACAGTAATGACGCAGATGCTCACCTGCTGTGTGTGAACGCGGATCAGGCTCATGTCCAGTGCACGCGCAGTGTTTCAGTCACCCGTTCCCGCTCTTAAGAGGCATTATAAGCGCTCGTTGCTGTTATTCCTCTGTCTGCGTCAGCTCATGCCACACTGAAGTTTCCTCAGTCTGAATCTCGTCTGCGTCTGCGCAGTCGACTGCAGCCACCTCACTGACAGCGCGGGAAACAAGTCAATAATTAACGCTCTAGTTCATTTTTAAAGGTGCAGTGTGTAATATTAAGGAGGATATGTTGACAGAAATACAATATCATTTACAACTAGGTTTTCAGTGGTGTATAATGAGCTTACATAATGAACCGTTGTGTTTTTATTGGTTTAGAATGAGGCGTTTCTCTCGCGGGTCGGCTTACTTCTGCGTCAAACTCACGCTGTATCTACATCGTAGGGTGTGCGTACCTTTCGGCGTTTCACATGTTTCTACGGTGGCCCTGAGCGGACGAACACATTTTGTCACTATGTTGTTCTTCATGATGAGAAGCTGCTAAAGTAAGCGAATAAAACACTGACACAATGATGAACAAGTAACAATAAAATTCACAATAAAATATTGTTTTACAGAATGATTAGGTAAGCCTAATTTCTTAATTTATCTTTGTAAGGAAACCTCATCGCGTAACTGGCAGCTGTCTCAGATGACGACATCACTTCCTGTCGGCCACCATAACTTCTGTTGGGTGCAATTCGCAACCGCACCACTAGATGCGCTACAACATAAACGCTGCAACTTTAAATAGTATTAGTATTTGTTTAATGATAAAACAACCTGACATGTTTTTTTCACCATTAAAAACAAACTTTATTTGCAGTAATACAAGCATGCATGCAACAAAAACATCCACAATGCTAATTCCAAATAGCATAGGTTATGCAAAAATGTAATAGGTTATTTTCGATTAAATAAAATAAAAATGGAATCAATTGAATGACTATGGTTCCCCCCTCTACACTATGGAAGCTCGTTTCCGCCACAGAATAAACAACAAAAAATGTAATTGCTACTTTTTATCCAACAGTTCTGACTATTTTTTCCACAATTTCGAGTTTACATCTCACAATTCTGAATTAGGTCATATAAAGGCGCAATTGCGTGTTATAAAGTCAGAATTGTGTCAAACATTCTTCTAAATATCTTCCAATTGTGTTGAGGGCGTTTAAATGATGATTTTGAGGGGAATTATCGCTTTAAAAGTAGCTATTCGTCAAATTAATTTCTGAAGCCGCCTTGGCTCAAAGTGTCCACGGAGAGCTGATCTGGGTTCAGTGTCACCGCGCCCAAATACCACGCAGTCAAGCGGACAGTGAACTGTGAAGAACTGATCTCAGATCAGCGGATACTTCATGCAGAACTCTTTTCATTAAACACATTCACATGTCGGCACACAAAAGAAAAATGTACAACAGAATGACCGTGTAAACGTGTAGTAAATGTTTGCGTGTTGGATATGTTTGTTTTTTACAGTTGCCGAGAATATTTTTATTCAGGCGAATGCAAGGCAGCCATTGCGATGCGAAGGACCCCGCCCGTCTCTCTGATGCTGCTATGAGTGTTAGCGTTGTGTTTACACAATAATAATCTCAATTTTCCCCACTTGATACATTAATTTCTATTGAGAAAATGCCCTTGTTTGAAGGCCTGGGCAGCGGAGGGGAGAAGACAGCCGTAGTTATTGATTTAGGAGCGGCGTACACAAAGTAAGTGACTGTTATTAGCGCGTTGCGGTCTTAGAATGTAAATAAACTCGATATTTTAGTCAAATTATACAGTATAAGACCAGAATGAGTTACACGCCCGATTCATCAAGCATTATTACACTGATGATCAGTAATCACTAACAAAATTATTATGGCATACAGAATCAATGACGCAAACTCATCACATATGAGACACACGGGATTGTTTGTGTTTGTTCTGACTGGTTTTGTTCTCTTGTGTTTGTAATGTGTAGATGTGGCTTTGCTGGCGAGACTGGGCCGAGATTCATCATTCCCAGTGAAATTAAACACCCTGGATCTCAAGAGGTCTCCTTTATAATCACAATTAATAAACCTAAGACAACATTTGCTGTAACAAATGCTGTAAACAGACAGTATTGTAATATTATCTACGTCAAAGTCAGCATGAAAGGGAAGTTATACAGGTGAAACCCAAAAAATTAGAGCATTGTGCAAACGTTCATATATGTTAAGTAATTCAACTTGAAAGGTCAAACTATAGACTCATCACGTGCAAAGTGAGATATTTCAAGCGTTTATTTGTTATAATTGTGATGATTATGACTTACAGATATGAAAACCCCAAAGTCAAAATTAGAATTTTGTGAAAAGGCTGTAACCATTATCATCACATTTATAACAAATAAAGGCTTGAAATATCTCGCTGTGCATGTGATGAGTCTATATTAGTTTCACCTTTCAAGTTAATTACTGATCATAAATCAACTTTTGTAGGATTATTCTATTTTTTCGAGTTTCAAGTACACCTCGTGTGCCGAAGCGCTTCAGGAACACGTGTGGGCGGGGCTTGATTGTGTCTGTGGGGAGTTGATTGGATGGTTGTGGTGTGCTATTGGCTGATCTCATGTGAATGACAGGTTATAGCCCCGCCCACATCATCAGAGAACAGAAGCTGCAAGAGGAACTGATTCTGATTCAACATTATTAACACAATAATGATGTGCACCCCTAATGACCGTGTGTCCAGGCCGTGCGAGTCGTCCAGTACAACATCAACACCGAGGAGCTGTACACCATCCTGAAGGAGTTCGTGCACCTGCTCTACTTCAGGTACGACCAATGGTGCATTTTGCAACTGTTTTCCTTACGATTCGACTATATTCTGCGGCTGTGTGTTGTTTTTAATCCGCTTTAACACACACACCATGTGTAAGTTGATAAGTGGACAGCATTGCTGAGTATTTCCTCCTTAAAACAAAGACAGTCTCAAAAACACGCTTTGAAATCGCTGGTGTTTCTGACGTCACAAACCAGCTTGGAACCAATCAGATCAACGGGTGTGAGTCAACCAGTGAGTGAGTGGGTGGAGGTGGGCTCATTTGCATATTCATAGAACCGTGCATACTAAATGACTCGAGTTACATTCAAGATATTTTAAGGCATGAAGAGTTCTTTTCCAAGGAAAAAACTCTTAAATGTGTAATTCTGGTGAGTTTTAAGGGAGTAATACAAAGCCTATAACCCGAAGATGGCATTGACTTATGTTAGCCACTCCATAATACATGGAGAAAAAATAATTTTTCCTCAAATCGTGACTGAATTGCACAGAACGGATGTAAAATGCGCTCCTTCTACAATGGTGGGAGATTTTGGTCAGTCCAGTGTGGCTCTGTAGAAAATTATATTACATTTTCCCTATAAAAATGAGTTTTTTTGCACAATTGCGAGTGCTTGTTGACTTAAAAGCGTGTCTTAAGACGTATCTTTTTAACATTAACATGTTTTATTGAGACGTCTGCTCTTGATCTGTGTATGCGGCGTGTGTGTGGTGTGTTTTGTGTTATGCAGTGACCTGTGCATTGCTTGTGAGGTGACCCTGAGTGTTATGAAAGGCGCCATTGAATGAAATGCATAATTATTATGATGATGATGATTAAAAATCCCCCAGAGATGTTCATGAGCGAACACATGACCGAACTCATGCCGCTTCCCCTCAGGCATCTGCTGGTGAACCCCCGAGACCGGCGCGTGGTCATCGTGGAGTCGCTGCTCTGTCCCTCGCACTTCCGGGAGACGCTCTCCAGGGTCTTCTTCAAGCACTTCGAGGTGAGCTCGTCTAATCCTGACCTCAGATCAGATGATCAGAGGATTTGTATCCAGCACACCAATCAGTCTGATATACGGATCTGCATTATGACACTGATCTGGGATTCCTCACCCAGTGTAAACTTGTTCTAATCTGGGTCTGAATGCTTATACTTTGATAGTGTGCTTTACTGTAATCCATCCATCCAGAGATCTGTCAACATAGAGTTAATTCATGTTTACAATCTATGCTAAATAATGCAAGCAACATGCTATTCTTGTGGAAATTATATTATTTATAATGTTACAAAAGATTCTATGTGAAGTAGGGATGGGCAACGATTAATCGCGATTAATCACATCCAAAATAAAAGTTTGTGTTTACATAATATATGTGTGTGTAGTGTGTATAATTAATTTGTATATATAAATACACACACACATGCACGTATATATTTAAGAAAAATGTGTTATTAATATATCAAATATTTAGATATAATATTAATTGTGAATAAATATACATAAAATATATACGTGCATATTTCTTAAATATATTGTATATATAATTAATTTGTATATATAAATACCCACACATGCATGTATATATTTAAGAAAAATGGGTTATTAATATATCAAATATTTATATTTACGTATAATATTAATTGTGAATAAATATATATAAAATATATACATGCACATATTTCTTAAATATATACATGCATGTGTGTGTATTTATATATACAAATTAATTATACACACCACACACACATATATATTATGTAAACACAAACTTTTATTTTGGATGTGATTAATCGCGATTAATTGTTGCCCAGCCCTAATGTGAAGGAAAGGCTGTTCTTTTGAGCTTTCTATTCATCAAATAATCCTGAAAAATTAAATGATCAGTTTCCACAAACATGAAACACTGATAATAATCATAAGTGTGTGTTGATCATCAGATCCTCATATTAGAGTGATTTGTGAAGGGTCATGTGACACTGAAGACTGGAGTAATGATGATATATTCAGCTTTGATCACTGGAATAAATTACACTATACTGTATATTCACATAGAAAACATATGATTTACATTAGAATAATATTTCATAATTTTACTGCATTTTTCGTCCACATAAATGCAGCTTTGGTGAGCAGAAGAGACTCGGTCCAGTTTACATCAGACCTGCTTCTGTTTCTCCAGCCTGTAATTGACCGTGAGCGTGTCGTGTGTGTGTCGGTCAGCCGTGTTCGCTGGTGTAGAGTAACGCTGAGCCGTGTGTGTGTTGCAGGTGCCGTCGCTGCTGTTCGCTCCGGGTCACCTGATGTCGCTCATGTCTCTGGGGATCCAGTCGGCTCTCGTCATGGACTGCGGATACACCGAGACGCTCGTCTTACCAGGATCCTTTGCGGCAAATACGCTTTAAAACTACTTTGACTCGATTTTACTTTCGCCCTGAGGTGTGTTTCCCGAAAGCACGGGCGTTATCTGTGTGTGTTTCCCGATAACATCGTTACAACGAACATTCGCAGAGGTGTGTGTGTGAGAGCGACAGCATCGCAGAGATGATTTCTCCAACGATGTGTCGCTCTACAGTAGTGATCACGAGTTACAGAAACACACACACACACACACACACACACACACACACACACACACACACACACACTGATCATAGTGTCAGTGACCCATCAGTAGAGCCAGACCAATATTATCGGCCGATATTAGGCAGTTATATTGGCCGATAAATTAATATTTCAAAACTAAAATGAAAATGGACGAAACACGCTTGACCCATGTCATGAGTGTTGGAGTTGTATAGTTTGTCCACCAGAGGGCGCTCTACACCGTCCCTGTTGGCAACACTCGTTGAGTTGGTCACGAGACATACATTGCTTGAATTACAATTTAAAGATCATCCCCATCAGTTCTCTAAACTCAAATAAGCAGGACAAAATTTGTGACTATCATCTCCAGTTTAAAATAAATAAATATATATATCAGCTGATATATCAGATTTTAAAACCCAAAAATATTTGTATCGGTATCAGCCTTCAAAATCCTTTATCGGTCGGGCTCTAGTGATGTCGTTCAAGGCAGGATTATAAGCGCTGTGTACACTAGCGATGTTTCACAGACTTTAACAGCGCTCTAGATCTACGAGGGCGTCCCGATCCTGTCCGCGTGGGAGGCTCTGCCGATGGCTGGAAAAGCCATTCATAAGTAAGTCCAGAGTGGCATGAAGTGAGGCGGTGTGTGTGAGATACAGCTGCTTGTGTTCTCATTGTGTGTGTGTGTGTGTGTGTGTGATCTTTAGGGAGCTGCACGCTCTGCTGAGTGAGCAATGCATGCTGGACACCGACTCCGGCACCGGCCTCAACCCCGCCGTCATCAGTAAGACACACACACACATTTAACAGCTGGCAGATATTCAACATAATTCATGTGTGAGAGTCCAAAACCAGTCACATATCCACTGATCTGAGAACTGAGTTCTGCTCATGTTTATAAACTACAGCCAATAAACTGATGATGATGATGATGGAGTGTGTGAATAGATTGTGCTTTGACTGTATAGTTACACGTATGTATGTAATGTACACATATGCAGATGTATATGTGAAAGCTGATTGAACACTGTTAGGAATATTGATTCAGAGTGAATTATATTAATTTTACACCATAAAAAAATCCTATTTTTTCCAGATAAAGTGAATGATAGGTTTACTTGTCTAAAGGACAAGCTCATTTCAAGTGCATTTGAAATAGTACTAAGTTATTCTTGCGTTTACTTCATAAAGTCCGCTCAGATTTGACACGGAATGACTCGTGAAGCTCGCGCGGCGGACGGACGTTTGTACAATTATACAAAAAGACTTTAAAAGAGTCTTGTGTCTGAAATCGCTCCCTATCCACTATATCGGGTGTCGGCCATTTTGTAATAGTGTCCGAATTCTCACAATCCTCTCTGAATTCGAGTGTACATTCGATGTACACTTGCTGAAGCGTTATTTCCCACAATCCAATGCGGAGAGAACTGGGCGCGCATGAAAGTGCGGCGCGAGCAAGTTTAAACCAGAGATTACATTACATCCAGTGGAGGATTTGAAAAATATCCGTTATAATCGTCGTTAGGAAGCGTATTCATTCGGATATATAATAATAACGGTCGCCGGAGGGCGCTCGACGACACGTCATCTGTGAGCGTGAGAGTAACAGTCGATGAAACTACAAAGCTGGCACGGAGCGGAGGTATATATATTATTACAAAATAAAGTCATTATGATTGTTATTGTTGTTAATATTATGTTATGAAGTAAGTGACGTAAGATAAGAGGAGTTTTATCAGTAAATAAAACTTCGTGTGACGAAGCCTTTTCTGCGACAGCTCCAACTCTCCGACGCACAGTGTTAAACATCAGC
Source organism: Cyprinella venusta (assembly GCA_038021265.1). Taxonomy (NCBI): domain Eukaryota; kingdom Metazoa; phylum Chordata; class Actinopteri; order Cypriniformes; family Leuciscidae; genus Cyprinella; species Cyprinella venusta. The sequence goes on along the minus strand of CM075876.1, from coordinate 33,580,329 downwards.
GTCCGAATTCACTCACTTCATCTCGTTCACTCCTTGCAGATAGTGCACTTAAATGCCATACACTATATAGGGATTAGTGAACGAGTGAGCGGTTTCAGACACAACTTTATACTAAAATACTTAAAGGAGTCTATCTGTCGATCAGAGACTGCAGGAGAGTGAGTGTGACATCATTTACAGGCTTGTGAAATATGATCCAGTGTCTTTATAAAGTTAATACTGTACTTGATTGTGTGCTGTTTGTTACAGGCACTATTCCAGAAGATGTAGTGGAGGATATCAAAGGTGATGCTTAAAATCAAGACCGGCTTCACATTTATTCTTGTAAAGTATATCCTGTAAGTAAAATGTGTTAAAACAGTGTGTAAAGTCGAGGACTGAGCGGGGTGTGTGTGTGTGTGTGTGTGTGTGTGTGTGGTCTGTTCAGTGCGTACGTGTTTCGTCAACGACTTGCAGAGAGGAATGAAGATCCAGGAGGCCAAGTTCAACATAGACGGATCAGCCGAGGTCAGAGAGCGCGCTTTACACTCCATTCATACACTAACACACACAACCTCCCGCGCTTTTTAACATAAATAGACGATATTTTATTGTTTAACTGGTGTACTCATGAAAGATTCAGCGGAACGTTTTTTAAATTTTGACGTATTTTAATCTTAAATGTTTTATATAGTTTGTTAATTGTGGGACTTTTGTTATTCATGTTATTCTCCTTTATAAATAATTATATATATATATATATATATATATATGGGCTGTCAAACGATTAATCAAAATAAAAATAAAAGTTTGTGTTTACGTAATATATATGTGTGTGTAGTGTGTATAATTATTTTGTATATATAAATAGACACACATGCATGTATATATTTAAGATAAATGTGTTCTTAATATATCAAATATTTATATTTATACATAATATTAATTATGTGTAAATATATATAAAGTATATACTTTCAGATTTTTCTTAAATATATACATGCATGTGTGTATTTATATATACAAAATAATTATACACACTACGCTCACATATATATTACGTAAACACAAACTTTTATTTTGAATGCGATTAATCATTTGACAGCCCAAATATATATATATAATTGAAAATTAAATATATTATAAAAATTCATTTTGGAATAAATTTTGGGTGAAAAAATACAGATACTTTCAGGATTAAATTTAATTAAAAAAAAGATTTATATTTGTTTCATCGAGTCAGTTATTAAAGCGTCACAAGTGTTGATGCATGAACTTTGACCGTCCTGCTTATTTGAACTATGAAATGGAAGTGGAATTAATAAAGTAAGAATACTCACAGTTGTTCTGATTGGTCCGTCAGAGACCGGCTCCGCCTCCAGACGTGGAGTATCCGCTGGACGGCCAGAAGATTCTGCATGTCAAGGGTTTCATCAGGTAAAGACCTTCACCCCACATGACCTGCTTTCCCTGATTCACACACCTGAAAGTCACATGTTTGAGCCGAGAGCAACGAGTGGCGGGACTGACACACTCTCTCTGTAATGTGACGCTTCTCCAGAGACTCGGTGGCGGAGATGCTGTTCGAGCAGGATAATGAGGAGAAGTCCATCGCCACGCTGATGCTGGACACGCTGGTCAAGGTATGACGTGCGGGCAGGATCCTCGGGTCAGCCTGTTGTGTGTCGGGAAAACTCTCAGTCGGATAATTGAGTCCTGAAGAGAAGTTCAAGCGCAATTGAAAAAGTGATGCTCCGAAAATGAATTTAATTCCTGAAACGCTGAATCTTAAATGAAAATTTGATTATCCCTAAACCTGTATTCTGGACAAATGTGGGCAAAATAGTTTTGATTTATTTTTTAAAAATACTGACAAGGTACAAGACTCGGCTACTTTTCCTAAGTTTGCCTCCTGAACACGCAATTTTTTTATTTTTTTTTGACTCAATTCTACAATGTTAAGTGGGCGGAAAAAACAACAACAACTCCTTAATCTTGTATTTGGGTCAAAAATGGGCATCCATAGAAATGAATGGAAAAAACTGTAATTTAGACTGAGCACTCAAAATAAGACACCAGGTGACGGCAAAGTCACTTCATCTTTAGATTTTAGCTCTAAGAACTTATTGGAATGATATTTTAATGTAGTTAAAAAATAAAACATAAAAATAAGCATAATTTACATTGAAAATATGGTACTTTTTGAAGTAAATAAATTCAAAAATACCCCCACAATAAAAAAAACACCATAAATGGATAGACAAAACTTTATCGAAGACAGTGATATAACATTTATAATGAATAAAAATTAGAATCACACCTGAGTGCCCACATTTGTCCACAATTACAGGATTAAGGGCTATAAAGTGAATACGGTTTGAGGGCTACTCAGTCAATTTATCTTCACATTTATTTAATAATCAAACTTAGTTGCTTATTAACAATTAATGATGTAATTGTTTCTACTCTAATTCGATGTTGATAAAACATAAAAATAAGCATAATTTTGAATTTATTTACTTCAGAAAGTACCATATTTTCTATGTAAATTATGCTTATTTTTATATTGTATTTTTTTTAATTTGTTTAACTACATTAAAATATCATTCCAGTAAGTTCTTAGGGCTGAAACCTAAAGATGAAGTGACTTTGCTGTCACCTAGTGTCTTATTTTGAGTGCTCAGTCTAAATTACATATTTTATTTGAAATATAAACATTAAAACGGCGGCTTTCATGACGGATTTATTCAAGCGTAATGAAGACAGCAGATTAATAGGAATATGTGTCCGAGTGTGTGTCTGCATCGGAACGATCCTCTCGAGTTACTCGTCTGTGGAGTTTGTGGACACCGAAAGGCTATTCTGATGATAATGTGTATTTTGTGTTTGTTTTCCCAGCATTCACCTTGTTGATTTGTTTCGTTTAGTGTCCCATCGACACTCGCAAGGTTCTGTCAGAGAACTTGGTGATCATCGGCGGCACGGCCATGCTTCCCGGTTTCCTGCCCCGCCTCCTGGCGGAGATCCGCTCGCTGGTGGAGAAGCCGAAGTACCGCGATGCCCTCGCGACCAAGAGCTTCCGCATCCACAGCCCGCCCGCTAAACCCAACTGCACCGCCTGGCTCGGAGGTGAGCGCCGACACGCACGGGACGACAAACGAGGAATACAGTTTTGGGTTTCACTGTTTTTGATGGTCCCTTTAACCCCTTAACTGTCACCTTCCCGGTACCGGGACGCCTAACTTTACTTCACTATATTTCTATTAAATCCTAATCTAATTATGACCAATTATATATCGTTGGAAAGGTCTAAGACTTCTAAATAGATATTCTAATTCTAAATAGATGTGAAAAATGATAACCGCGTCGGGCTGAAATTAGCGAAACGCACTTGCGTCGCACCGAGTGTGTGTGTGATAGAGTGTGTTACACAATTTTCTGCCATTTACTGAAGGTTGCTGTGTTTCTTCCCGTGTAGGTGCTATATTTGGAGCATTGCAGGACATTTTAGGCAGTCGATCGGTGTCCAGAGACTACTATAACCAGACGGGCCGCGTCCCAGACTGGTGCTGTCTCAGCGCTCCTCCGCCCGACTCCGTCTACGAGGCGGGCAAGACGCCTCCGCCGCTCATGAAGAGGGCCTTCTCCACGGAGAAATGAAGCGTCACATGACCTCCTGCGGTCCTGACGGGAACACACCATAACACACACACACACACACTGCCGACCGGTCAAGAGATTTGGATCAGTGAGATTTTTAATGTTTCTCTTCTGCTCACCAAAGCTGCATTAATTTGATTAAAAACAGTGAAATATTATTCTAATGTAAATCATCAGTTCTCTATGTGAATATACAGTATAGTGTAATTTATTCCTGTGATCAAAGCTGAATTTATCATCATTAAACCATCTGATCCTTCAGAAATCACTCTAATATGAGGATCAACAGACATGTGATTGATGTTGAAAATTGGATTCTTTGATAAATAGAAAGTTTAAGAACCGCATTTATCTGAAATATAATCTTTTGTAACATTATAAATGTCTTTACTGTAAATTTTAGCAATTTAATTCATCCTTGATGAGTAAAAGTATTGATTTCTTTTATTTATTCCCCCCCATAAATGTAATATAATTTCTTACGGTAGTGTTTACTGTTACATTTCAGGTAAATGCGGTTCTTAAACTTTCTATTCATCAAAGAATCCTGAAATAAAAATCTAAATAACTGTTTTGAACACTGATGATAATCTTGATCCTAATATATGAGTGAAGGATCATGTGACACTGAAGACTGGAGTAATGATGATAAATTCAGCTTTGATCACAGGAATAAATTACACTTTACTGTGTATTCACATAGATTCAGATAGATTTTTTTTAAATCAAATGAATCACTTGATGAGCAGAAGAGACTTCTTTTAAAAAATATAAAAAATCTTACCAATCCAGAGCTTTTGAGCAGCAGTGTGTGTGATTGAGTCCTGGTCTGTAATCGCTCAAAGCAGGGATTCTCAACACTGGCCTTCGAGATCCAGCAAACCTTGAGCGACTCGTAATCCTGGAGACCTCGAGGAGCCTGTACAGGCGTTCGATCAGAGATGGAGCAAAATCTGCCGGAAAGTGGAGCTTGAGGGCCGGAGCTGAGAAACGCTGGTCTAAAGTCGGCCATGTTAGTTCAGCTTTACTTGATTTTTAATAGTAGGTGCAACTAAACCCATCACTGCGGCTTCTGCTTCACTGGTTATCTGTATATCGACATTTATCCAACCTAAACCATGTCAGTTCTTTGTCAGTAGTGACATAAAGCTACTTTTTTATTATGATGTAAATGTCTGCTTGTTCCTGCACCATCAAAGACACAACACGGAAGGCAACGTGACCATTCTGTCTGAAATGCAATGTCATTTCAATTACATTTAACAACTAGTTTGAAGAGCTGAACATGTTGAAAATGTTACCGTATTTATTATGTTTGTGAAATAAACATTTAGAAATGTGCTCTTCTATTATAATTGTACATTTAAGTGTTATATCATTACCTTAAGACTTCATCATGGCTACTCTAATTGCTCCTTGAACCAATCAATTTTCCTAGAGACATTTTGTGGAATGGAATTTTATGGAAGAATTAGTTTTGAGAAAGTGTGGGACGGTGGCCAGTTACATAAACTAGCTTAAGACTAGTTCTTAAAATCACCCGGTGGTCAATAACTGTATCCGTTAAGGGGACGTGAACTGAGAATTCAGCTTTTCCTTGGTCTTTTGACAGGTAAGAGTTCGTTGTACTATAAAAATAGAGTGCCGAAGTTATACGTCACTCTGTAGGCCAAAACGCGGAAGTGAGTTAGCATTTTTTTAGCACTAGCAGCTAACCGGTTCCCTCGCTCTAAACTCTGGGATTTTTGAATGGGTTTTTGCTAAATCGCCTGAAATAAGGTCTGTGGTGAATAAAGCCTCTAAATATTTTCACGTTTTGATCTATGATATAGAACACACAGTTACAACCGGCTTGTGTTTTTTTTACTTTATTGTGTCTGCTTGTGTTTTTAAAACAGGCTTCAAAATGTATTTACGATTAACTTGTAAAGATTATCTTGATAGACAAAACGTGTAAGGGTCACAACTCTTTGTTAAACACAGATCTTATTTTTTGCGATTTTCCAAAACTCCAGGGGAAAATATTTTAGCAATTGCTTTTCGACCGAGGGAACCCATGCGCCGCTATATAGCTTCCGAGTTGTCCTACAAAGTGACGTCATCACTTCGGCACTCGATACCCTGTAATTTTCAAAACTCAAAACTTCCTTGTTATTCCAAAAACTGCTTTTATTGAAACCAAGTCTGTAAAACGACAGAATCTGAGAAATTGAGACTTGATGACAGAGAAGCGAAAGATTGTGTGTTCAAAAGGGCGGAAAAGCAAGTAAAAATGGAATCACATAGTTACAGCATAAACTCCCACTCTGGAGTGCAAGTCTGGTGAATCATGACTACTAATGAAGAGGAAGGGATTATCATTAATTACCCAGATTCTGTAGAGTACAAAAAGCCCAAAGGGCAGCATTTCAGCAGTGTGATTAGCTGTTGAACAATGGCAGGACGGTGGTGTGTTGTTCAGTCTCTGGCACTTTGTGTTTGGTTTGGTGTTTTCTGTCATGCTGTTCCGAAGTGGAGTAATCTTCCCCAGAATCCTCAAGCTCTGATGTTCCAGCAAACTGACCAGCAGGTTCAGAAGCCAGTTCAACAGCAAGTTAGTCAATGGTTTCCTCAGTCAGTTCAACAACAATCAAGTCACCGGTTTCCTCAGTCCGTTCAACAACAAGCTAGTCAACAAGCTAGTCACCGGTTTCCTCAGTCAGTTCAACAATCAGGTCAACAGTTCCCTCAGTCCGTTCAACAAGCTAGTCAACAGTTCCCTCAGTCCGTTCAACAGCAAGCTAGTCAACAAGCTAGTCAACAGTTTCCTCAGCAGTTTCAGTCTAAGTACCCAGTGGTGAAGGCAGAGCCCCGTTGACAAATGTAGTGTAGCTGATTATGAGCAGATCCAGTGTGGACCGCCTGGTATCAGTGGTGCTGAGTGTGCAGCTATCAACTGCTGCTTTAACGGACAGCAGTGTTACTACGGGAAGGCCGGTAAGAGTGTTGAGTCAATGTAAAGGTGTTTCTTGTTAAACTGCTCCTCATCAATAACCAGCTCTTGTGCCTTATTCCAGTGACTGTCCAGTGTATAAGAGATGGTCAGTTTGTGGTTGTGGTGGCTAGAGACGTCACGCTGCCTCGATTGAGCCTGGATTCAGTCCGTCTCCTGGGTGGAAATGATCCAGCTTGCAGTCCTGTGGGATCCACACCTTTCTTTGCTATATACCAGTTCCCCGTCACTGCGTGCGGCACGAGTGTGATGGTGAGTAGCTGCTTGGGGTTTTATTCTACATGGCGTTGAATCGACTGGATGCCAACAGGGTTACTATTTGCAGGAGGACGGTGGATATGTGGTGTATGAAAACAGAATGACCTCCTCGTATGAAGTGGGTATCGGACCACTTGGTTCCATCACAAGGGACAGCCATTTTGAGTAAGTGACGTACGCTTTATCATAAATGTGAATCAAAGACAAATGCGACAAGCTCGCTGTTTGTGGTCCAGGCTTCTCTTCCAGTGTAGGTACTCTGGTACTTCTGTGGAAGCTCTGGTCGTGGAGGTCAACGCCGTTCCTCCACCTCCACCAGTAGCCGCTCCTGGACCCCTCAGGGTGGAGCTTAGACTGGCAAATGGTCAATGTGTCACCAAAGGCTGTGCAGAAGGTAAGGGTTTGTCCCAAGTATGCCTAAAGCCTTTCTAAAGCTCCAGTTTCTAGTTAAACCCTGCATTCTTCCTCAGGGGACGAGGCGTACACGTCCTACTACAGTGATGCTGATTATCCGGTCACAAAAGTCCTGCGGGAGCCTGTGTATGTTGAGGTGCACGTTTTGGAGAGGACCGACCCCAACATTGTCCTGATGCTGGGACATTGCTGGGCGACGTCAACCCCCAGTCCACTCAGTCTACCCCAATGGGACCTTCTGGTTGATGGGTGAGTAAGGCCCGTCTTTATCCGTCTAGTGTGTTGTAAGGCGTGTCTGATTCCCTCCTTGCCTTTCAGATGCCCTTACCAGGATGATCGTTACCAGACCACATTGGTTCCAGTGACTGGTTCGTCTGGTCTTCAGTTCCCAACCCACTACAAGCGCTTTATTGTGAAGATGTTCACATTTGTTGATCCATCATCACTGGCTCCTCTGCAGGAAACCGTATGCTCCACAGGCTTACCTCAACCCTTAATGTTAGTGCTTTTTACAGTGTATTCTATGGCTTAACCTGTTCACCCTCTGTTAGATCTTCATCCACTGTAGTACAGCGGTGTGCCATCCCTCTTCTGGCTCCTGTGAGCAAAGCTGCACTAGGAAAAGTGAGTTTGCCGTAAGTTGACTTCAGGAACCGAGAACTTATGTAAATGCCCTTCATGCTTCTACCACTTTTTACAGGAAGAGACACTCCCGTCAAGACCATCTCTAGTGGGCAAACTGTGGTGTCTAGTGGGGAAGTTCACCTGGTCAAGTGAATTTTAGGTTTTTTTTTAATAAACTTCATGAAATGCAACATGTTTCTCTTTGGTATTAATTTCTGACTAGAGTTGGATGTTTCATGACTGACTGTTCTCAGTTTGACTTCTAGGGCTGCACTTCTAAGCCTTTTTCTTTTGTGCGTTGAGATTCTTGACTTGACCTAAACAAGCCAAGTTTCTGCCTAAGCCATTTAACTTTAGGGTACAATTTGCGAAGTTCTAGTTGTTAGCCTTAGGGTGAAACAGACTGTAGGTTTAACATGAACTAATAATGTACGGCATTTATAGAATGTTAATGTTAGGCTAATTAAATAATTTACTCATACTTTATTACAATCAATCAACTAACATAACTAACAATGAACAGCTGTATTTTTATTAACTAACATTAACAAAGATGAACAAATGGTAGGCTACAGTATAACCAATATTGGTGAGTTCATGTTAGTTAATAGGCTAATGTTTCAAAAATAACCTTGTTATAGTATCTATCTTAATATCTATCCTATTTATACGACAAAAAATAGTTTTTGCGTGATAGATACGCAGTTTATGGTGTTAATAAACGCACTCCGCACCACTAATCCTGCTAATTAACCCATAGTAGGCAGTAGCCACAGGGTTTATGGTGCGTAACATCAGGCAAAACACACATGTTTGGCGTATAAATGGCACGATAAATAAAATTCGTGGTATAGATCCGCACTTTCATGGGCTACTGTTGAGTGAGGGACACAGTCAGTGCATCTTTCAAATGCCTCGATGACCCAGTTCTGCAGCATTACTCACGCATACAGTGCATGACTCACTCCAAACAAAGACCGGGAACGGGGAAACTTTCCCAAAAAGGAAAACGCCGTTTGGGATTTTTAGACACCTGTTGATTATTTTAAGGAGTTACTTAGATTATTTTTGCGGTAATTAAAAGATGGTTCAGTGTATGCTCCAGTAAGATGTGTGGCTCCGGATCATTCTCCGGCCGCTCGACATGAAGAGATTCATCGGTGTGTCGCAGCTGTCCACGTTCCTGCTCTACATTCCTCTTCTTCAGGTAACTAACATTCCTCTTCCTCAGGTAACTGATGTGCCTTATGTAAAAAAAAAAAAATTAGGCTATAGGTCTATATATAAATAATATCAATATGACCCTGGACCACAAAACCAGTACCAGGCGGGTCATTATAGCTATTTCTTATTTTATTTTTTATTTGTATTTTTTTTAAATTGAGATGTATACATCATCTGAAAGCTGAATAAATAAGATTAACATTGATTTGTTGGGATATGACAATATTTTGCCAAGATACAACTATTTAAAAATCTGGAAAAATGTAAACATTGAGAAAATCACCTTTTTTACTGAATTCACTCACAAAAATATAGTTTTTGTATATTTACAGTTGGAAATTTACAAAATATCTTAATGGAACATGATCTTTACTTAATATAATGGGTCACGTATGATCATTTAAACAAGATGCTTCAAGAGTGTTATGCTTAATTTCTGCAGATAAATGTAACTGGTTATATTTGTCAGTGATGATGGCTAATATCAAGTGATCATAATTTAAAGTACCTGCGGTGTTACATTTATGATAAACTCTATTGTAATATCTCTGCTTCATGAGTTTATGGAAGTCAACCATATAGCAAAAGGAAATCTCTGTGTTAAATGCGATCTGATCTGAAAAATGATCTGAGGATCTAAACTAGTCAAACCAATTTATATTCAGCGTTCGCTCCGGTCCGCTAATCTGCATCTGTAGTGTTTTGGGTTTGTAGTCCATAATCTGCAGGTGGATATTATTATGTTGCATCAAACCTGTACTGCAAAAAGTGTTATGTTTCTTGTTTTTCAGCACAAACATCTAAACATTCAAGATGCATTTAGAGAAGCACAATGACGACATTAAGTGTTTTCTGAGAAATTAAGTGAGTTTTTTTGAGTTTAAAACAAGAACAAATATCTGCCAATGTGGTCAGAAAAATAAACTTCTTTTCACTTTGAATTAAATACATTTTTGACCCCATTGGAAGCTATTTTTCTCGTTTAATCAGTTTGATAGGCTATATATCAGTAAACAATGCTTCAGTGGGTATAAATTTGAGTATTTTTCGATGCGGGAAAGTTTAAAACGTTTGCGTGATCTTTACAACGGAAGTGAATCAATCTAAACTAACTTTATCTGGACAATAACTTTATTCTAGATCTGCTGTAAAGCCTAAACACTCTGTTACTGTAATCTCCTGTTATCACTGTAAAGCTGCTGTGAAACTCGATGAACGAGACTGGATTATTGATGATTGGGCCAGCGTGAGTGAGTGAGGAGAGCTTCATTACTGCACGTCTCCTGGCTAAAGTTAGCGTCCCTCTGTTCCTGAGATCTGAGACCCGTGTTCCCTCATTACTCGCCCGCGGACGGACATCAGGGCCCTTCAGGTGCGGTCCAGCGCACAAACACAACGGGACGGGCTCATTCCGCGGCTCCTGCGGGACGTGTGGCGACAGACCCAGTTTACGCTCCGAGTCTGAAAGAATAATAAAGCCACAGTTCACATGTCTTGGAAACTCGTGGCATTTTTGAAAACAGACACTAGCTTTTGTTTTGCATTTAATACCATGCTTTATTTCTTGTTGTGTATGATGACTTTGTGCAGATTTTTTTTTTTAATTTTGTTGTTTTTTTATTATAAAACCTTTTGAGCAGCATTTTTTTTTGTATGAAATGAGCTAGTTTACAATTCGACTTCATTTGTAAGTCACATTAGTTAACATGAACTAACAGTGAACAATACTTTTACAATATTTTTAAATATTAGTTAATGACAATTTTTATGGTTGGGTATTGTTTGAATTTTATCGATTCCTAATTTCGATTCCAATAATGTAAAAAAAAAATCTTATATCGTTCACATTTAGTCTTATTGCAAAACATTTAATTGTAGCTGAATATCATGAACAAAAATCAACAGGCTAAAGAACACTTACACAAGGAAGTTAACTTTTAAATAAACTTAGATTGAAATAAACAGTTTTTTTAAGATTTCCAGGTTCAGAATCTGTCATCAAATCTTAAATAACATTAAAATATAGTTACAAAAGTTATTCAGTGAAGAACGACAGGAATATGAGCGCTGTCACTTTAAGAGCTGACACACAAGAGCACAGTCATTTTTTTAGAGTTTAAAGTCATATTGAAATGCTCACAAAGGAATCGATAAGAGGAATCAAAATTTGTATTTTATATCAAGTATCCGAAGTATTCATTTCCAGAATTGGAATCGATTTTTACATTTATGCATTATTAAAATAAAAAATTTAGATGGTTAGCATCTAAATTAGGACCTGAGCTGACTTGAACTGACAATGAAAAGTTGTATTTCTATTAACTAACATTAACATACTACATTAATATTTTGTTGATAATTGCATTTGTTACAATGTTAATACTTGAATACTCATTTCTTATATCAATGCATTAATCAATGTTAAGTGTTACCACTTTATTTTTTATTATTAATTACCTTTTTCTTTAAACAGGTTTCTACTATTCTGGCCAATTCCCACTCCAAAGGTAACATAATTTAACTATTATTCTTGTGCTATAGGCTAGTTTTTTTTTTTAATCAAATTTTAGGCTTGATTATAATTTGTAATATGCTTTTATCATTTTTATAATTTTAAAAAATTATTCCTTTAAGCGGATGGTTTGTAGTAATTTCAACCTAGGGTCCTTTGACCTCGAGCCGAACACCCCGTGAATTTAACACTCCATAGAAATGTACTGATAACTGGATGATATTCTAAATACTTTTAAGTGTTGATCTGAAAATATAAGCATTTATAAAACTTGTTTTCATGTCAGTTGTTGCAGTGAGCAGTTGTTGTAGTGAGGAGTAAGTTCTGATGTCCGTGTTGCAGTGATGCTGTTCCCGGAGGCCTGGAGCCGCGGTCTGTGTCACTCCACGGAGCGGATGGTGGAGGTGGATCAGGAGTATCCTGGAGGCGTGGAGCACATATACAGTCCCGGCTGTGTCCCGTTGCTGCGTTGCTCCGGCTGCTGTAATGACGAGAAGCTGGCCTGCTTCCCCATCCGCACACGCAACCTCACCATCCAGGCAAGACTCCCAGCAAGCAATAGCCATCATTTCTACATAGTCCGGCTATGAGTAGGTTGACTATAGACCCGATTGTGTCGTATATTAAGTGTTTGGACACTATTAGACGTCTTTTAAACGCAAAATAGCTTGCTCAGTGTCGCATCAGACGGCCAGTTCCGGCATTATTGACTCCCTCTCGTTTGCTGCTAATGTTTCTATCCACCTCACATGATGCGGCGGCTTTAATTATCAGCTGGTCTGATGTGTTCAAAGACACATTTAATTTCATTTAGTGACTTTGATTTCCAAAGTTTAATGAACTTGACGTTTCAAGGTGGTTTGTGACGTCAGAAACACCAGCGATTTCAAAGCGTGTTTTTGAGACTGTCTTTGGTTCACCTAAATACTCAGCAATGCTGTCCACTTATCAACTTATACGTGTGTGTGTGTGTGTGTGTGTGTTCTCCATCAGCTGTTGAGAATCACTCCAGCGGAGAGGAGCAGGGAATATGTTCTTCTGTCCTTTCAGGAACACCAGAGCTGTGAGTGCAGGTATGATCCCGTTCATCTGCCGTTCCACTCCTCCGGCTCTTTATCTGTTCATCTAACTTACTTTTGGTCTTTCAGGCCCAGACGACACCACTTGAGGAATCAACAGTGAGTATTTATTCCTTGTTTTATTCTCTTGCGTCTAAATGAGACAGAAAAGCAACTCTGAGAATGTTGTTGTTGTTCTCAGCAATCGGAGACGGAAGGGAAAGCCGAGGAGGAGACGGAGAGGAAGAAAACACCGGGATTGAGAGGTGACTCTCTCACGATCATCTGAAAATGCTAAATGCCCCTTCCCTGCGCATGTGTAAACCCCTCACAGAAGCTCTCAGATGATGCAGACGGAAACATGATCAAGTTATCGTGCAATTCTTCTGACAGGATCATTTTATTTACCAGACTATCTCAGCATTCCCTGATGCTCCAGCTCTCACTATCAAATGTTTGGTCTAAAACGCTAAAGCTGCTCCTGCTTCTTTCATTAACACAATAACGATGCACACATATTTTGTTTATTTTATTTTTTAAATGATCCATTTACTGTGTGTATCTGCTGCAGATGTGACGATCGCTATGGCAAACAGGCACCTTCATTTTCCTTCATCATCGTCATCATCATCACACAAGCACTTCTGGACATTATGTGGACACAATCTATTTATGCATGTTTGGATTGCCATTAAGAAATGTGTGTTACAATAAACATAATCTGCCCAACTGAAGGAGATGACCAGACTTTATCAGGGAATACAACGTGAAATACTGTACTTTGGTGTCGCTCACGAGTTCAACGGCCTGCATTCTTTATAATAAAATTAAAAAAATATATATATATATTTTTAAAAAGCTTGAGTTAGTAAATACAGTGGATGTACGTGTCCCCATCAAATGTGTCTTAATATATTTTATAAAACAATAAAATCACAATATTTGAAGAAATATATCTGATTTGTTTCATCAGAATGCTGTGAGTGGATTTCTGTTTGTTGTGTCTCCGGCGTAAATTTTGAGTTATTATTACATGCTAAGTCATATTAATGAGATGCAAATTTTACAGTAATATGAGATTAATGATGTCCCGTGTTGGTGTGAACGGGCCTTTTGTATATCATAATATTATCCACACCATGATGGTTGTGTCCTCCACTTCTCTTTGACGTGAAATGTATTTCTGCTGAACACAAAAGTAGATATTTTGAAGAATGTCAGTAATCAAACCGGGTTTGGTTCCCTGGTATTTTTCCCATGCTATGGAAGTCAATGATGGGGTACATCAACTGTTTGGTAACCGGCTTTTTTATTTATAAAATATAGCACATTTACAACAGCCACTATAGGCGGACCAAAGTGCTTTACAGAGTGGTTAACATTGTTCAATATTCCTTTGTGTTCAGTTGTAGAAAGAAATTCATACAGGTTTGGAACAGCTTGAGGGAAAGTAAATGATAAAAATGTTTAATTTTGTTTATGAGGGAACTATCGCTTTAAAGCCTTATTCACACCAGCGCCATCTTTGGTTTCTACCGGAATGAAAGCGATGCTGTGAGGGATAGACATACATTATACTGTTATTTAATCTGCTTTTGGGTTGTTCTGCTGTCGAAACACTGCAAAAATAAAAGATATTTTCGAGAAATGCCAGTAGACAAAAAAACAACAACCTCCAGACTACATGAGCTGTGGAAAATTATACCTGAACTACTAGGATAATTAAGCCGCTTTTTACAGCGGATGCCATTGAAAACCAAGTCTATCCCTCACAGCTCTGAATAAGGTCTATTAGCGTTAACTTACAACACAACTGACTCGATAATATGTGTGTTTGAGTTTTAGCGGTTATCATCAACACTGCATGCGACCGTGGAGAATGACGCGGCAGCCCCGCCCACTTTATCCATAAAAGGAAAAGCTCCTAAACCAAAAGGGGTTTTCCTCCGCGAAAAGCCCCGCCTTCTATGACAGGATTTGCCAATCGGAGAGATTTAGCATCTGTGATTGGCTTAGATCAGAAGTGATTCACGTAGATGTTAGAGCAGGCAAATACATAGGGTCAAATAAAATGTAACGAACAGCGTAAATAAAGCGAAATAATAAAGCACACGCGCTTTTAAGTTCAACGTACACGTAAATTTGGTGTCAATAAAGTTTAGCGTTCCGTGTGGGCGGGGCTTGTGGGGAATATGTATCAAGTCACGTGTACAGCACCGTGTAGTGTAGCCGTGAACGTGTGTTGCGTGACTGGAACGAACAGGGCGTCTGAGTGACCGACGTGACGCGCTTAAAACACGGCGAATCTGCATTAAACGCCGCTTATCACTGTTATAATACTTTAAAACGACCGGATTTGAGGAAACCTGCACATATATTTGGGTTTCCGTCGCCTTTGGGGACTGATTTCGCTCTGGATGAAGGCACGGTCATCGCGACACAAGTAAGCTGTCACGACTCTCTCCGAGAGGACGAATATTGTTCGGATATACAGTTGCGTGTTTTTCTGGAGCAACTAAACGACAATTCTGCCGTTAACGGTATTGGTTTCTATGCTTCTGGCTGCAATGCGATTTTATTTGTGTGAAAACCTGCAAAAGTTTAAATATAAAACTTTTTTGAAAACATTCTAGTAGAATGAGTACAAATACGCTGAAAAATAAGCACTTTGAGAGGTAAAACCGAGTAATTCTGAGGATGCAGAGTTGCTGGAGATTAATAAATATGTCAACTCTTCACGTCATAGCTTGAGGCGATGACGTCATGACGCAGGGCTGAAAAAAATATAATAATAGTAATAAGGGAAATAAGCCTTTTGTTTTTTTTATTTAAAAACAATTTTAGGTTTGAAAAAGGTTTTATTATTAGTGCTTGTTTACTTTTTCTAATGTGCCCCTTGGTTGTATTTGTAATACTATCTATCTATCTATCTATCTATCTATCTATCTATCTATCTATCTATCTATCTATCTATTTGTCTATCTATCTATAATGATTATAATGTCATTCATAATAATACCATTTGCTTGAAAACTTAAGTATAAGAGGTTTAACGTTTGTAGAAACATAATGGTATACAATATGAAGATAACAAGTAGCAAGATTGATTTATGATTAATGTATCACATTAACAGTTCAGCTGGCGACTTCACATGATGTCAAATTAAAACACTGACATGCTTTTGACTTGACTAAACCTCAATCCTTTTTGTCCAGTTAGTTAAATGATTTGAATATGTAAAGTTAAAATGTGAAACATTCAGTCTCTTAAACTATCCTTGATGATGTCATGATGTTTCAGACTCAAACGGGGAAGAGGATGAAGGATGAAGATCGCATGAGAGCGATGGCCAAGTTTAAAAACAAAAAGATGGAGAAGTCGAAGCCGGAGTCGGAGAGGGATTCGGGATTCTCAGGTCTGTGATCGATCCGAGGATCGGATTCTTCTGATGGTTCGTCTACGTTAATCCGGACGCATTTTGAAAATGGCGTTTTCGTTTAGAAAACCCTCACAGAAGCTCTCGGATGAGGCAGACGGAAACATAAATAATCAAGTTTTCATGCAATTCTTCTGACAGGATCATTTTATTTATCAGAATATCTCAGCATTCCCTGATGCTCCAGCTCTCACGATCAAATGTTTGGTCTAAAACGCTAAAACTGCTCCTGTTTCACTGCAGCAAATGCGAGTGTATTCACACAGTTTGTGAAGGGACACGTTTTAGCAACTGTGAGTGCCGCACATAAACATGAATACCCATGGGTATAACATGGCTAAAGTTTTTAAACACCTCAGTTTAGACAGTCCACACTACACTACGAACACTGCGCTTTCACATCCGCTTCGGAGAGCGTTCTCATTAAGAAAAGCGGAAGGCCGACATGGAGAGAAAGAGATGCATTTTAAAACTAGACTGTATTCGTGTGGACGTGGCCTCAGTGTGTGTGTCTCTCTCTGCATGTGTGTCTGTTACTGTGTGTGTGTGTGTGTGTGTGTGCAGACGGCAGCTCTGAGCACCTGAGTGTGATCGACCACACCAAGGACTCCCGGTCTCGGACGGCTCCGCTGGTGCAGGGACTCTCGCCGATGATCATCATGAACAATGTTGTTCTGAAGCAGGTGAATGCAGTTCCCTGCGTTTTGAATTGAAACTAAACACACACACACAACATTAATTTCCATCAAGAGAGGTGCATCAGTTTTTGGTCCAGATCATGTGTTGTCACTGCAAGAGTCCATCACTCACTCACACACGCACAGACTCTCATATGTACAGATTTTTTGTACTTTTATGTCTGAAAAGTGACATTTATAACTGATATTTAATGTTTTATTTCTGCCTTTTAAAGGGATCATATGTAAACAATAACCAGTGTGTGTTATATCTGAATGGCTACTGTGTGTATTTGGTGCAAATAACACACTAATAACATACATTAAAATAAATGACTTAAAGGAGTAGTTCACATAAAAAAAAAACTTTTTCTGATAATTTCCTCGCCCCCATGTCATCCAAGATGTCCGTCTTTCTTTCTTCAGTGGAAAAGAAATGAAGGTTTTTGATGAAAGCATTCCAGGATTTTCTCCATATAATGGACTTCAATGGGGACCAAACGGTTCAAGGTCCAAATGAGAGTTTCAGTGCAAACTGTTCAAAGGGCTTTAAACGATTCCAGACGATGAATAAGGGTCTTATCAAGCCAAACGATCGCTCATTTAATAAATAAATAAAGTTTAAGTTTTATAAGCTCAAATGCTCGCCTTGCTCTGTTCTGTGATGCGCGTTCGTGACTCTCCTGTTCATCTAAATGAACAAATCTTTTTTCGAGTCATGATCCTTGATAAGACTCTTATTCATCGTCTGGAGTCGTTTAAAGCCCTTTGAACAGTTTGCACTGAAACTGTCTTTTGGACCTTGCACCGTTTGGTCCCCATTGAAGTCCATTATATGGAAAATGTTTTCATCAAAAACCTTAATTTCTTTTCAACCGAAGAAAGAAAGACGTGGACATTTTGGATGACACGGGGGCGAGGAAATTATCAGCAAAAGTGTTTTTAAAGTGAACTACTCCTGCACACTGAAGTCTTCGTATCCGTCATTCGCTGGCTCTAAATTCTCAAAACAAGTTAAAAAAATGAAGACAACCTCATGTTTTGTCAGTCATGCTAACACACCCTGCCTCCGAAACTCGTTCGGAGGTTCGATATTTTTATTTATTTATTATTATTTTTTTCCCTCTGCGTTTTCCGCATCCGTAGCATTTTGCCAATTCGGAGCCAGCGATCGGCGGCGTGCAGAGCGTTACTGATGTGTGTGTTCTGTGTGTGTTCAGCCTGGAGAAGCCCGTGTGTGTGTGAAGCCCTGGCCCGTGGACGTGGTTCCTCCGCCTCAGGTCGTATTCCTCCAGCCTGTGGTCCCCAACACACACACACACGCCAAACACGCGTCACAGCGCCGCCGGCACCGCAAGCTCCTCCCGATCCGCAAGTCGTATCCCAGAATCGCTCCTCATCCCGGAGACACTCCTCCTCAGAGCGACAGCGAGCGCTCCGGTTCCTCCGTCAGGAGTTCCAGTTCCTCTCAGAGCGAGTCCGGCTCGCGTCCTGTCCCGCAGACCCCCCCCGCAGGAGAGTCCGACCCCAGACCCGAGTCCACGGACAACCGCTCCCGTTCCCACACGGACAACCGGCTCAAGCGCTTCTGCAACACGTACAACATCCTGCGCTCGTCGGGTCTGCTGGACATCACGCTGCGCACCAAAGACCTGATCCGGCAGAACCGGCGCACGCAGGCCGAGCTGGACCGGCTCCGGGAACACACACGCATGTTCATGCAGGCGCTGGAGAGCGGAGACCGGGAGCTCTGGAGGAGCCTGGAGACCAGCCTGCAGGAGCAGTGACGCGTGTGTGTGTGTGTGTGTGTGTGTGTGAGTGTGTGTCGAGGTCAGAGCTATGATCACTGTTAATGGACTGTATGGATGTTTCACTCGTTGAGAAGCTTCAGCCTTAAACTAGATCAGTGCATAAGCTGTTCACACTCACTTCCTGCTTTACACACACACAAACACACACTCACTCAGACTCACACACACACACACTCAGTCACACACACAGACACACTCACACATGCGTATCAAAGCAAAGGCATAAATATTAGGCCTGGTATTAACAACAGTTTTGAATCGTTCACTCAAGAGATTCATTCAAAAACGCTGATTCATCCAGTAATGAAGCAAGTGAAATCTTCATGAGTGAGTCATTGAATCATTCACTCAAGAGATTCGTTCAGAAATGCTGTTTAATCAGTCTAAAAAGTGATTTAGATTTTTGTTCCGTTCAGAATCATGATCTTTGTTTGAACCAAAGTTGTGATTCTCAGTCTGGCCTGAATCGTGCAGCTCTAACAGTCAACGCAGTGTTGATCCTCACACACACCGACCTGATGAACGATCATATGCGAGGGAGCTTCAGCGGCAGCTATCACATGACCAGCAGCTCATCCAATCACGGCTTGACGACGTCCTACTGCGGATCATGTTCAAACGTCGACTAGCATTAGCAGTAGCACTGAAAGCGTTCGGTTGTGTGTCGGTGTTTCCTGACTCGTATCTCCTTGCTTTAGTGGCTTTTTAAAACGATACAGAAAACATTTAGTCGTTTTGATACAGCTTACATGTCTTGCTGTCGTGAGTGCCTCGCTAAATCAGCACAAGCATTTCTGTGAACCGTTCGAAGGCCTCAGTCCTGCCGATCATCTGCACACCAGTTTCCTGTCTTTTGTAAATATTGTGTATAAAGATGTAATTTTTATATTTAGCTTTGCTGTTCATCCACACGTTTGCAGTCTCGAGCTCAACACTTTCACAAACGTATGGCCTGATATTGATAATCGCTCTGAAAATCGTCTTACAGGATATAAATAAATATTTCTCAGCTGGGCAAACCCAAAACTGGCCAAATGTTTGCATTTTACTTTGTGTTTTTCTAAGTTTTTTTTATAATTATTTCCCACTTTAAAACATGGATTATTGAATACTACTGTCAAATGTTTTCATGGCATAAAGTTATTAAAATAATTTTAAATGTCAATTGAGTGCTTGGATTGCATTACTCACAAAAATCATGTACACCGACTTAAAAAAAATGTTTTTTATATGTCTTTTTAACTTTATGCTCGCTATATTAAAAACATATTGGCGTTGAGAAAGTATCGATTCAAAAGATTCGGAGAATGAATGGAGATTTTACGCTTTGTTATTTGAAAGCATCTGTCTGACTGACTCTTTTGAACCGATTCTTTTAGTTCAATACGCGTATCGCTCACTGAAAGAATCAAATAAATCATGGAAATACTACAGATTGTTGAATGATGATTTCACGTGATCTGTATATTGGCTAAATTTGTATAATATTAATTTAGTTATTCTTGTTTTTTTATTATTTTAGTTCTGTTTCACTGGATGTCAGTGGCAAATGTACATTACTCAGAAATCATGTACTTTTTTCATTGTGAAATTTTCATTTACAATTTAATTTCATTCATTGATGATCCTTCAAAGAATCGACTCAAAAGAATCTGTTAGTGATGCCTGACTCTCGAACTGATTCTTTCGGATTCAATAAGCGTATCGCTCACTGAAATGCAGCTCTTCGTTTGCTAAAGTAAAGCAGGCTTTCCGTCACAAATTTCCATCATATTATACAACACAATAATCAGTTCGCAGATAATTAGTTTTCACCCAGAAGTACATCTGTCTAGTCCGTGTGTGACCCGGAAGTGCACGCGATCTGTCTTTGTGTTTGTGTTTTGCTTCGGCTTCTCACTGTCAGACATCACCGGTGATGAAGGTTAAGATACTTTATAAAGATAAATGTATATCATAGTCATCTATCAGGTATGTTTAAGTTATCTAATTTTAGAAAAGCGAGCAGAATGCTGGTGATTAAAGTGCTCTTGCTAGCGGTGGCTTTGCTTTATTAATGACAAATTCTTAGATAGATAGACAGATAGATAGACTTATTTCTTATAGACTTTCTTCATATTAATAACACTTTATCATTAATAATATCGCATGTCTATGTATAAACAGTATGAATCGAGGTTATGTTAGCCTTGTGAATGCTTTAAAACCATGTCAATATTCATTCATTCAGTTATTCATTCGTACTTAGTTTAAATAGTTTGATATTAATTTGGTGAATACGTGAGTTATGTATTCAGCGTAATTCATGTTTCATATTTTAGATGTGCTGCTGTGTGTTTTATTAATGCAGATGATGGACGAAACCTTCTCTCTCTGACATCTGAACCTGGTTAGTTTCACTTAGCAATCGATAATACCTTTATTCTGTTAACTGTGAAAATCTAAATGCCTGTTTTATTTTGTATAAAGTATATATTATAGAAAATAATTTGGACTTTAAAGTTGCAATAAAACTACAGCCGTTGCCATAAATCGAGGAATCGGGTCTTCTTTAGGACCCACGCGGTAATGCCTGATCAAAACTTAACATAATGTCTTGATTAATTAATTAATTTTTTTTATTCAATCATTGCACAGTTTACATGAACAGACCTCTCCATTATAAAAAATACAATGTGCAGTATACAATATCGCGGGTGTTAATGTCTTGATTAACTAGAACTTATTTAACTATTATACGACGTTTATTACATTAAGTGCACAAATAACATGCTTTAAATATAAAATTAATTTCTATTGCATAATAAAAAAAATGGAAATAAAACCATGCCAAATAAACTTTTTTTTTCTTTAAATATAAGGAATTGTTGACATACTATGTTCTGTAAAAGTAATTTAATATTAATGTTACACAATAATAGCATCATGGTACAGTATATAATAATAGTATAATACATTTTTAATAAATTATTCTCACATAAACGTAATTATTTTGAAATATGTATGGAAGCTAGGTTAGCACGCTAATCGTTTAGATGTATGCTATGCTAGTGCGTAAGCTAACTAAATAAACAGAAACCAGAAATGCGTGGTTTCACAACCTATAGCTTCAGTTACAGTATATGAAACATTTCAGTTTAAAGACATTAATCATCATTATAGAACACATTCTAAACCATATAAAACATAACATTTGGGTCCTAAAGGAGATCCGATTTCCGGGGGGGACTCGATTTCTCACCGTTTTTAACAAAGTTGTGTTCCGAATTTAAAGTTGATATCACAAAAATACGTTGAATTATGAGTGTTTAAGCCTCACTGATGATGATTAAAGGCAATAAAAAGATAAGAATAGCAGATATTGATGATGTTTCTGTTGACAGATCACATTACTCCGAATCCATGCTTTCTGATGAACTTGACTCCAAACCTGAGGTATTTGTGTCTGAGAGGATTACAGATATTATATCACTGATAATATTAATGGTTATTTGTGTTATACACAGAGCCTAATACTATATTTTTGCCACGCCTGCTGCCTGTGGCCGGTGACTTAAGAAAATGTACTTAAGAAACTGATTTAGCAAAAAAAGGCAACATTTCGATTTCGATACAGCTACTAGCCAAACTAATATAAATTTAAAACATAATTAAAGACAAGTAAACAGTCTGTGATAAAATATTAGTGTTATTAATATTATTATTATTAGTTTTGTTGTAACTGCGTGTTGTTCTTATGGCAACTGAATAGAGAAGTGTGCAAGTATTAGTATAAGTCCCCGGGTGTTGATGATGATCGACGCCTGTGTGTGTGTGTGTGTGTGTGTGTGTGTGTGTGTGTGTGTGCAGCTGTTGGTCGAGTTTGTGCAGAACGCATCGATCCCGCTGGGCCAGAGTCTGGAGGAGTCGGACCTCAAGCCCTCATGTGTCCCGTTGCTGTCGCCCACACACACCTCCTCCACACACACCTCCTCCACACACACCTCCTCCACACACACCTCCTCATGTGGCCCACTGGACCTGCCAGGTGAAGCTCACAGATCAGCACCAGCCTTTACATATAAGCTTTTAGCTTCGCCTATTTTAGATAGGCTAAACTGGTATTATCTAATTGACCAGCTGAACAAATGAATAAATTTATTAAATTGAATAAATTTTGGTTTGACTGTATATGTGTGTGTGTGTGTGTGTGTGTTTCAGAGAGCGCTCTTAGCCATGCCGGGTCACCAGCGCTGTCAGAGTTTGGGCCCGAGCGAAGCCCGCTGGTGGTTCATCTGCATCGGCCGTCTCCCTCGCCTCCATCACACACACCCACAATCCTCCAGGACCTGCAGAACCACGACAGCACGTCCTACGTCCTGCTCAACCTGGCCAAAGGTCCGATTAGTAACCCATCACACAGCAGACGGCACAACTGATACACTGCAGAAGAAACGTTAAATCAAGATGGATTTATTAAAATAGTCAAATCCTATAAGATTATGTCTTGTGTTAAATTTTCTGGGCGGAAAATTTAAATTAAGTTAGTTTTTTTTTCTTCTCAAAACAAGCAACATTTTCTGCCAATGGTGTAAGAAAAATAATCAAAAACAGAAAATGTTCAATGTCAACACACACACTCTCTGTGCTGTAGGGTTGTCGTCGTCGGCCGAGCCGCTGGTGTTTGTTCAGGACGACGTGGACGAGGCGCAGGAGGAGATCTCTTCGGGTGACGGTGTGGATGCCGGCGCTCCATGGTACCTGCGGGTCCAAGAGCTCGCTCACGATAGCCTGATCGCCGCCACACGCGCACAGCTAGCCAAAGAAGCCCGAGCCGGTGGGAACGGTACTCTCACTCACTGACTCAAACACTCACTCGCTCGCTCGCTCACTCACTGACTCACTCACTCACTCACTCAATCACTCACTCACTCACTCTCACTCACTCACTGACTCAAACACTCACTCACTCACTCTCACTCACTCACTGACTCAAACACTCACTCACTCACTGACTCAAACACTCACTCGCTCGCTCGCTCGCTCACTTACTCACTGACTCACTGACTCACTCACTGACTCACTGACTCACTCACTCACTCACTCACTCACTGACTCAAACACTCACTCGCTCGCTTGCTCACTCACTGACTCACTCACTGACTCACTCACTGACTCACTCACTGACTCACTGACTCACTCACTCACACACTCACTCACTCACTCACTCACTCACTCACTCACTCACTCACTGACTCACTCACTGACTCACTCACTCACTGACTCACTCACTGACTCACTCACTCACTCACTTATTTTCTTTTATTATTTTCCTCTATTATTAAAGACACTCAGTAATTTAAAAAAGATCAACTAAAAAATTAGCAATTGACAAATAGATTCAGTTGAACATTAAAGATTAAAGAGTTTTAAGATTTTCAGGTGTTCAGGTGTTCTGATATTAAATCTAAAATAACACTTCACTTTATAAATAAAATATACTTTACAAATATAGTTACGAAAGTGATTCAGTCGAGAACGAGTGAATTTAGTTGTGTGATTAGTGTTATTGTAGAGACGGGAGGAATTTGAGCGCTGTCACTTTAAGAGCTCCACGGGTCTGATACACTGACACACACGAGCACAGAGGAATCGAAATCTTAATTTTCTAACAAGTATTCGATTCCTGACCTGTCAATCTCTGCTGTTGCCTAGGCGACCACACTCACAGCTGTCAATCAGAGGGGCCGAAGAAAGATCCGGTTCCTCGAGTCGTCTGCTCGCCGTCAGAGAAGATCCACCGGTGTCCGTACGAGAACTGCCAGCGCACCTTCACCTATCCTGCGCACCTGAAGTACCACCTGAAGACTCACAGGTAACACACACGCTCACACATGTCATATCGTGTCGTATATCGAGTGAAACGCTTCAGGAACAGGAACACGTGTGGGCGGGGCTTGATTGTGTCTGTGGGGAACTGATTGGATGGTTGTGGTTTGCTAGTGGCTGATCTCATGTGAGTGACAGGTTATAGCCCCGCCCACATCATCAGAGAAGAGATGATTCTGATTCAACATTATTAACACAATAATGATAAATTAGTGTGTGTGTGTGTGTTTCAGGAATGACCGCACGTTCCGCTGCGGAGCCGAGGGTTGTGGGAAGAGTTTCTATGTTCTTCAGAGGCTTCAGGTTCACATGAGGATCCACAACGGAGAGAAACCCTTCATCTGCAGCGAGAAGAACTGTGGGAAGAGATTCACCACTGCTGGGAACCTGAAGAACCACAGGCGCACACACACCGGTACACACACACCAGACTCAGCATTATTATATTCATACGTGAGGATATTTATTTATTAGGGCTGTCAAACGATTAATCGCATTCAAAATAAAAGTTTGTGTTTACATAATATATGTGTGTGTGTAGTGTGTATAATTATTTTGTATATATAAATAGACACACATGCATGTATATATTTAAGAAAAATCTGAAAGTATATACTTTATATATATTTAGACATAATTAATATTATGTATAAATATTTGATATATTAAGAACACATTTTTCTTAAATATATACATGCATGTGTGTGTATTTATATATACAAAATAATTATACACACTACGCCCACATATATTACATAAACACAAACTTTTATTTTGAATGCGATTAATCGTGATTAATCGTTTGACAGCCCTAATATTTATACAATCATGCAATAAATGATTCAGACAGCAGACATCATTCTGACGTTTCACTGGTGTGTGTGTGTGTGTGGGAGACTCTTCTGCTCTCCTCAAAGTAAACTGGGACATATTACACCCAGATATTATTATAAATTTAACTTACATTAAAATATGGAGCCAGAAATGATTCCTCCACTTCGAGCTGACGATGTTTTGCTGAAGTGTGACTTCTGTAATTTACACACACACTGAACAACAGTAATAATTTGTGTTCGTATTATTGTAGAGCCAGACCGATATTATCGGCCGATATTAGGCATTTTCTAAAATATCGGTATGGGCAGTTATAATGGCCGATAAATGAATATTTCAAAAATAAAATAAAAACGGACGAAACACGCTTGAACCATGTCATGAGTGTTGGAGTTGTATAGTTTGTCCACCAGAGGGCGCTCTACACCGTTCCTGTTGGCAACACTCGTTGAGTTGGTCACGAGACATACACATTGCTTGATTAACAATTAAAAGATCATCCCCATCAGTTCTCTTAACTCAAATAAGCAGGACAAAATTTGTGACTATCATGTCCAGTTTAAAATAAATAAATAAATAAATAAAACATCGGCCGATATATCAGATTTTAAAACCCAAAAATATTTGTATCGGTATCGGCCTTCAAAATCCTTTATCGGTCGGGCTCTATATTATTGTAATATTGTCCGTGATGCGTATGTCTGTGTGTGAATCGCTGGTATTTTCAGGTGAAAAGCCGTTCCTGTGTGACGTGGACAGTTGCGGTCGGTCCTTCGCAGAATACTCCAGTCTGCGCAAACACATGCTCGTGCACTCCGGTACGTCACATGACCTCACGCGCTGTCTTCGCTTGGGTTGTAAATCACAGTATTGTGTGTTTGTAATTATAGTGTTGATGAACAATATGCCACAGAATCTTCTAAAACTGGTGTGTGTGTGACTGTAACTGGTGTGTGTGATGTGTGTGTGCAGGAGAGAAGCCTCACGTTTGCTCGATCTGTGGGAAGACGTTCTCTCAGAGCGGCAGCAGGAACGTCCACATGAAGAAGAGGCACAGCAGAGAAACCGGTAGCAGATCATATTCATAACCATAACCATAACCATACATGATGTCAGTCTGAGGGGGCGTGTCTCTGTGTGATTGACAGGTGAGGCGCTCACTCACAGCAGTTTGCTGGAGGCTGATGGAGGCAGTGACTCGATGGTGAACATGAATCTGCATCACGGCATGTTACGAACACACGGTACAGTCCACACACACACACACACACACCAATGAGCTCTGTGTTTATGCATTTAATTATTACATTAAATTAATACAAATTAGTTAATTAGTACAAATAATGTGAATTGAATTCTCTTCTCACTCCAGATTCGGCGGATGCGGTTCTGACTCCGCCTCCCGACCTGGTCACCATGACGACAGCACACGCCTACAGTGATGACGTGGTGGCGCTGTTGTAG
This sequence comes from Cyprinella venusta, assembly GCA_038021265.1. Taxonomy (NCBI): domain Eukaryota; kingdom Metazoa; phylum Chordata; class Actinopteri; order Cypriniformes; family Leuciscidae; genus Cyprinella; species Cyprinella venusta. The sequence continues at coordinate 33,553,517 of CM075876.1, read as the reverse complement.
TTAACGCTTTTGTAAATAAACTATTTTATGAAACTCATCGTTTTCAATTTCATGTGTTTATTTATCAATCCTTTTTTGCGTCGTTTTGTCAACGGGAAGATTTCATATTCAAGAGGAAGGGAACGGTTTCGGAAATCTAAAAACTTTGAAAAAAGAAACCAATAAAGATTAAGAAAAGAGAGAGCGAATTGGAATTTTCAACTGGGAATTTCCGACTTAGAATTCCGACTCGGCAACTCTAATTGCAAATGATGACTAGGAAATTTCGAGTAGGAAACTTATGATGATTTTGATAGCATGTGAAGCTGTGAATAAAACAAACAAAATGCTTCAAATGATTATTCATATATGTAAATATGCACGACTTTAACAACAATACAAATGATGCGGCTGTTGTGGAAAAACGAATAAAGAATATCAGCCCCGATCGCTCTCTCTCCGCCATGCTGGACGTTAATGACTCAAACTCGAGTCAAAAATGATCTCATCAGCCGCGCGAGTGACGTCACTCTGTAACTGTTCCTGCTCGCGCCGTTTTTCCTTTGCCTAATGCAGCGATGAGTCATCGAAGCGTGCCTTAATTCATCGGGATTAATGTGGGCAGTAATCAAAGTCCTTTTATAAATAGTCTCTGGCAGTTATACAGTGGAGCTTTTTCAACAGAACATGTTCTCATACAATTAACGATACTAATTTTTGTGTGTGTCATTATTATGTTAATATATACGGTGAGTTCATCTTTGAACCGAACTAAATTTTACAATACAAACGGAGCACTTTAATAAATATAATCTATTTGTTTAAATTACTTTTTAATCGAATAGTTTCGAACAAAATTTCCTTTTGTGAAATCCCTTTAACACACGTGACGTCGCGAGCGGCATAATCCTCCAGGAAGTGACGTTCTCTGTCGGAGGGAAAACAAAATCCGTTAAAGGTGAAATCGATGGATTCGATGAATTCTGTGGTGTTTTGTGCTGTTATTCGTCTAGTTTGATCAAATTGGACAACCCAGATTGATCAACATTTCAAAATGTGCTCAAAAGTTAAAGTTAACCTCCTCAGGTAAGATGAATGATGCAATTTGGTGCCTTAGTTTTGGCCATCATAAATAGTAGAAAGCTTGTGCAGTCGGGTGATGTGAATGAAATAAGTCAAGCTCTAAATGAATAATTATCAAAACAACTGAAATGGAAGCAGATCAAAGCCCTTTACTTTTTAAAGCACTACATTATTCATACTCCAGTCAAATTTAATTGTCACTTAATTACGAAATTATTTATAAAATTAGCTGCTTAACAACATCATAACAGGGTAGACAAGTGTAATGAAGAATGGATGGAGGATTTCCAATCGCTCGCGTACACATTTCACTTTATTGAATAACTGGATTTAGATGGGAAACAATATGTAAAACATTGCCAATGAACTTTAAATGCACTACTTCTTCAATTTAACACAAATTATTTTGATAATCTCAAATTTAATACACACGTTAAAAAACTCTGGGTTTAAAACAAACCAATTTGCGTTGTTTTCAACCCAAGGGTTGGGTAAATATAGGCCAGAACACATGTTGGGTTCATTTAACCCAGCATACTGGGTTGATTTATTTTTACTTTAGTACTAGCTTTTTTCTTCTAAAACTTAAAATTTTCTTTAAACTTAAATAATGATATTGGTACTTGCTTTTTATATATATATATATTTTATAGCATATTTTATGTAGTTGTGAATAGAAAATTGCATGCATTTAAGCGTGTTTAACAAATATCACAAAACGTTACCCAAACACTGATAAAATAACCCACTCAATTGAGAGAATTTAGAGAGAATCTTTACTGATATTCCTGACAATGGGGAAAATTGTGAAGATGGGCGCCAGAGACATCAGAAAAATGCTGATATGTGGAGGTTTAAAAATGCTTTAAAATGTTTCTTTTAAAAACTTTAATGTGCTCATAGAGTTCGAATGGTGTTATTTATGATACACTTGATGTTGCTCAACGTTTTAAGGCAGTAAGATCATGATCTGAGCTGGAATAACTAAGTTATAAAGATGTATGATCTTTACCAGAGCATGATGATAATATTTCTCTGTACTTCTACTGTAAATCATAATACATTAATTTGTCATCTTTCACAGTCTATCTATCAATCTATATGTTTAATATCTTCATTAAAACCAAGTTGTCATAATAACTAGGATATTTGAGTCGACGGTTTCACAGTTACTGTATTTTGTGCTATCATCTTTGTTAGCGTTCGTTAATAAACATCCAGCTGTTCATGTTAGTTCACAGTGCATTCACTAATGTTTACAAGATTTTAATAAAGATTAATAAATGCTGTATAATGATATAATGCTTTATTCGAATGATAGTTGTAGTTTTGATGGAGTCGGAGATCTCTAATTACTTCATGCTGTTCTTTTGCACTTTACGTTGATCAAAGCGACACTGAAGATTGGAGTAATGATGCTGACAACTCAGCTTTAATCACAGAAACAAATTATATATTCACATAGAAAACAGATATTACACTTTCTGATAATATTTCACAATGTTAATGCAGCCTCTGTGAGCAGAAGAGTGAGATGGGCACACAACTTCATTCATGCGTGGTGTCGATGAAGTCAGAGATCTCTAATTACTGACGCAGAGAACTGTTTTCAGCTCATAACTCAGAAGTTTATTGCCAATCAGCACATCAGCGCTGAAGACGAGGAGCTCCGTGGAGAAATCAGGAGGAACCGCTCCGATCTCCAAGGCATCAATTACAGCGTTCCCAGATCTCCCAGTTCTCCAGCTGTTCCTGGAGCGAGTGTGCTGCTCTCGGGTCAGCGGCGGGCGATGGAGGCGGTGAGGATGGTGCTGTCGGTGGTCGGAGGCGCGGGGAACGCGGCGCTAATGCTCTCGCTCCTGCGCAGCGCGCGGCTGAAGCCCTTCGAGATGTTCCTCCTCGGCCTGAGCGTGGCCAACCTGGAGGAGATCGCGGCGGTGGACGTGTACAGTGTGCTGGTCTCGCGCTCCGCCGTCAGCGCCAGCTCTGGGTGACACACACACACTAATACAGCATACACTTCATTTAGAAATGCAATGCATTGATCAGATGCTCTAATACTTGCTGACAGCAATTTATGTCCAAGTAATGAAGTGAAAGTTAAAAATGACTTTTTATTATTACTTTCAGTGCATGAAGTAGCCTATTCAATCAATCAATCATTTGTACAGTGATCGATCGTTCCCTATGTTTGCGGCGGCTGGTGCACTTCGTGTGTGTGATGGATCGGTTAGAAACAACTCATTTTATTCTAAGTATAGTTTAGTTGTAATTAAATTGTAGTAAAGTTTAACTTTAAGTGTGTTTAGTGTACTTTTGTGCGCTAAAATGGAACAACTTGCTTGATTAGTGGTATGTATTTATTTGTGTTACAAATTCATTGCGAGTGTCTTTGAAACACAAGCGATACCAGAAGTTACATTTCAGTGACAAGTGATATCTTTGGCTTATTCCAAATACTAGGCTACAAATTGCACTTTGTCTTCAGTAACGAATGCACATTAATATACAAACACATAGACATGCACTTTATTTAGAAATGCTTTAAATAGGGTTTCGGTGTATTGATCATATGCTTTAATACTTTCTGAAAGCAATTTATGTCCAAGTAATTAAGTGAAAGTTAAAAATTACTGTAAAATGTAACTTAGAACGTCAGGATATTTGATAATGAATTTAGAAACTTTCAATGCATTTTTACAATTATCATTTCAGCACACTGTTAAAATATATTTGTAAGTAAAGTGCAAATAAATACACTGCAGGTATAGCGCTACACACACTACAGGAGGCTGGAGAGTGCGGGTCGCGAGGAACGGGTTTATTGTCGGATATATACACTGAATCTGTCATCTTTAATCATGCAGACTGCACTCTCACGTGTATTTACCATTTTCTTTCTTTCTTCTGGGTATTATTATTTAAGATGATTTTGTTTTGCTTTGTTATAATATTGTATTGAAACGAATAGGTAAAGTATTAAAGCATATAAATAAATAAATAAATAAATAATACACTTTAAAAAATGAACTGAAAGTAGCCCATTTATTTCTTTAATATAGCCTATACTTAAGCAACATTATTTTTAAGTGCGTTAAAAGTTGTATTGTGAAAATGAGTTTTAAAAAAAGTGTTTTCAAATTTGAGGGTCACAGGAGGGTTAAAGATATATTTTTTAGTTAGTATTTTTGCAGTCCTCTTGAGAAGGCGTCTCTCTCCTCTGTGGTCTGCAGGAGGTGCCGAGACCTGAAGTTCTTCACCCTCGTCGGGGAGATCGGGAGCATCTTGTTCACGGTGGTCATCAGCGTTTACCGCTGCCAGAAGCTGCGCATGCGCGTGAACCGGCCCGTGTTGCTGGACGGCCGGGGTCCGGCCCGCGTGCTCGCCGTGTCCTGCGCCGCACTAGCGCTGCTCTTCGCCTCTCCGACGCTGCTCATGAACCTGGACTGGAGTCACTACAACGCCTCGTCTCGGGCCTGCCCGGCGGATTTCTTCCAGTGCTCGTCCTCCCAATGCCCGTCTCGGAACCGGATCTACAAGTACTCGTTCCTCCTGCTGTGTAACCTCGTCCCCCTGCTGGTCGTCACGCTCTCCGGCGCCGTGATCGTGCGCATTCTCGTCATGCGCACTGCCTTCGCCAATCGCGAATCCCGCGGTAAACCACTGTAAACATCTGTACAGATGAACTTCAGGATATTGAATAATGTATTTTGAAAGTATAGCTACTTTATACGCATTTTTACAATTATCATTTTCGCGCTCCTCATTCAGGTGTACTTGCGCCCTTACTATATATTTCAAGAATGATTAGTTAACTAATTAGTCCGGATCCTGATCCTCTGCAGTGTAAAAAAAATATCGTGATTTTAACGGTAAAAATGCTACAGTGAAAAACTGTTAATGGGCTCTATGCACGGCGGTATTTCCGGTGAAGATGTAAGGATGCTCGATCACTTCCGCCGATCGTAGACGAGAATTTATATTGAATTTTATACTCCATGGTTATACTAAAGAAACGTTAGTCACAAAAACAGATAAAACAGACACCCCTCGTTGTGTTGATGCTTCTTTTAAAAATTATTTTAAATAAACATAACTATATATAAAATTACATCTAAACGTATGTACCTTTCGTTTCAAAGACGGGAGGACAGTAAATTTTGAAGACTCTGCCATAATCCCGTTTTCCTCGGTTTTCCTCCGCTTTAATCTACACAACCGGAAATGGACGAGCATCCTTGCGTCAAATGCGGAACTTATGTATAGCCCATTGGTTCTGTACTGTAACTGTTAAAGATCTAACCGTACTTTTCATGTAATTTTACAGTTAAAACAGTTTTTGGAAGTGAAAAGAACAAGTTATTGTATAACCATTCCCTTGTTTTTTTTTACTGTTAATTTAAGTTAAAGGAGAACTCCGGCGCAAAACAAACGTTTTGTCTAAAATACATCAGTATTCGACCGTTCTCTGAGATCTGTTTTCATGATAATCGAAAATAAATGTAGTTTTTTCTCTATAAGCTGTTTAGCGTATAATGCTAGTATTATAAAAATCGCTAATTTATACAAACAAAATAGTATAATTGTATGCATTTATACATACATACAAACAAAACAAATCTCTGAGAACGGTCGACTAGGTACCAATGTGATATTAGACCAAAGGTTCGTTTTGCGCCGGAGTTGTCCTTTAAGTCTGTAAAACCTCAAATATTTTTACCGTATTTGTTTAACTTTAAATTTAAGCCTGTAAAACCTCAAATGTTGCTACCATGTGTTTGTACTGTAAATTTAAGTAAAGTCTGTAAAACTTAAAAAAGTTGATATATGTTTCGCAACCACAGATGCCAGTTTTTTTCACTTTAATTTACCGTAATTGTTTTTACAGTGCAGCAGAGAGGTGTGTCCGGGTTCCAGCGCAGCACGGTGGCCATCCTGGCGGCCATGACGCTCTTCCAGCTGAACTGGAGTGTGTACCTGGTCCTGCATCTGGCCTTCGACCCGAACACACTCCCGTCCTGGACCCAGCTGGAGTTCCTCGTCACCAGCTTCTACTCCGCCATCAGCCCGTACGTGTACGGCATCGGCAACAACCTGTTCAGCCTCAGGCGCTTCACCAGAACGACACGGGCTTAGTGTAGAAACATGTTTCATATGCAACCATAAGGAGACATGAAGCTGTTTACACACACACACACACACACACACACACACACAACATCAGTTAACATGAACTACTAAAACACATGTTCATTTCAACTTATGAAGTCCTGCTTTATTTACTGGAGGTTTGGTAATTTTTGTTTAACCATTTCAGAAATAAACTCTGTTGCATTATTTCCTGATATATCGCTTTTAAGCTTATTTGAAACACTCTGTGTTAAAAAAAAGAGGTTTAGAAAATGGGATTTTTTGTGTGTTTTTTTTAAACATTGTGACGGTTTTGTGTGTGTGTGTGTGTGTTTAGGTCTGTGTGTGTTAGGTGTTGCAGATGCTTCAGTCTTTCTAGTGATGTGTGGAAATTGCATTATTATTCCTTACCTGAGGATGGCGCTACAGTCTAAATGATCATGACTCGAGTGTCGATGAATTATTTGAGTTTAGTCTGTGAATGTGTGTCTTCGCCTTATGCACACGTGTTTAGCAAGTGCTTTTCTCTGAATAGAACTGTGTGTGTGTGTGTGTGTGTGTGTGTGTGTGTGTGAGATGCAGTCATACCTGGAGATGTGAATGACTGAATTGTGACCTCATTAAACAACCAAAGTCTGGAAGAATCGCTTTATAACTGGAGTTATGCATTATTATGTCAAGTCATAATGGTGTTGATAAAGCACAGCATTAGCGCACTCTTTTCTGTAAAGATCTAATGCAGTGATATATATTAATAAGGCAGTCAAAGTATATTTTGAGTGTGCCTTCTGTGTTCAAATACAGGTTTAGAATAATTCAGATTAAGATGATTGACATCTCTTCTGCTCAACAAGACTGCATTTATTTAATGAAATATTAGCCGCGATGGACTATCATTCAAAAGTTTGGGGTAAGATTAAAAAAATAATACTTTTATTCATTAAGGACGCATTAATTTGTTCAAAAGTGACTTCGATCACAGGAATAAATTACACTTCACTATATATTCACTAGAACACATCTAGTGTAGGTCAAATAATACTTCACTGTTTTTACTGTATTTGATTAAATAAATGCAGCCTTGGTGAGCAGAAGAGACTCATTACACAATCTTAATTATTCCATCATAGTAGGAAGCCCAAAAGTGTGCGCGAGTTATAATTATTGACACCTAGACAAGGTGAATATTATAATGAGGACGAGTGTTGTTCGCTGATTGGCCGAGGGGGCCGCGCGCATCAGCATGCGAGTGTGTGATTGGTCCTCGTGGAGTTGAGCGCAGAAGCAGGAAGAGAAACAGCAGCCGTGGACGAGCAGCGCGGATCCTCGACGCTCGTGTCGTGTGTGTGTTTTACTGGTGAGTGTTTGTGCAGATCCGCGGGAATAAACACGCGCCGCGTCTCATGCGTTCACCTGCACCGACGCCTCGACCAACGCGCGCGGATCGAGGGCGCTCTTATAGCGTCGTGATGACGCGAGCTATAAGTTGATCTCGTGTTGTGCGCGCTCGCGTTTTAATGTCACCTGATGGTGTTGTTGTTGTTGTTGTTGGGCAAGTGCGTTATTTCTGCTGTATGATGACATCAGCATCGCAACAAACATGACGACGTCACAAACTAACAAGTGTGACGTCACGACCCGTAACAATTTATACAACTTCTAAACGCGCGCGCGCATGTGCGTTACGCATCAGCTGCTCCACATTAACATGCTTTAATATTCACACAAGTAACATAAACGTGAACTGTAGTTGTCGCTCTGGTCGATGGGCACTGTTAAAATGTTTCTAGGTCAGTTACAGCGGTCGATCTGGCGTATCTAAAGGGTTGGAGGTTCGAACCCTGCACGATTTTGTTATTTCATGTATCTTTAATTGTCTTTTCTGTCAGTTTGTATTGCTCTGTGATGCTATCAAACTTCATCATAACATCTGCTGCTCTGTATTCGCCTAGTGTGATGAAACATAATTATCTCTTCCGAAACTCTTAGGTACATTTATAAAATATTATAATTATTTTCAGCATCATTACTCCAGTCTTCAGTGTCACATGATCCTTCAGATATCACTCTAATATGATGATCAAGACACATTTATGATTATTATCAGTGTTGAAAACCATTGTGCCGCTTTAAACTTTAATAAACTGCCGTTCAAAAGTCTGAAAAAGAAATCAATACTTTTATTTATCAAGGACTTTTAAAGACATGTAGCTTATAAAGTAACAAGATTCAATTTCAAATAAATGCTTTTCTTTTGAACTGAAAGAATCCTGAAAATGTTTCACAGTTTCCACAGTAATATGACTGTGTTCAACACTGATAATAATCATAACTGTGTGTTGATCATCAGATCCTCATATTAGAGTGATTTGTGAAGGGTCATGTGACACTGACGACTGGAGTAATGATGATAAATTCAGCTTTGATCACAGGAATAAATGTATAAATAAAAATATATTAATTTCAAATCCCTTTTTATCTCGAAGGTCTTCTCCGGAAGCATGTTATGACCCACGCTCGGAAAAAAGGCTCCCTCGGCCAGTGTCGTGGCGAGGGGTGGGGCCACGTGGAGGGCGGGTCTCATGGTGAAACTGTGGGCGGAGCCTGGCCTGCGCGATCAACGGTGAAGGAAGTCAAGGCCAGGAATCGTGAGCGGCATGAAAGTCAAAAACGTTCATTGAAAATGGTTGAAACTAAGAAGCACGGGAGCAAGAGAGGAAAGGCTAAGACTGTGAGCGAGCGCAAGCGTAAGCTGTACCCGCTACGAGGAAGAGCCGGCGAGGCATTGAGCTGCCATGTTTTGCTCACGCGTTTGGGCGGACCGGAGGAACTGATCCCAGAAGTGGATCCCAAGGATAAACCTTCAGCTCCGGAGCCGCGTAAACGTCGACTAGCGTCTCTAAACGCAGAGGCGGTTAACAGTCTGCTGCTCGAGAAAACCGACACCAAACTAGCGAAGAAACACAGCGATGGCACCTCGACCTGCTCAAAAAGACCCTCGAAGGCAGAGACGTGCCAAAAGAAGAGGAAGAAAGACGAGCCTGACGCCAGTCTCTATGCTCCAGCTCCCAAACGGCTAGCCGGACTCAACGCCGCCGCGCTAATGAAGCTAACTAGCTCGACTACAGGAAGGACCAAACCAGACCGCTGCAAACCCAAAGCACAGATCCCGCCCAAGAAGCTCATCCGCGATCCCGACGGAGCTTGTGAAGTGTGTAAAAGCAGGAGCTACGAGTCAGAACGGAGTAACTCGACGGCTAAAGCGGGCTTCCAGTCGCAGAGCATTCTGGGATACCCAGTGACGGTGGTGAAGGAGGAGCCGGTGGAGGCGGAGCTGAGTGCGTTCTGTTGCTGTCCGCCGGACTGCCACCGGCTAGCGCTGTTCCTCGCGCAGGAGCCGGACGAGTCGCGGATCAAACACCTGGTTCCGGCGCATCCGGCGCTAACGCTCAGCGCTCATCCGTGTGTGTGCGCGGATCCGTGCTACGCCGGGTACCTCGTGCACATCGCTCACCCCGGGCCGGGTTTGAGCGCGCCGACGCTGCTAGCCTCGCCAGGGATCGCTCATCCCTTCTGCGGTTCCGTCGGGCCGGGATGCTACCGCTGTGGAGTCGGGCGATACGCTTTCGCTAGCCGGACCTGCTCCTTCCCCACCAGCTGCTCACACTGCAGACATCCCATCAAAACAGGTCAGGGGTTACGAGGACGACTGATAAATATATGAATATAATATATATAATCTAAATGTAGTAATCGTGTGTTTTGTTGTGCTGTTCCAGAAGGCTTCTCCTTGTCTCAAGATGAGCACAGTCGCTCGCTCCTGGTTCCTCCGACCCTGCCTCTCTCCGGATGTCCCAGCATGCCCCGGGTGAACCCGTCCCCCCCGCTCGACCCGCGGCTCCTGTCCTCGATGTCGGACCGCAGGCAGGCTGAAGTCAGGCTTAAAGTGGGCAAAACATGCCCTCAAAACCCCAAGCCGTCCAACGGCTCGCTCACTATGGGCCACGCCCGGTTATCCAAGCGACCCACAGCTAGTCCAGCTAGTGCCAAACACCAGCGGAAAGGCAGCCGGCGCGAGGCTACGAACGGATGGCGTCCTGTCGGAGTGCCTACGGAGAAGGAGGTGTTTATTGCGGTGAGCGATGTTGCCGCGGTTATTCACCAATCGGTGTTTAGCGCCAAACCGCGTCAGACACTGATCGGTTCAAGTCGAACACACCTTTTATGAGCGAGTCATTGAATCACTCATTCAAGAGATTTGTTCAAAAACGCTGATTCATCTAGTAATGAAACAAGTGACGTTTTTGAGTGAGTCATTGAATCACTCATTCAAGAGATTTGTTCAAAAACGCTGATTCATCTAGTAATGAAACAAGTGACGTTTTTGAGTGAGTGAGTCATTGAATCACTCATTCAAGAGATTTGTTCAAAAACGCTGATTCATCCAGTAATGAAGCAAGTGAAGTCTTTATGAGTGAGTCATTGAATCATTCATTCAAGAGATTTGTTCAAAAACGCTGATTCATCCAGTAATGAAACAAGTGAAGTCTTTATGAGTGAGTCATTGAATCATTCATTCAAGAGATTTGTTTTAAAACGCTGATTCATCCAGTAATGAAACAAGTGAAGTCTTTATGAGTCATTGAATCATTCATTCAAGAGATTTGTTCAAAAACGCTGATTCATCCAGTAATAAAACAGGTGAAGTCTTTATGAGTGAGTCATTGAATCACTCATTCAAGAGATTTGTTCAAAAACGCTGATTCATCCAGTAATGAAACAAGTGAAGTCTTTATGAGTGAGTCATTGAATCATTTATTCAAGAGATTTGTTTTAAAACGCTGATTCATCCAGTAATGAAACAAGTGAAGTCTTTATGAGTCATTGAATCATTCATTCAAGAGATTTGTTCAAAAACGCTGATTCATCCAGTAATGAAACAAGTGAAGTCTTTATGAGTGAGTCATTGAATCATTCATTGAAGAGATTTGTTCAAAAACGCTGATTCATCCAGTAATGAAACAAGTGACGTTTTTGAGTGAGTGAGTCATTGAATCATTCATTCAAGAGATTTGTTCAAAAACGCTGATTCATCCAGTAATAAAACAGGTGAAGTCTTTATGAGTGAGTCATTGAATCATTCATTCAAGAGATTCATTTTAAAACGTTGATTCATCCAGTAATGAAACAGGTGAAGTCTTTATGAATCATTGAATCACTCATTCGAGAGATTTGTTCAAAACTGCTTATTCATCCACTAATGAAACAAGTGAATGGCTTGATCGACTTGAATAATAATAATAATTCGAATTAACACATTTTTTTAATAGATTGCAGCATTTAACATTTTTCAGAACATCATCAGCGATCATAAATGACATGTTATTTTGTTTAGAGAATGGTGATGTGTGTTTTTCTGAGTGAATGGGATGTGGTGTTGCAGGGCGATGACGAGACGGTCCTCCGCCAGTGTTATGAAGGAGTGGAGCGAGACGGAGAAGTGATCCGGGTGCGGGACACAGTGCTCTTGAGATCGGGACCCCGGAAGAAAACCCTGCCGTACGTGGCCAAGATCTCCGCTCTGTGGGAGGACCCGAGAACAGGTGAAGCAATCACAACACTCAAAGCATAATAAAAGTCCTCTTTTCCGTCTTGCTGTGGTTATATATCTGAGTGTGTGTGACCTGACGCTGCTGTTTCATGCAGGAGAGCTGATGATGAGCCTCTTCTGGTATTATAGACCTGAGCACACGCAAGGAGGCAGAGATCCCAGCATGCACTGCGAGGTGAGGCACTGCTTTCAGCCGCACACTCGAGTGATGTTCACACACACACACACACGCATTTAAACACTCTGTCTTTCAGAACGAGATCTTCGCATCTCGGCATCAGGATGAGAACAGCGTGGCCTGCATCGAGGAGCGATGCTACGTCCTGCCGCTAGCACAGTACTGCAGGTACGAGCGGCATTTGATTAGCTTTAAACTCACGCCAGGAAAGTTAGGCTACTGTCCCTTTAAGAGCGAATGCACTGATCTAATACACTGATACATGTTTACATTCACTCGAGTCATAACCCACTGTTTACTGGCATACTTGCTTTTTTGTAACATAATTTTGTCAATTTGTCCGTTTAGTTTGCACACACACCATCTTACGGGGCGTGTTGCATTCACTTGAAGAAAAAAAATCTACTCTGTTTTTCTGAATTAATGAGTTAATTTTTATGAGAAAAAAAGTTTTTGCTCTATTTTTCTGAATTAACAAGTTATCTTTTCATGGATTTTTTTTAATTCAGAAAAACAGAGCAAAAAAAATTCCATGAAAAATTAACTCGTTAATTCAGAAAAACAGAGCAAAAAAAATTTCCATGAAAAATTAACTCATTAATTCATAAAAACAGAGCAAAATTTTTTTTCTCATGAAAAATTAACTCGTTAATTCAAAAAAACAGCAAAACTTTTTTTCTCATGAAAAATTAACTCATTAATTCAGAAAAACAGAGCAAAACTTTTTTATCTCATGAAAAATTAACTCATTAATTCAGAAAAATAGAGCAAAAACTTTTTTTCTCATGAAAAATTAACTCATTAATTCAGAAAAACAGAGCAAAAACTTTTTTATCTCATGAAAAATTAACTCATTAATTCAGAAAAATAGAGCAAAAACTTTTTTTCTCATGAAAAATTAACTCATTAATTCAGAAAAATGTTGATGTTGCAGATTTTGTGCCTTGGCCAAGCGGCGCTCTGAGGGTGTGTGTGAACGCCCGTCGGTGGTGCCCGTCCCCCCCGCCGGCGCCAACCCGTCCCACCGGCCCGTGCCCGTGCCCGCGGGCGTCGACCCGCAGCTGGTGTACCTGTGCCGACACGTGTACGACCTGCGCTACGGCCGCATCCTGAAGAACCTGCAGTGAGCCAATCACAGCATCCCGAGGCGGATCACGTGACCTTCCTCTGGAGGTCTTGATGTCCTAATGAGGCTTCCGTAGAGTAGCTGCCTTCTTCATTTCCAAACCTGATTCTGTGTCACGTGCACTGGACTGACGCGCCGCTGAGGGCTGATGGGAGAATCTCTGAAGGGTGACGCTTCCGTAACGAATCTCTCTCCATCGAAACCCTCCGAGGTCCAGATCCACACACTCAGACCAAAGGTCCGTTCACACCGGCGACGACATGACGATAACTAGAGTAGGGACGCCCACGGCTTCACAGAGCGACTCGTTGAATCATTCATTTCAAAAGTGCTGATCCATCCAGTATGAATCAAGTGAAGTCTTTATGAGTGAGTCATTGAATCATTCTTTCAAGAGATTCATTTCAAAAGTGCTGATCCATCCCGTAATGAATCAAGTGAAGTCTTTATGAGTGAGTCATTGAATCACTCATTCAAGAGATTCATTTCAAAAGTGCTGATCCATCCAGTATGAATCAAGTGAAGTCTTTATGAGTGAGTCATTGAATCACTCATTCAAGAGATTCATTTCAAAAGTGCTGATCCATCCAGTATGAATCAAGTGAAGTCTTTATGAGTGAGTCATTGAATCATTCTTTCAAGAGATTCATTTCAAAAGTGCTGATCCATCCCGTAATGAATCAAGTGAAGTCTTTATGAGTGAGTCATTGAATCACTCATTCAAGAGATTCATTTCAAAAGTGCTGATCCATTCAGTAATGAATCAAGTGAAGTCTTTATGAGTGAGTCATTGAATCACTCATTCAAGAGATTCATTTCAAAAGTGCTGATCCATCCAGTATGAATCAAGTGAAGTCTTTATGAGTGAGTCATTGAATCATTCATTCAAGAGATTCATTTCAAAAGTGCTGATCCATCCAGTAACGAATCAAGTGAAGTCTTTATGACTGAGTCATTGAATCAAGTGAAGCGATTAACATTTTTTATAACCTCTTATAAATGACATGCTATTTTGTTTAGAGAATTGTGATCTCTATTTCAAAGAGAATTAATTTCATTTATCCAGAATCGTGCGGCTCTAACGTTTAACGAGGAAACCCTCACTTTTTCTCAATCGGTGTTTCTTTACTAATTAACTAGTGATTCTGATGAACGTGAAGTCTGAAGTCTGTAGTTATCGCTCCAGTTCTCATATAATAAATATTATATATTCTAATATTTATTTGACGTTTGCTGTCGCTTCTAGCGCCCCCTAGAGGAAGTGCACTATTACATTCCCTGACGTGTGTGAGATCGATGCTGTCATTGGTCAAAACCGCTTATAGTTAATTATGTTAATGAAGCTGATTATGAAACATTACAACATTCCCATCAGTGACGAACTCCTGAAACGCCTCCATTAGTCTCGAGTTTCTCCCGGGAACGAACACGTCACAATATTCCTCATTAGAATAATTCATGCGTAGAGTAAAGGGGCGTGACCTGGTTGAGTTAGTTAGTAGTGGCGGTTATGAAAAGGGGCGGGGCATTTCCCAAACACACTGGACCAATCACAACACACCGCTCCAGCTGACCAATCAGAGCACAGTGTGCTTTTCAGGAGGCGGGGCTTCATAGAGACAGGAAGTGAACAGAGCGTTACTGACAGACTGGGAAGAGAGGAGCCGCAACAATGGAGAATATGAGGAGAATAATCAACATTCAAGCAGGAGAACCTGATCTAGGAGAGGAGATGAATGAAAAAAAAAAAAGAAGGAACATAATCGGCAGTGACAGATGTGTGTTAGAGTTTCTCCTCCCTTTTTAAAGCTAATAAGTCTTTATTATATGGTTCAGTTTATTATTCCAGACACACCAGTTGAGAAACAAGCACCTTAACGGAGATAGATTCGCTAGTTTTAAATATTAAATGCAAAATATATTTGGACGTCCGCTGACGTGAACTCAGAAGGTGAAATTAGAGCATCAGCATGAATTATGTTTGTAGAAATATGTGATTTTAAATGTTCATCGTGTCATCTTTACGATGTTTGAATACGCAGATCATCCACAGGAGGAGCGTCTCTGAAAATGATTAATATTCAAATTTAAAGGCTTTTTTTTTACCTTTGAAAAAGCTCCGTCTTTCTGCTTTCGATTTCTTCTAAACAAAAAAGGAGATATTTTATTAAGTCTGTTTCTAAAGCTGGAATATACCATATATTTTTAGGACTATTTTTTAGGTTAAAAACAAATTGTATTTAAATTCCTGCTCGTCTGATGAGGAGCTGACCCGGACTGAAGCGTTTAGGCGCTGTCATGCTTTAAGACTTATAACTGTATTTAAAGAAATTATTTAAGATAGAGTATAAAGCATATATCTATATTTCAAGTCCTCTTAGTTCCTCAGTGTTTTGAAGTGCTGTTGCGATATTGTGCTCTATAAGTGCAGTCGTTTTTAATTATTATTTGTGTGTGTGTGTTAAATTATGAGTATCATCAGATCATGATGTCTTAATGAATTCTTCAGAAATATCTACATTATGATGTTTTGTTTCTTCAGCTGATTGTGTAATTGTCGAATGATTGATGATTCCCGATCATTCCGATGAGAAACTGTGTTTTCCTGATGGACCATCAGTTCACACACACTGACCCGTCACACATTCTGTTGGTTTGTTTTGTTTGTTTGTTTGTTTGTTTTTTTTGATTGATTGATTGATTTTTTTTTTATTTCATTCATATTTGTGATCTGATGTGTTTTCAATGGCAATGGATCGCTACTGATTATTGTTCAATGAAAGAGTATTTATAAATTATAAACTGAAATCTTTTGTGAAATCATCGAGTCTCTGTTTGCTCACTGGGGTTTATCATAGACTGTAGGTGTTTATGGACGTATTGCTTCAACTCTAGGATTATATGTTTAATCTCTAAATCACTCATGGATGTTCATATTCATATTTATAGTTTAACATAAAGATCTTATGAAAAGAGAGAAGAATCGCGGCAGCTTTAGTCTCTTACATCCAGCAGATGGCAGCCTTCAGTCAACGAGTGTGTGTGTGTGTGTGTGTGTGTGTGTGTGAGTGTGTTTCAGGTCTCTTCTTCATCTGCTTCTTCTGTTCCTGCGGTGAGTCTCACTGTCATCAGTTCAATCTAATCAAGTTTGAAGTCATCGTGAAACTCATATTTTCCTCTATTGTGTCGTATATCGAGTGAAGTGAAGCGCTTCAGGAACAGTATTCTTGCATATCAGAGCTGCTGCACATATGGTTTTCTAAATACCCAGGTGCCAGGTCTCATAAATGATATTGTTAGGGGGTTCGGGGGAGAAAATTTAGATTTTCCTGATCTCGAAATGAGCATTTTAAAGTATTTTGATGGCCAAAAAAAAAAAAAATGACAACAGTAGCTTTAAAAGCATGAAGTAGCCTATTTGATCAGATTCTTAAACATGAGAATCAGTTCCAGTTTCAGCGACTTTTCTTTCCTAAATTAATCAATGTTTTTTGGACTAATCTGTTAATTTAATTAATGGATCAATGGGCTCTACGCACAACTGCACTACTTCCTGAACTTCAGCCAGCTCCTTGTTTTCTGTCTATCATTATTGGACAATTTGATTAATTCAGGTGTGCTTGACCTCAGTAGTCACGGCAACAATAATCAAACACACCTGAATTAATCAATGTGTCCAATAATGACGGACAGGAAACAAGAAGCTGGCTGAAGTTCAGGAAGTAGTGGAGCTGTGCATAGAGCCTACTGCTCACTAAAAAAGACAGTCACTTGTCGCCACCCTCTGGCTTAATGATGTAAGTGGCGCAAACACAGGCAAGCGGAGTTATAGGCTACAAACAGTGAAAAGTCAAACACATTCGAAAAAAACGTTATATATTTATACAATAATAATGGCAATATATTTAATAGGGTGCTTGTGTTGTTAAATTGAGCTTAATTTCCACTGTCTTTAATCAAATTGATTATTTCTGTCGATCATTTAAAACGTCTAATGAAAAACAGCCGTAAATTTGAGCTACTTGCATCTTATCTGAACTGAAGTGAAGCGTCGCGTTGAACATGGCATTGAAGAGCAGGTGAGAGCTGAAGCAGATCAGATGAGAAGGTCAGTTATCGTCGCGATGATGGGAGAATCATTGCAGCAACAAATTAGAGTTAATATTACGGGTACGACCCTAACTGGGTGTTTTTTATTCACGAAATTGGATTAGCAACTAAATGATGCGCATCAGAGGGGATTTAGAAGAGGGTATACGCAATGCCGACTGAAAAGGAAGTGAGTATACCTGCATATACCCTGCACTACACCACTGGTTTTTCACTATATTTATGTTTTGACGGCATCTGCGACTAAATGCAGCTTTGATGAGCAGAAGAGGCGCTTAAAAACAAATGTCCACATTATGTGAATTTGTAAAGACTTGTTATTTTAAAGACAACCACGAGATGGAATCAGAGATGAACACTGAGCAACTCAACAACTTTAAATCAGAGAACCTGTTCGGTAAATACCTGTTCTCCTACAGCCACAGTTACTGTAAAAAACGAATCTAAAAAAACAAAACCTTTAGTCACGATTTGTTGAATTTTACTCTCAGATAACAGAGTCAAATTGAGTAATTTCTTGCTTTGTACTTTAATTCAGTTTCAAAGAGCCTGTTGTTTAATTAATGCAGTCTATTATAGGATGTTCACACTATTGCAGAATAATTTCCCCTGTCACTTTCACAAATGTATCTTTCACTTTATTGTACCTACATCTATTTTACATTGTACAAGGCGACGAGTTTTCATCATGACGCGCTCCTGCGCACGGACTGTTAGCAACGGGAGCGCGCATCGGTCTCTGTGCGCGTAACACCGCACACATGCGCCAATCCCGAGCACTTGCCAGAGTGGCGAGCATCGGGCGCGTTAGCAGAGTCTCATCATCAGTGAGATCTATCTGAAGCAGAATCGCTCGCGTGAGGTCCGCGCGCGTCATGGCGGGAGCGCAGCCGGGGGTTCACGCGCTTCAGCTCAAACGCGTGTCCGTGCCCGAGAAGCTCAGGACTGGGGACAAGTTCATGAAGTGGGACGAGGTAAGTCACATTCATGGCAGATTCAGATTCTCAGTGTACTTGTGGATCAGTGTTAGCGCGAGCTGTCAGGGTCAGTCAAAGTCACAATTACATGCTGCTGGTCTACTATAGAACTGCGTTTTTATGTGTCTTAAATTAGATTTTTTTGAAAACTATTAAAAAGCTAGTTCACCCCATAATGAACCTTCTGTCACGGTCTACTCTCCCTCATGTCTGCAAACCCGAGTGAATGTTTCCCTGTGAACATCATAATCTCAGTGTAATTCAGTGAAAGACAGATATATGATGACAGAATTTACATTTACAGTGATTCTCTCAGATATGTTGTGTAAGATGGCTTTTTTCATTGGAAAATACATTTTAAACACAGGTATTCTTCAGTGTCAGAATAGAGTTGCACTATACCGTTTACAGCTGTAATGGATTAGTGCTGTTTGTTTGACATCATGTTTTGTCAAATTAGCTTTATTAATAACTGATGGCAGCATATGCACCTTGCAAGTAAACATGGACAAGTTTCGATTCTCTTTAAAGTAATGTTTCCTCGTTCCCATAATTTCCCCTAACCCTTCCCTTTCCGATACTCCTCTCCTGCCATTAAAGGTCAAGGCTGCCTGAGGAAGTTCGATTAGGGAAAAAAATGCCGACATAGAGCTTCATGGGGGACAACTAAACCACAGAGACGACTTCAGGTTTACCTGAAGATGATGAGAAACTCTCTTCCATGACATGAGGAGAGACATTAATTGTAGAATGAATGCTCGTATCAAATCCAATTCAAAGAAACTTTATTTATATAGCACCACTAAAAACAACAATCATTGACCAAGGTGTTGTACACTGTGTCGGTCATCAGCACTTAACCCCATGTACAACAGAGATTACTGGACAGAACACAATTATAAGCCAAAGGAAAATGATCGGGTTCGGGTTCTGCTTTAAAGAGGCTACATGCGATTTCCTGAAATTTAAACTCGCGACTGACACCTGTGGGCAAAAAACAGAACTGCTCTTCCTTTCTTTTTTTTTAATTAATGCCACAAACAGAACAATACAATGAGATATAATCCTTCAAAGTGAAACAAAAAGACAAAGTAAATAAAAAAAGGAACAGTGCCAGAGGAACTGCTCTTCCTTTCTGCTCGCTCTCGTACGTGCACATTTCACAAGTCATCTGCTGCAAGGAGGTCAACATTATGTTTCCAGAGGTAAGAACAGTTAAATACATATATTGTTTGAGATAAGAGTTCTGTTTGCGAGTGTAGGCTACTTGCTGACTAGCAGTGGTGGGCTGGCAGAGTGATCTGAGGGTTTTCACCGACGTCACGTTCTGGGCGGTAACCCGGATGAGCGGCCATTATGGAGGCGCTCGGATGTAAACAGCAGCATCGACTGCACTGTTAATGTACGACTGAACACACTGTTACAAAAAAATCCGTGGTAGATGCGAACTCATACAGAGAAGGACCTTATTCATTTGCATAAAGATGGGCATCGGCCAGCTTTTTGACGCGCTGCATTTTTTCAAATGTAGCGCCGACTGGATGCTTTGCGTAATATACGTAACATGAACGCGCTTGACGTCACATCCGCAGACAGCGCGGGGAAAGTCGGACCTGACAGAAAATAGGAAAAATAGGATACAGGCTTATAGGTGCACCCACTGTGAGCCGACAAGGTGTCAGTATACTCATCCAGAGATGTTTGAGTGATAAATGGTCAAATAAAAAGGCTATTGTTATGTTTATTTGGGGGAAAAAGCGGCATATAACCTCTTTAAACTCATGCGGTGTAGCGGCAGGAAAACAGGAAGGCTGTCTTAAAGTTTTGGTGCAACAACGGCTAAAGCTGGACCTCCTCTAGTCTTCAATCTAACCCGAGGAACATTAAACAGTCTCTGATCTGAGACAAGCGTCTGCTAAATGACGAGACCTTCCAGGATTGTGAATGGATAGTAATAAAACCCCCATCGAAAATGACTACGTTTGAGTAGCAAAAAGCCTTCAGGAATCCAGAGCTAATCTCTCTCCAGCCATTGACTGATTCCCCTCTTTAGACGCTCATCGTCTGACTTTAAATCCCCTCAGTGGGAGAAGTGTGTGACTGCAGATCCCGGAGGATCGCAACTGTTTCTTCAGACAGCAATGATGACGATCGAACCCTGTAGGAATGTGTGTGTAAACCATCGTCCGCTGTGTAAACGCAGCTCTCGGCTCGTTTGTAACGGAGGCTTCAGTGTTTAGGGAGGCTAAGTGATTTGAAACTTTAATTACAGGATCTACAACCTTCTTGGCTGTGGTTTGTCTTGTCAGAATCTGCATCTAACAGCCTTCCAGTGATAAATCAGGTAGAAACAGGAACCGGTCAGAGTTGTTGACCGTATCTTTGATCCGACACGCTCGTAAAAGTTGTGGTGTTTATCTCTTCTCAGAGCACACACCGGTCGCAGATGTGGTGTTGTGGACTGATACTAAAGCATGTGTGTGTGTGTGTGTGTGTGTGTGTAATCGGCCCCTGCTGACGTTGAGGGACTATAAAACGCCACTGCGTTCCTCCACAAAAGCGTGCTGGTCTTTTTATAGAGCTCCAGTAATATTTGCAGTTGCTATGTGAAGTCCTGAGGGTTAAATGAAACACGAGCTGCTCTTGTCTCTCAGTTTCATTCACCAGGTTAGTGTTGCGGGAGCTGCAGTGCTAGTTCACATCTGTCCTTCTCTTTAATGTCTCTCTATTTCTCACATCAACACAAACACGACAGATTTCTAATCCTTCTCATCTTCCCATGTTACTCTTGCACAGTCATTTGATGCATCAAATTTGTTATGGAACTGGATAATATCCTGAATGTTCAGATCCAATCTGACCTCTGACCTGTAATGCCTGAATCATAATCATAATCACACACTGTTGTTTGTTGGCCAGAGGAACTGAGCGACTGAGTCTGAGTCTGGGTTTCTCCATTCTGCACTGATGAGTTCTGGTTCCTCTTGTCTTTAGTCTCGCTTAGTTGGGAACATCACGGGTTTCTCCAGAGACGCTATATACGTATATAAATTAAGTAAATTAATAACTTTTTTACAACAAAATGGAAAATCATTGAACTTAACCTGGACTGTGACTACTGTAGTTTTTTTCTTATAGAAACTAACTTTTATTTATTTTTCTGTTATCTCTGAAAGCTGCTTTGAAACCATATGTATTGTAAAAAGTGCTATATAAATAATTATAACTTGACTTGACTATTCATTATATTGACTATAATAAAATAGCAAGTGTGCAGTGTTTACACTGATGTGATTGTGTGGGGTTTAGATGTGTTTTGATGTGTTCGTCTGGTGTTTTGTAGGACTGCACCACAGTTACGCCGGTGACGCTACGGGTCGACCCTCAGGGCTTCTACCTTTACTGGACCGATCAGAATAAGGTAATTACTGACATTTTTGTGTCCCGCATTATAGATGAAGGCATAATCAATGATGGCGAGTGTCTTACCGAGGGGTTCGCTTGATTTAATGCATGTCAGTTTCTTCTCAAAACATAAAGGCCTTTTTAGTGTTCCTCCGCAGCACTGCGACCCGACCAGTATAAACACTTATTATAGGTGTACCGTAGAAATGCAGGGTAGGACAAAAACAGGGTTTGGAAAATTAATTCATAATGTACTCACTTATTAGACACATTTTGTAAACCTTGAACACAAAAAAGTCCCAGTCTCGTTATTGTTTAAATAGCCTAGTGTATTTAACATTGTTACAGGATCACGAACATTCATTCATTCATTCAACTATTTTAAAAGACTGGAATAAACAGTAGCACACACAAGCCATCCTTTAATAGTCAATTTAATTAAAAAATGTAAAACCCAACAGGTATGAAATATCAGATGATGAGCATACAGATAAAGTGGAGCTTAGTGGATAAACATATTTAGTCCATTTATGATTCACAGTTGCAAAGAAAATATATTTATAGGAACATTTCAGCAGGCCAAAGATAATTAATACAGAGATCATTATTCATTGTTTTAGTCATTTTGTTGCCATGAACCTCATGATAATCTGCATTCTTGTGTGTGTGTGTGTGTGTGTGTGTGCGCTGAACGCTTTGCGGAAGTAGTTCAAGTAGCCTTCACCTCCTGCGCCGAGACGTGTGTATCTGTCTCCTGCTGGTCTATCCACACTTCTCATGTGTCTTAGAGGAGATCCAGCTCATCTCGGCACTGCAGGAACTGTTGTTTAAAACGGATGTTTTGTTTGCAGAGGCGGACGGGAATGTGAAGTGTGTGTGTGTGTGTGTGTGTGTGTGTGATGCATTTTGAATGTCAATGTATCCTAATCCATGGCTGTAAGTGAGCCGATCATTTGACTAAAGCATTTGCATGAGGCTGTAGGGCTGTGACGCGTTCCTGTACTGCACACACACTCACACACACACACACACACACACACACACACACACACACACACACTGTATGAGAAAAGACACATGTCATTTTGGACACTAGTTTGTAGGGCTGGGCAATAAATATCGATTTCTCGATATTAATCGATTCTCATACGAACCGATATCGATTCTTAAATCTCATGAATCGATTAGTCATCCTGTTTCATTTGAATGAATGGATCATTGTCTCGCGGCTGCACACATCCAAAAAAAATCGTAATAATCTTTGTCCTTTGTTACTATTGATATGAAATAAAGTCTCAATTTTCAAATTCTGTCCATTTTCTTTAGAAATTCAAAAACATAAATAGTGTTTCGGCAGCGCTGATCTCTCTTCCGGCTTAATAATACCAGTCACAGCGCCAAATAAACATGAATGAGCATCTGAAAGTGTGTTAAAGATAGAGGACAACTGATCCAAATCCGGATCATGACACATTGATTCACTCAATCAGCGTTTCAACCGTGGAAAGACGTCAGTTAAACAGCTTGTAATCAATGTATCGTCATATTTACCTCAGAAAACCCACATAAACTCGTTAGTCAGCTAGAAAAAATAACTCTAGAGAGGAGCATTTTGATAAATATATACACCATATTACATATGCATTATAATCTTAATGTTCTTCAATATTTAATGCATATTTGAATAAATCTGGCAAGTTTTTATGACAGCCACCATTTAAATGTTTATATTTCATATAATCTTCTTATTATAAAAATAAATAAAAGTGTAATTTAAGTGTTTGTATAGTTACAAAACAGTTGATTATGACCTTCATATTAGGCTAATGAAGCTACAACTAGACTCCCATAGTTTACAGCATTAGTTCAGAGATTTGATTTCTTTGAGAAAAATTGCCATTTATTGGAACTGATATCCAAAATAATCAATATTGAATCGAATCGAAATCGAATCGAATTGTGAAATTTGTCTCAATACCCAGCCCTACTAGTTTGTAAAGGCCTGGGCTTGATGGCGTGTGAGTCTGAGCGGGGATCTTCTTTTGGGGATTGAATCTGTCCGTCACTGATATGCTGAGCATGCAGAGTAAACCGTGACATGATTCTCCTACTCCTGCTTAGTCTCCAATAGTTCAAACCCTGTTTTTGCCCAGCGCTGCAGTTTTATCTGATAGTCCTGGCAGTCTCGGCCCCTCGTCAGCATCATCACAGCTGGCCAAGAGTAAATCTCCTGCCAATCGACTGAAATTGAAAAAGTGCTCCTGCTCTATGCCGAGAGACTAGGGTGACCCAGCTTTGTCCCGGGTCCCGCAAGTGATAAGCAGTGTCCCGCATTTAAATTTTGTCTGCATCATTTTATTTCGTTGTCCTTTATATTACAATTGTTGATGAAAAAAAATGTTGATGAGAAAATACTGAAAATGTGCAGCGCAGCCTCCAGGGAGACCTGCCCGCACCACCCAAGCGCATCGCCCTGCTGTGCCGGACACTAGAGACTCACTATACTACATACTATAGAGAGCCTAAGTCCCTCCCCTTTCGGTCGGCCACCATGGGACCTAACTTCGGAAAAATATTGAATGGTAGTCAATGGCGAGAGACAACAAATATTTTGATCTGGTTTGAATTGTGCCCTGAATTACACATATGATGTTCGTCAAATTAAAAGATAGATTTTAAAGTAAAGAAAGTCGCAGTTTGATGTAAAAGCGTTGAGGTATAAGACTGTGAAAATACGTAATTACAAAGACTACAAACCCCAAAGGTGCACATTTTCTCTCAATGACTGAAGCTAACTTTACTGAGGCTGTCTGTCATTGTTTCTACAGTCTTACGTTATAATCGTAACGTTACGCCGTCCTACCTGAGTGTTTTGTACCAGACTGCACACACACGAGCAGCGGATCTCGTTTCTCTTCCCGGGAGATGTAGTTCACAGAGCGATTTACACATAAAACTAAACGTTACTCTTCTGTTGTATGACAAACTGCGACGTTTTTGACTTTGAGAATCATCTTTTAAATTGACAAACATCATATGTGTAATTGAGGGCACAGCTCAGACGGAATAAAAAGATAAGTTGTCTCTCGCCATTGACTACCATTCATATTTTTTCCGAAATAAGGTCCCATGAGCCGGAAGCGGAGGGGCGGGACTTAGGCTCTCTATAGTATAAAATACTTCATGTTCACAGCACTGTATGATATACTGACAGAACACACTTCATGTTCACTGCACTGTCGCTCAGTGAATGCGAGGCTCACTGTGAGAAGGTCAGGGGAAGATCAGCTCACTGCTCTTGGCAGGTCTCTCTCTCTCTCTCTCTCTCTCTCTCTCTCTCTCTCTCTCTCTCTCTCTCTCTCTCTGTCTCTCTCTGTCTCTCTCTCTCTAAGAAGAAAGGGTCTGTTCACTAGTGGCTGCAGTTCAGTCCAAACGCTGCGGGCCTCGATATACAGTTACACTGAACACTGTCGCACAGTTCCTCGTGTGTCCGTTCCACAGGTGGTGGCTGTCTAAAGCGTAGCAGTGTGTGTGTGTGTGTGTGTGTGAGAGAGGGTGTGTGTAATGCACATGTAAAAACACAATATAACAGTATTTGTCAGCGTTAGCCTAACTACTGAAACGTACATGATTTAATAAATTTTTACATTCCTCTAACAGCTCTTGATGGAGAAATGTGTTAAAGTAATAGCTCAGTGTAAGAGGCAGAGAACTCCTAAATGGGAAAAGAACAAGGATTTTTTTTTTTTTTTTTTTACATATTTTTATTATTTGAAACGTGCATGAACAAACAAACAAACATTACTGCCTTCTTTTTTGTGCCGTAAGATCAACCCGTGGGCATGTGCATTATTAAAAGTTTTCTGCAAAATGATTCTTTATTTGAATAGATTCAAATCAGGGAAGCGTACGGCAGTGAGATGACGGTCAGTTTTCAGAGTGGATTTGCATGTGACAGTAAGCAGAGCGTCGACTCGAAGCATGAGATAAAAGGCCATCTTTATCACTCTCTCCATTGTTGAAGGGTTAGTTGACACAAAGCTTTGCTTCCTTCACTGTTGCCTTGGCTTTTGCCTTAGTTGGGGACATTTAATATTCAACTGTATGATCGATCTGCCTTTACTCAGGTGGACGATGAAGCAGTTTTCTTCTAGAAACAAACTTATATTATTTTCATGTTATCTCTGTGAAGCTGCTTTGATAAAATCTGTATTGAAAAAAGCAGTATATAAATATAGGTGACTTGACGAAAACATTTACTATTGCTACATTAAAACTAGGGCTGTCAAACGATTAATCGCGATTAATCGCATTCAAAATAAAAGTTTGTGTTTACATAATATATGTGGGCGTAGTGTGTATAATTATTTTTTATATATAAATAGACATTCATGTATGTATATATTTAAGAAAAATGTGTTCTTAATATATCAAATATTTAGATTTATACATAATATTAATTATGTATAAATATATATAAAGTATATACTTTCAGATTTTTCTTAAATATATACATGCATGTGTGTTTTTATATATATACAAAATAATTATACACACTACGCCCACATATATTATGTAAACACAAACTTTTATTTTGAATGCGATTAATCGTTTGACAGCCCTAATTAAAACATTTACTAACCCTAACCCTAACATAAGAGAAGTTATGTAAGAGAAATAAGAGGAGTGTCTCAGTGTAGACTAACAATTTTGTAGAATATTTTCTTTTGCGTTCCACATGTTTGGACAGACATGATAGATGAGTGAACTATGCCTTTAAAATCCTATATGAATATGTTTGAAGTCAAACGTTTATTTCTCATTTTCGACTGCTGTGTCTTTATCAGCATTTAGTGCTTGTTATGGTGAAGTACTGATTTGACAACATAACATCATTTCCTGCAAATCCCTTGAGGATTCAACTTTATTCACATCACTTCTTCAATAAAACAGGCTTGAGAGAGAGAGAGTGTGTGTGTGTGTGTGTGTGTGAGAGAGAGGAGTTAGACCTGTGTTGGATCTGTGACGTCTCTCACACTCTCGGGTCCTCCTGCCGTTTCTGTTCTCTTTTCAGTTGTTTTTGTTCAATCTTTCCCCTTTTCATTCTTCTATCTTAAACACATGTTATTCCTTTTCTGATCACTATTCGTAGTATTCTTTCCTTCTTTGTATTGGCTTGCGTTCCGGCTGTGACAATAGTTTTTTTTTTTTGGTTGTTCCTTCCTTTTCCCTTGATCCTCTTCTTTTGCTCCATTTCGGCTCTCTCTCTTAAGTGTGTCAGAGATGTAGGTCACTCGTCTTTTTTCTCGTGAGCAGTCGACTCAATTTGGAGAACGATAAGAGGATATCAAATTTAAACAGCAAGCAGGTGCTCTGGGGCCGCAGACACACGAGCCGTCATCCTTAAAATACTGGCCCCCAGCGTCAGTGTTCCTCGAGAGAGAGAGATAGAGAGAGAGAGGGAGAGAGAGAGGGAGAGAGAGAGAGAGAGAGACTTTTTTTGACTTTTCAAAACCCTTTAATTTACAGTTAAAATATAAATTGACATTAATCAACAATTAAAAAAAAATTACATCTTTTCTAAACACCCATCACTTATCTTGCATAAAATTCCTTTTAAACACCAAACTTCCTCAAAAATTACCAATTTTCCAACAAGTTTGTAGTAGGCAAATTCAACCATTAAACGAGCAGAAATCAAACCTTTGCATGTTAAAACAATATTGATGGAGCCTTTTCCTTCAATCTTAGCTTTTCTTGTCTGCCATATACTTAGTTTCACTTGTCCATACAAATAATTCAATAAAACATCAACATTCCTTGATTTGTAACAATATTTAGGACCATATACAGTATAAAACCTTGTTTGCTAAAAATATGACCCAACATATCACACCACTCTTTTAACATCTGGAAAAGCGGCTCTAATCTGTTGCACTCTGAAAACAAATGAAAGATAGTTTCAGTCTCTGAACAAAAAGGGCAGGTGTCATTTTCACTGGAATTCAAGTGAGCTTTGTGCTTGAGAGAGAGAGAGAGAGAGAGAGAGAGAGAGAGAGAGAGAGAGAGAGAGAGCAGAAGCCATTAAATCTGGTACTCAAGTAGTAAACAAACAGAATGAGTCTGGAACGTCACAGGAAGAGTGAAAGCATCTGCAGAAATAACCTGTTCAGAGCCGATCCAACTTCCCCAAGACACTTGAAACAATCAATCCGCTAACGATGATATTTAGAGTTTAGCAAAATTGATTTCAAACATAATGCCACACTCTAAAAAATGCTGGGTTGTTTTAACCCAACTTTGGGTCAAATATGGACTAACCCAGCCGTTGGGTTAAATTTTTACATTACATTTTTAACCCAACATTTCGGGTTTGTCCATATTTGACCCAAAATTGGGTTAAAACAACCCAGCATTTTTTAGAGTGCATCAACAGTTTATGTTTATCAATAGACTTCCATTAACTAAATGAAACCAATAATTGGTTTTAAATGTCCAAAATCACATATAGACCCAGAGTCAGTTGAGTCTTTTCTTTGTGAAAAGTTGTGATTGTTTGTTTGTGTATGGTTTTGGATAACCCTTTAAATAAATACTGCATTTGAAGAGTTCAGATGCAAAAGCCTCTAAGTGCCATTTGAAATTTTCTTCTAAAATGATCATTTTTATCAAGATTGTATATTTAAGTTCAGTAATTTCACTTGAATGACAATTAATAGGTAATCTTCATTGCCATTTAAGTGAAATTACTGAACTTAAATATACAAGCTTGATAAAAATGATCATTTTAGAAGAAAATTTCAAATGGCACTTAGAGGCTTTTGCATCTGAACTCTTCATTTGGATCCTCAACCTTGGTGTCTCGGAGCAGTTTGTGTGTTTTGGGAGTGACTGGATTTGACGACGTCTGATGGTTTCTGACGGAGTGTTTTCTCAGAGACATGTTGAAGTAAACGAGATAGCCTTGATCAGAAGTGTATATTTCTCTCTGTTACGTTGGATTTACCCAAATGAAGACGATCTCTTCCTCTCTGAGTAGTCAGTATAATGTGTAACTGTGCTGAGAGTGAAAGATCTGGTTACATATTACACAAAGCCACATGTGCTTATATGCAAATGATGAAGGCAAGCTGTGCACAGTACCTTGATGTGAATTAGTCTCCTGCTTTCTGATGATGGAGCAGCTTTATAGACCTGCCGAGGCGGAAATATATCCAGAATGACTGAGTTATAAGAGCAAAACATCTCGTAACACACAGGAGAACAGCAGTTCGGGGCTTGTGGCAAAATTTTTGTGTGTTAATAATAGAATGAAGAAAGGACAGGAGGAATATGTGTGCAACAAACAAAACAAAAGTGCCCTTGGTAGCCAGATTTCGATTCTTATGAATAGATAATGGGCATCTGTAGAGGTAAGTGTATTTGAACTCCAGTGGCCCGCTGTGTAACTCAGCACAGGTGGAGATGATTGTTCACACACTCTCTCTGTCCTCGGTGGGACGACTGTCAGCTTCACACTGCGTTGGGGCTTTTTAACACACTTCAAAGCAGAACCTTGATGCTGAGACTGGAAATACTGCCCTTTGACTCGAATAATCCCCTCCCACTGCAAACACAGAAGCTGCATTGATTGAGACCCTTCGCTTTAAACCCAATTAATGCCAAGGAAGGGTTTTCATTGCAGGATGAGTAGGCATCTATAGACCCAGCTAACAGGAACGTTCCCACAAAGCTCTATATAAATATACTTGACTTGACTAAGAACTTTTACTGACATTTAGGAGAACGCTCGATGGGAAGCTAAAATGTTTTTTGGATACGGTCTTAAAAACTTTCTCAAAATGTTAGCACAAAACCATTCTTCATACATCATTGATGGACGGTTGTTTCTGAATGTTTACCGTAGGCGCTGAGGACTTTGAACTTCCCCTTCTGTAACAGCTCTGCGTCTGATTCTGATTCTGATCTCAACTCATTATTTCTCGGTCCATCAAACTCCCGGAGTCAAGCCTTCCTCGCTCAGCTCTCTCCTCAGCCTGAAGCTTCACTAAACATGTCTAAACTCTGAATGAAACAGCTCATACACGCAGAACACCAGTCTGTGGTGTTTTCTCTTTCTGCGGTGTTGTTTGCCACGTCTCGTAAGGTTTGACTTGTGTGCTGTCTAGTTGTTTGTGTTGTTTTCAGCTTAGCTCTTTATGATTCCATGTGCTTCCAGAGACCCTTACACCGTTCAGTGTTGGATTATAGTGAGATGTGAACGTTAAAGGAAAGTCTAATCTGATTTGAGTCTCGATGTTCTCTGCGTGTCAGTGTGTGTGTGTTTCCTCCAGTTTCCACAGGTCAGAGACTGGGAAAGGATGATTCCCGGGGGAATGTGTGTTTTTGCATAACCAAAAAAAAAAACGTTCTTAAAACAGTTAGAAAACTGGACGTTCAGAAATAATGTTTTGATAACATGTTCAAAATGACAGAATGAATAGAATGTTCATCCATAAACCCAAACCAAAATACAAGTTCTTAACCCTTCTATTATCTTCATTTGTGTCTACACTCATTATCTTTGGGGTCTCCAGGGACCCCAGACAATAACATTTAATTTTGAAGCAGTATAATATTTTTTTTACAAATGTAATTTTACTCTATTTATTAATGTTTTTACTCAACATTTGTGCAGTTTTTGGAGGATTTTTGAAATCTTTTAAATTTCTATAAATTAATAAATAAATATTTATTTAAATAGGCTTTTTACAAAAAAACGGCATTGTATGTAAAATTCACTTTATGAAAGACCCAGATTTCTAATTATCATTCATGGAGATAACATGGATCATTTAAAATGGTTTAATGAAAGATTTTTGACAATTTTTTGGAAAATGCACTTTTAAAATAAAAAAATATCACTTTAACCACTAGATTGGCCATAGACCTCCACTATAAGCCATTTGCTATTTGACTAACCAAACTATATTTATTTCACAAGTTTTTCCAGTTGGATTCATATCTAAATATTTTAAAATCACAATTATAACAAAAAAAAACAACTTTTTATCAAAGTTAAGTATTTTTTTGTCCTGACAAAAGTTTTTCAATAATGTTACATTATGATTAGAATCAAACCTGAACAAGATGTTACAAAGAGAAATGTTGGAGTCTTTAGATTTGATCATTTATTTCAATTATCTGTTTTTAATATAATTCTATAATTTTAAATCAATGTTTCAGTTATGAACTGTAAAAGAAAAAAAAATTAACAGAAATGAACAGTTATATTACATGTTGAAAAAAAAACACATGCAATGAACTGAACAGCAATAACAAATGAGAAAATAAAGCAGTAAAACAAATAAAATCGTTGTAATAAATAAAAGATTTCCTAAAAAAAATGATTTTCAATTATTTTTTTTTTTGAACAATTAGGAACAAAAACTGGTGGTGCACTGGAGGTGTTGGTATTTGAAGTGTGTGTGTGTGTGTGTGTGTGTGTGTGTGTATGTGCATTGTGGATGTTTTTTGCATTGTTGGAAGTGTGCCACTTTATTTCTGTCTATGTGATCTGTGTTGTTTCTTCGTTGTTTCTGATTTTAATGATGAATTTTGTATATTCACTATGTGGGGTCTCCAGGGACCCCGAAGATAAAGAGTGTTGCCATTTTTTTCATGCTAACATAAAGACAGACATCATTCCAAAATATTTTTTTAGGTAGATCATGACAGTGTAAAGAATCGTAGAAAGTTTCATTCCATTTGGAAAAAGAGAACATTTTTTAAGAATTGACCAAAAGTCATTTGCGGGTCAAAAAGACCCCAAAGATAATAAGAGGGTTAATAGATTAAAAAGTTTAGCCGACTTGTTTACGTTGTTCATGTGACCAATTGTTGATCGTTGCAGTATTGGAAATATTTCATTTTAAACACTGAAAGGCGATCCAGTGGACATCACACTAATGTTTTGCTAGAGTTATATCAGTGAAGAAGTCTCTAACCCCAGTCAGTTATTCACCTAATCAGCCGGATCAGGAGAGCAGATCTGAAGCGCTGATTTGAGCTTCTCCAAAACCATGAAGAGAAATGATGTCATGGTCAGGTTTGATGATCTCCGAGGACAGGACTGCTGGTGTGTAGCACTCGCACTCCTTCATCAAACACACACTTTATTTAAACGCGTCTCACTCTTCTAAACAGAGACACAAGCACTTATTGTTTTAGAGACTAATTTAATCATGTTTAGAGAGGGTTAGGGTTGCGTTCCTTGTGTGTGGCCTAGTAAACAGTGAATGAATGCAGCATTTATATGTGCTTTCAGATGTACTACTGTACTGCGATCTCATCAGAGGATCTCTCCTCAGCGTCGGGTCTCATTAGGATGCTGTGTCTGATGTGTGTTTCCCAGCCGCTCTTATTCTCAGACTGTTCGTATGTAAATGAGCTGCGTTATGATTGGCTGACCAGCAGTGTTTCTCACAGATGCTTGACCTCTGACCTTTACACAGTCACTACTGAAGCTTTGAGACTCGCAACGTCAAAGTCTTTTATTTGAAAAGAGCAAGAAGCGTGCTGTTTTCCATCATATGTCACCATCATATATTTATTTTGTTTTATTGCTTGATGGTCTTTTCGAGTTGTGTTCGCTTGCTGTTCTCGTAATCCTCATAAATCTCGTCTGTGATTGCAGGAGACCGAGCTGTTGGAAGTCTCCGTCATCAAGGATACGAGAAATGGGAGATTTGCCAGGATGCCAAAGGTAATAAATGTGTGAGTGCCTCTATCATGCGGAGCGGAGCCGACTGAGTGTTTGTGCAAGATGAAAATGAACAGACATTATTGTCTCCACTTTTCTGGCACAAACACGTATGATTATAAATGTAGATCTGTCCGGAGAGGAACGTGCTGACGAGAAGCAAAGCTGCTCTGTGCCGGATGTGCCAGGAAGATTCACGTGTCCCACAAATAGCTGGAGAAAGCTGGAGCTCATAGATGAGAGAGAGAGAGAGAACGCTGTCGTTTACTATCTAATGGCTTTCAGATGGTTTTCCAGAGATGTTGTCTTAGCCGTCATGGATGTTTCCAGCATTCACTAGTGCTGATGTGGGAATATGTCTTGAAGAGTCTGAGACGTCGATGTTAAAGAGCGTTGACTCGGACGATGGCACAGCACACAGTTTCCCATGTCATAATCGTGACCTTACAGGAGGGTCAAACACTGATGGAGAGAGGAGAACTTGCAAAAACCTTTATTTTAAAAATAAATTATATTAACCTTTAAATGAATATAGATGAAAATGCACATTTCGAGCTTAAACGGTTGTAATTCAAGAATGTTTTGGAATATAGACATATGATTGGTCTCGTTTTAAAGAGGACATTTGGCAGATTTTTGTAGAAGTGAAATAAATTAAGAAAGTGAAACAGAAAAAAAGTTATAGAAGTTTAAGTTTATGGAAATGTACAATGTAAAAATATTAATTATTCATATTTTACATAAAATATATATTTTCAAAACCTAGGCTACTCTAAAACGGCAAAAAAAATCAAAGCCAAAAATCTGAACAAGTTGTGTTTCAAATTTTAGGTTGATATCTCAAAAAAATAGCTTTCAGTAAGATTTTGTTTGGGCGCAGTACCAGACTCCACAATCAGACTCCATTACTGCCCATATAAGGACGCCTGCATTTCCATTCGTGTTTTGAGTGATATGAACCATTATTTCCACAATTTTCATACAATGTCTGAAGTAGAGATCCTATTCAGAAGTAGTATGGGAAGTTTGGCAGATTTTGATATGAATTCAACCTCTAAGAAACACACCCAAAGAACACGCATGTAAGTCATAGCTAGCTGCCACGTCACAAATGGTGAATTTATTATTTTTTTCTTGATATTTAAAACTTTTCAGACCTTTTTTTTCTCCAAAATAATAAAATGGATTCTATCTTTTGAACTTTTGGCATGAAAACAAACTGAGGTATCTACCATTTTTTCATGATTTTTCATGTTCACTGCTATTTTAAAATAAAGGTCTGAACACGCCTTATGAGTATGAAAATATTCTTGTTGCATATTGATAAATTATGGCTCCTCTGTAATATATTTTGAAAATCCGAAAAAATATGGAAACTAGAGATTGTAAGCTTTCAAATGATATATAGTTTGTCAATATTATTTAAGGTATTTACTAAGATATTATTGTTTTAAAAATATAGTGGCAAACGTCCCACCTGTGGGACGGTGACAGTTTAAAAACACATTTTTCCCTTTCTTTCCTTCAATTTGTAGAAAAAAATGAAAACACAAATTCTGTGAATTTATATGGAAACAAGCTTTCCGTCTTCACTCTCCTCTTGTTACGTTGCAACATTCCCGCCGCCGGAAACACAGTCGCACAAAACCTTTCTTTAGTGAACTCTGCGTATACACAAACAATGAAATCAGTGCTCAAGTTCATGTGTACGTGTATCAAAGCCCCGCTGATATTCGACACAAGCTTCACATCGTCCAGAATGAAGCCCGTAGAACAGAAGTGGAATTATTTACTACAGAATATTTCATTGATTGAGACGGAGAGGTTGACCAGTGAAGCTGTCATGGGGATAAACTGAATGAAGACTGAATAGCCAGAACTGATGTGAACATCTCATTCTCTCCGCCGGTCAATCAGTTTAATTGCACTTAATGTGTTTCCGAGTCCCGCTCTGTGTCATCTGGGTTCTCACAGTCAGACGACCTGCCTCTCCAAAGCCTTTATCTGCCCACATTCCTCCGCATACAGTGGGACCTTGTCCTGGTTTGTTCGCTGGATTCCCTAAAGCCCTGTTCGGATTACGCTCGCCCCTGATGGTGAAACCCTAGACGGAGGATGTCGGGGTGATTGCGGCGCCACACCTGGGCTTCTGTGCGACGTCGTTTATGGATTTAAAGAGTACCTATTATGGCATTTAAAACGTTCCTAATATTGTTCTGGGAGTCCCCAACAACAGTTTTACAAGCATCCAATGACAAAACACACTTTTGTTGTCTTATAATATGCATTTATTTTTACCTGATTTGCTCACCGACTCCCATATGAATCGTTAAGCGAGTCCTTTTTCCAAAACCCGCCTTTGCGTGACGCTAATCTGCGGTGATTGGTCAGATGACCTAGTCAGTTGTGATTGGTATTCTCTGTGCAGAAAAACTGAACTCTATTACCTTAAATGGGTTCTCAACTCCAGTCCTCGACCCACTGCTCTGCATATTGTGTATGTCTCCCTCATTTAACACACCTCAGATCCTCAGCTCGTTAGGATAGAGCCGGCTCGCCAATCCATACTTTATAGCGTTTAGGTTTGTGAAGCAATCATCTTCAAAATGACGCGAACACAGAACAAGGTTTGGGCTATACTTGTGTGGTATAGCAGTACTTGTATATATGAACTGCAGCCACTTAGTCTTCAAATACTCCTCACTTGGCAGGTTAAAAAAGTTCGCTTTTGCGTCGCACTTCAAAACACAGCGTCTCGTCGACATGATTGTTTTCCGAAGCCCAGATCTCGAAAAACGACAGAGTCCAAAAAGGTGCGGTGGGTCCAAACCTCCATGCTCTCAGACCTCCCTGGCCAGCCCAGGCAGGGTGGCCCGTCCTGGGCCAGTTTCAGATTTGCCCGCCACCCCTGGAGCTCCGGTTTTCCCTGGCGTCTCCGAGCGCAATAAGTGGGCGTTTCTTATTCAAATAACTCAAGTTGACGTCAACCAGACAAAGGAAAAGCATCGTTCTTCCAACGATTCATATCAGCGACTCAGAGTCGACTCTTGTTTTTGAGAGACAATAACTTTGTATACGATGAACTTTGATGTTTAAAACTTTGCAGGATGTTTTCGTTCACTTAGATCTATGTTAAACACTACATGAAGGGCAATTTTCAAAAACCCATAATAGGTACCCTTTAATGTAGTTTCTCCAGTAATAGGCTCAGTTCTCACTGACACTCATAGGAAAGGCTTTTGGGACGGGGATGTGTGCCCTGACATTAGCTGACATGTGTGCATGTCTTACAAACCCTATAAAGCGTCGAGCGTGAACACTCAGATTCTCCTGTGTGCGCATCACGGTTGTGTGGAACGTCTACAAACCATTTTGAAAGTTCAGAAACATGAATGTGTATATTTGCAGAGGAATGGACTTAAGTTCACGAAGTGTGAAGATGAAGATGAGAATGAAGATGATGATGAAGTGTGAGGATGAAGATGAGAATGAAGATGATGATGAAGTGTGAAGATGAAGATTCTCCATTACTGAAGCCAGCGTTGGAGAAGCTGAAGTTGTCAGGAGGTCCTCCACACTGCGCCGTATGGCAACAACAACTAAACCCACAATCTTTCCACAGTTCTTTTCCATGTTGGCTTTTAAGACAAATTTCCCTGTTTTAAAATTTAGCATTAAAAGAAGACAAAAGGATAAGAATGGCAGACCATTTAAGCCAACGTTGGCACTTTTTAATATCATTTTACTTTTTTGTTTTCCTTCTTAAAAATAATAACAAATAAGATCGTTTCAAATAATAGGGCAGTAACCAGTCTACATATTAATCTGGATCTGTCAGGTTCCTTAATGGCCATTCATGAAACGTCTTCTGCTAAACGACAGGGGTTTGTGTTTCCGCTGAGGTTATTTGTGTGATATTTCTTGAATAAATCAATATACGTGTAAATTTAGGATAAAAAAAAAACTGTTTCGTGTTACTTCTCAATACAGACCTTGTGTTTAGCCTCGTCTGCTCTTTAAAAGCAGTTAGTGCCGACTGAATGATGGAACAGTGCAGTAATGTCATGCTAATGCAACCATAGCTACCATGCTAATCTGTATCCAGTGCCTCGTCGCTCGTCGTTAGACAGCTTTACTGCAGTTCCAGCTTTTCCCAGCCTTTCCTTCTGGGTCTCTTTCTGACACAAAGCACATGGGCAGCACACCAACATCCAGCTCTTCGTCTCCACATGCGGCGAGCGTTTCCTCGGGTTGCTAGCGGTGATCCTGTGTCGGTGTTTGGCAGGTCGCTGTTGTCTCTCTGCAGGAGAACAGAGCCTGGTTTGTTGCTGTCCGATGAAGCTGCACAAATGCAGTGAGACTGTTGCTTTCTGGTCTTACACAACTTTATTGCGCATGAAAAATGTCCTGCTTTGTTGACACACACACACACACACACACACACACACACACACAGACGTGCTTGTAATAGAGGACAGTTACTATCCCTCGATGGTCAGATCTGATCGCCTGCTCTACTCTTTACATTCAAACACATGAGGCATATATATATGTCAGTGTGTGTGTGCTGTGTGTTTGGCTCTGCTGAAATCTTCCTCTGAACACTTGCAGCTGTTTAAAGGACAGGTTGGGTATTTTACACTTAAAGCCCTGTTTTAAGTTAGTTTCTGATGAAATCGAGCGGTTTAGATTCATTTGGACGCACGCTGCTGTCGTCCCGAGAGTTTTCAGTTTCTGTGACCCAAACCCACAACGGTGCGCTGGAACAATCCTTCATTAAACGCTTTAATATTAACGCTTTACAAAGATGTGAAATGTTCACTGATAAACTTTCACACTGCAAAAGATGCTTTCCAAGTAGTTTTCGTCCAAGTCAATCAATGGAGTTGGAGTTCTTACTTAGTAAACCTCTCCAGAACATCCGACTGTTGGTGTTAAGTTTGGCCAGCAATGGGGACTGAACACAAATATAGTTCTGGAAACGACAGAAAGCCAGAAACAAAGCATATATTTACTCTGATAACAAACCCTTGTGTGTCTTTATCTCGAACAGTAAACGTGACGGATGCTGCCGGAAAGGAGCGCCGTGTTGATAAATGCCCGTGTGTGTTTCCGAGTCTGGTTCCTGTGTTAGTTGGCTGATGATGATAAGTGTGTATAAACTGCAGTCCAGAATCATCCATAACTGTAGATCTGCAACACATCTCGCATTCTTGCGGAGACACACTCATCAGAAACCCCTCGTGTTATATCAGTCTGGAGTCAGTTCAGTAACCCGTCACCCTCATGAGAAGAGGAGAGCACGCGTTCCTGCTGAGTTTCAGACCGACAGGCCCGAGTGTTTGAGAGGAGAGTCCGTTCATACCTGTACATTTTACATATCTTTATTTTTTATATCACTGTACTGTTTCCGTATACAGGAAGCTTCTTCTGTCATCAAGCAGTCCCTCCAGAAAAACGTGATTATGCGATCGCTGAATTCAATGCAAAATCAGCCAAAGTCCTGAAAAGCGGGGGCCGCATTTTTTCAAATACGCCGCACTTTCGCCTAATAAATTGTGATTTCCGTGCAAAATATGCGGGGTTTGCATAATTTCATAATCCTCGCATTTTCGTTGCAAAAAAAGTCACATGTATCTCAGCAAAAAGTTGAAAAATGTTGCGTTTGCCTCACACAAGAGCAGCCGTTTCCGCCTGCAACAATCACAAAAAAAAATCCGTTTTTCTGGAAGGACTGAATACTATTATGGTAAATGTTATATCAGGGTGTCCGCGGGGTTTTAAAAAGTATTAAAAAGTGATAAATCAAAATTGTCAAATTTAAGGCCATTAAAAGTGTTAAATATAGTCTGAGAGGTATTATTTTTTAAAAATTAGGTATTATTTTTTTCAGACTATCAGGTGTCCTATTCTGTGTTTGCGTTAGTCCATTTAAATATGGGCTTTAGCTTATCTGGGCACAATCAAAGATCTTTCGATCTATGTTTGATGCTGACGCCATATTCAATGGTCGATCGACATCATCTGTGAACAAGTGATCACCCGGATTTAGACCTACAGTACCTATATTGTATTTATATAAAGCGTTCACAGGCAAATGTGCTTTATGTTTAGGTCTATATTGCTTTTATTTCCCCAGTGTTGAAATCAGGCAAAAATAAATGTCAGGCAACACGATTCCTGGCTGCATGTCAATATCCACGGATCACTGGATGTTTAGTGAGTTGTGAGGAACACTATATTGAATCCAACATTTAGTTTAAATTGATAAAATTATTCGTTTTAGTCGCATTTTCGCAGTTTCCCCTATTAAATCCTGTCACGCAGCAGATCTTTTGCCATTTTTACATGTTATAAATGTCAAAATCTGTGTAAATAATAGAAAGGTTGCTGCTGATTAACACTTAATTCAGTGTCGTGATGGTTTTAAAAAAATTCTGAAGGTAGTAAAAAAGGTATTAAAAAGTAGTAAATTTAACTTAAGGAATACTGTATATACCCTGTATATATAAATCGCAAATTTTTTCACAAATTTTTGGAAATTACCACCACAAAATCAGTCATTTTGATCGCAAAAATCATAAAAAAAAAAATCGTGAAATCCCGGAGGGACTGATCAAGACAAACTCCTTTTGTCTGCAAACATACTTGACGAAAGTGATTTCCTGATTCTGATAAAACAACATCGTGTGTGGCTCATCGGTCTGAGTTAGAGTGAGATCTACACCAGAACACGGGCCGACTGACCCGGTCCAGCGCTCATCTGACCGGATGAATCCCATTGGTCAGTGTTGTGTGTGTGATGTGTGTTCAGGACCCTAAGCTGCGGGAGCTGCTGGACGTGGGGACTCTGGAGGGGAAGATGGAGGACCGGACGCTCACGGTGGTCAGCGGTCAGGACATGGTCACCATCTCCTACTACAACTTCGTGGCCTTTCATGAGGAGGTTGCCAAGGTAACGCTGCCCTAACCCACACCATAACCGTGAGTGTGTGTGTGTGTGTGTGTCGTAATGCTGCTCCAACACTATAACCAGGATACATGTGTGATCACGTGTGTGTGTGTGTGTGCAGGAGTGGGCCGAACAGCTCTTCAGCCTCGCCTCAAACCTGCTGGCGCAGAACATGTGCAGAGAGTCCTGTCTGGAGAAGATGTGAGTGGAGTCTCCTCATCTGTTCAGCGCTTTAACGATGAAGACACAGCAGCGTTACAGTGATAACAGGAGATTACAGTAACAGCAGATCTAGAGTAAAGTTATCGTCCAGATAAAGTTAGTTTAGATTGATTCACTTCCGTTGTAAAGATCATTAGTGATTAACTCAGCGGCCGCTAACAGAACACAGAAACTGTAATGCGTTCCGGCTGTTCATCCACACACACACACACACACACACACACACACTCTGAAACAGGAGTTTTGAAAGTTTTTGAAAGAAAAAACAACAACACTATTATCGTGTATGCCTCAAAAACATGGATCTGTGAAAATGGTCACGTGTTTGGTCTATAGTCCTGTGATGGATAAGACATCTCTTCATTTACTGCTACACACTGATAACGGTCAGATAAGAGTAGGGCTGGAGTCAACCAAAGAAATCCTTAGTCGACCAAAGTCTTGTCCTGCGCAACGATTAGTCGACTAAAAAAAAAAAAAAAACGTGATGTTTTGATTAAACAATTGTCATTGAGCATTTATAAAACAACAACGAAAAAACATCACAAATAAATAAAACTATAATACTAATACAATTCTTTGAAAATTAAGTGATTTTTTAACTGCAGAAAGTGAGGAGCTCTGTCCTCGGTCTATAGTAACAGTCACAATCGCACACATCACCACACCACACGCTGCAAAATATAGAACTGCTATCCTATCTGCCACATAATGAAAAATCCCAACAAAAGCTCTCGTTTATACAGGCTTTATATTCTTCTTTACTTTCAGAGCTACGGGTTAACTTTCGTCCTGACGATCAAGGCGTTTTAAAACACACAAAAAACCCAAATAGCCGAAAAAACAATCCTAATAATAGGCTGTAGGACCGCGTATAGGTTTATTTTCCTTTTGTTGCATTATTTAGGCTATTTTCAAATGCGTCAAGTGTACAAATAAAAACCGAAACATATGAAGAAAACACAATCTATTGAGTTATAGCCGTTAAAGGGCTGCTCACGTCTTTTGCGCGCTCAAGTTCGATTTCAAATGTAGGCGAGCGCTGTGTGCGCTCATAATGGAGTAACGCGGTCGCCTCGTCTTTGTTTTAAAATGCAGCCAGACGAAAGATTTAGATTTCCTGGACATTTTGTCGACTAAAGCCAAAGCAAGCAGCGTTCTGACTGAATGAATACAGCATCCCTTACCGAGAGCAGCCGGCCGTTCCCGAGTGTATTATGTGTGTGCGCTAAACTGTTACAAAAATAGCCTAAATTAAAGCATTTTAAAGTTGGGGACAAAACATAGGCTAATTAGATTTAGAATACAGTAATAAATAACTGCTTATAAAGGAATAAATATCAAGGAGTAAATCACTGAAAAAATCTGTCTATTGGTAAAAAAAAAAGGTTGGCCAGCAGAAACAGCGAGGGTTAGAGGTCAGGATCTGCTAATGTTCACACACACATCATCGTCCGTCATCAGTGCTGGTGAGGAGTAGCCGCCTCTGCACGGTCACATGATCCCAGGATGCCGTTCTCTCGCCGTAAATCAGGCGCCTGTGACTCCGGCCTCGGCACTGATGCGGAACGAGTCCGGCTAATCATTGGCCGAGAGATGCTGACGGGTCCTGAAAGCGTGACCTTTATCTGGACACCATACTTGTGCTTTTGACACGCTTCGGTAGCAACACAATGCATTCTGGGATGGGAGTGGAACAGTGTTGGAAATACACACACACACACACACACTGAGATGCAGAGACAGCATGACAGTGACCCGCTGCGTTCGCTCTGTCCTCCACAGATACACCAGACTGACGCTCCAGACGGCGGCCGACGGAGGGATCTCTGTCAAAAAGTAGGTTTGCCGTTTCTGTGAACACACACGTTACACAGATTATCAGATGCTGTTCAGTGTGTGTGTGTGTGTGTGTGTTCCAGCATCACCCGCATGATCCCTGCTGACAAACGGCGAGTGGAGAACGCTCTGGAGATCTGCGGCCTACCGACACAACGCGTGAGAACACACTCCCTTCTGCTCACTCACACACACACACACACACACTCATGCCGTCGTCAGTGGTGTGTGTTTGTGTGGGTCAGTTGTGTTTGCTGATCTCTCTCTCTCCAGACTCTTTCCTCCTGTCGATCATCCTCTTTTCTCCGTGTGTTTTTCCGTGTTATTTCCGTCGTCTGATCCCGCTGTGGTTCCCAGCTAACAGCTCCTGTCTCCTGCAGAGCGAGTCCATTCCTCCGGACAGATTCACGGTGGACGTGTTCCGGCAGCTGCTGAACAACATCTGTCCACGCAACGACATCGACACCATCTTCTCAGAGATGTACGTCCTCCGCTCGAGTCGTCCTCATCCCCACACTCTTACAATATTAGAGACACAGCACTTGTTCAAATCTAAAACCACTGAACTAACCAAA
Source organism: Cyprinella venusta (assembly GCA_038021265.1). Lineage (NCBI taxonomy): Eukaryota > Metazoa > Chordata > Actinopteri > Cypriniformes > Leuciscidae > Cyprinella > Cyprinella venusta. The sequence goes on along the minus strand of CM075876.1, from coordinate 33,511,589 downwards.
TCCATCAGTTCACACACACTGATACGTGCGTGTGTGTGTGTGTGTGTGTGTGATGCGCAGCGGTGCTAAGATCCGGCCGTACCTCACCGTGGACCAGATGACAGATTTCCTCAACAACAAGCAGAGAGACCCGCGCCTGAACGAGATCCTGTACCCGCCACTCAAAGCCGAGCAAGTGCAGGGATTGGTGGAGAAGTACGAGCCGGACGCCATGTTTTCACAGAGAGGTTTGTGCTTCGATTCCTGAAAGTAAAGATTTAAAATGCTGATGAGTTGAATAAAATCTATTTCTAAAAAATATTTAAATAATATTTATTCTAAAATCTATTTCTAAAATCTAAAATCTATTTCAACATCTATTACAACTAAACACCATGAGCTCATTTACATATGACCCGCCCACATCTATTTAGTGTGAACTACACCAACTGAGCTCATAAACGAGAGACAAAGAGTCTGTTAAAGGGTACCTATTATGGGTTTTTGAAAATTGCCCTTCATGTAGTGTTTAACATAGATCTAAGTGAACGAAAACATCCTGCAAAGTTTTAAACATGAAAGTTCATCGTATACAAAGTTATTGTCTCTCAAAAGTAAGAGTCGACTCTGAGTCGCTGATATGAATCGTTGGAAGAACGATGCTTTTCCTTTGTCTGGTTGACGTCAACTTGAGTTATTTGAATAAGAAACGCCCACTTATTGCGCTCGGAGACGCCAGGGAAAACCGGAGCTCCAGGGGTGGCGGGCAAATCTGAAACTGGCCCAGGACGGGCCACCCTGCCTGGGCTGGCCAGGGAGGTCTGAGAGCATGGAGGTTTGGACCCACCGCACCTTTTTGGACTGTCGTTTTTCGAGATCTGGGCTTCGGAAAACAATCATGTCGACGAGACGCTGTGTTTTGAAGTGCGACGCAAAAGCGAACTTTTTTAACCTGCCAAGTGAGGAGTATTTGAAGACTAAGAGGCTGCAGTTCATATATACAAGTACTGCTATACCACACAAGTATAGCCCAAACCTTGTTCTGTGTTCGCCTCATTTTGAAGATGATTGCTTCACAAACCTAAACGCTATAAAGTATGGATTGGCGAGCCGGCTCTATCCTAACGAGCTGAGGATCTGAGGTGTGTTTAATGAGGGAGACATACACAATATGCAGAGCAGTGGGTCGAGGACTGGAGTTGAGAACCCATTTAAGGTGATCAGAGTTCAGTTTTTCTGCACAGAGAATACCAATCACAACTGACTAGGTCATCTGACCAATCACCGCAGATTAGCGTCACGCAAAGGCGGGTTTTGGAAAAGGACTCGCTAAACGATTCATATGGGAGTCGGTGGGCAAATCAGGTAAAAATAAATGCATATTATAAGACAACAAAAGTGTTTTTTGTCATTGCATGCTTGTAAAATTGTTGTTCGGGACTCCCAGAACAATATTAGGAACATTTTAAATGCCATAATAGGTACTCTTTAAACTGGGCAGAAGATGAGGAAATCTAAAGCGTGTCGCTGAGATGTAGATGTGTACGGCACCAGTCATGAACTGGAGAGCAGTGGGTTAGGTACCCAGTGTGACTGTAGTCTCCTCCAGCTCTGAGCTTTAATGAAGTCTTTCTTTCCCTCACGAGCTGGAGAGGTGGACGCTCCGCTGAGATGAAAGTCACCCTTTGCTGCCTCATTAGAGGAAACCCGTTCAGATGTCAGAGGAAGAACTGTGTTAATTAGGCTGTGGGAGTCCGCGGAGGGCATGGCGGGATTAATTAACGTAAAGTGGCCAGAGGGACGGCGGGACGTTGCGCGCGCTAGCCTCCACCTGAGAGAGCCTGAGCCGAGCCGTCACTTCTGCTGAACTCGTGCGTTGTTGGCATTTTAACGAGGAATCGCTCACAGCATGCGGGGTTGCGTTCAGGGCTGCAGCGCTCCTCGAAATCAGATTACACAGATCCGAGTGTCTGGCGTCTGTTCCCGGAGGGGCTCCAAACACACCTCGAGTGTTCCTGGAGATCTCAGGAACGGGGCTCTGACTCAAGTTTGAGACCTTACACAGGATGGTTGATACGGTTGTTTTGTGGTGCAGGGCAGATCTCGGTGGAGGGATTCGCCAGATATCTGAGTGGAGAAGAGAACAGTATCATCCCTCCAGAGAAGCTGGACAAGAGTGAAGACATGACGCTGCCGCTCTCACACTACTTCATCAACTCCTCACACAACACCTACCTCACAGGTCAGCCAATCAGACGACTCGCACGACACCTACCTCACAGGTCAGCCAATCAGACGACTCGCACGACACCTACCTCACAGGTCAGCCAATCAGACGACTCGCACGACACCTACCTCACAGGTCAGCCAATCAGACGACTCGCACGACACCTACCTCACAGGTCAGCCAATCAGACGACTCGCACGACACCTACCTCACAGGTCAGCCAATCAGACGACTCGCACGACACCTACCTCACAGGTCAGCCAATCAGACGACTCGCACGAACAGGGCCGTAGCCAGCTATGAGGTCAGCGAGGTCCGGACCTCGGTCATTTTTTTACATTCAAAAATAAAATGTCATGCTCTCTGAATGATTAATTAGCCGTGTTTAAACCTCATATGAGTGTTCGCAATTCGTTGCTGTGAGAAGCCAGCGCAGTGAACGGGGCTCGAGAGCGCGTTGTGAATGAGGGCGTGTTGCCAGATCCACCTAATGGACAGATACAGTAATATCCTGGACCTGTTTCTCTGATTTAATGTGACACTTTAGGAAGTTATTAAAGTGGAAAGTTGCATGTTAGGGTTCCAAAACACAAGCTTTGAACTAATTTCCTATTATTATTATTATAATTATTTTGTTTTTGCTTGTTTTAGTAGCAATATCTGGCAACATCACTGTCAGCGTTAAAAAAATAAAAAAATAAATAAAAAAAAGCTTATAGACAAAGTGCTAATGCATAAAGCTACCATATTCGGTAAGACAAACACAATGATCATCGTGATGTAGGCTAACACTATCAAAAACAATAGCATAATACAGATCTGTATGTTACAGAATGAAATTAGCCAAATAACCTTATTGGTCAGCTGAAAGACCGCTCATGCTGTTTCACAGAGTCATCATAAATAGGTTTATGTGTTATTGTGTTATTTTAGTGTTTCACTACAGTAATTAAAGCAGTGTTTCTCAACTAGCAATCTATTCAGCCAGTATATTTTTGATCTGTGTGAATTACAGAAATATAAGACTGCAAGACCTACTTTTATTCTTTATTTCTTTGCACGAAACCCTCCAGAAAGTGCCATTTATTTTTCAAAAAAAAATCCCGGGGGTATGCATATATATATATATATATATATATATATATATATATATATATATATATGGCAAATTCCTTCGCTGCTTCATGTCCATGTGGGTCCAATAGCCTAACCATTATTATAGCACAATTCTTTACACAACACCCCGGACTTCACTAATTTTCAGACCCTGGTTACGGCCTTGCGCACGACTAACATGAAACTCAAAAAGTTCACATAAAACTCCATCAGGCGACCCAATGGAGAAGAAAAAACCCTCGGGAGAGCCCAGGCTCAGTCGGGGCCAGTTCTCCTCTGGCGTTGATGAACTAGAGGCCGGATTTACAGTAACTGTACGGTAATAGTGTATATGAATGTTTAAACTGAACCCGTGATAAACGCTGATGGCGTTCACATGCGCGTTAAGAACTGATTCTATAGTTATGTGTGTTTGAATATATGTGCGCAGGTTTGTAATTCCCCACAAAACCCTGTCTGAACAAACTACTTGTCTTGTCTGTAAATTTAATACATATTTTGTTTTATTTTATCACTTCGGGGGAGGGACGCGAAACGAAATTCCCGAAAATCTATAATGAGCGATTCTCCACCATTAATGGCTTTGTGTTGCTGATGTACATTAGTGTTGCAAGTTAAATACTATAATAACTTTTACAGTTTGCATACAGTGTTATGAGAGCAAATAAACGGACTGATCAGCTTTTAAAAGGAGGAGAAACACGTTTTGTCTTGCTTAGTCGGGGACATTTAATTTAATATTCAACAATATTATTGATCTCCTGCATTGACGGCGTTATATGAGGAGGACTGAGCTGAGCTGGACGATGACATCACGCTTTTCTCCAGAGTGGCTATATAAATATATAAATTAACTAAATTAGTAACTTTTCTTACATCAGAAATGAATCAGAAACTTACTTACTTAAAGAGGCTACATGCGATTTCCTGAAATTTAAACTTTTTTTGCATTTTTTTGCAGATGTTTGAGTCATAAATGGTAAAATAAAAAGGCTAGCGTTATGTTTATTTTGGGGAAAAAGCTGCATATAGCCTCTTTAATTTCCTTCTGGAAACAAACTTTATTGCATTATTTTTCTGTTATCTCCGTAAAGCTGCTGTGAAAAGCTCTATATAAGTAAAGGTGCCTTGACTCGTGTGTGTGTGTGTGTGTGTGTCAGCGGGTCAGCTGGCGGGGAACTCGTCCGTGGAGATGTATCGGCAGGTCCTGCTGTCCGGCTGCCGGTGTGTGGAGCTCGACTGCTGGAAGGGTCGGACCGACGAGGAGCCGCTCATCACGCACGGCTTCACCATGACCTCCGAGATCTCCTTCAAGGTACAGGAACAGACGACAGCAGCGTAGAGCACACAGCCAAAACACACTGCGCTAGGGTCAGGGTTAGGTACTGATTTAATGATGACTGACGTGTGAAACATTAAAACAAAACAGCAGCCGATATGACACTGTGTGTTTGTTTTGAGAACCGTAATGTAACGTGAGTAGTAGATCATTCTGACCCAGTCACTTGATCACCATTCAGAAGAGCATGGGCACCCCCGCTGTAGACCGTACACACGGTGCAAATCATCTCCACAATAACATTCAAATCCAACTTGTTGTCAATCACACACGCCAGATACTTTATCATTCATACCCAGATATGATTCCACAACATCGACCTCCTGCTGTTTGATAGTTGTGCTCTTCAGATCAGTTTGATTACGCCTCAAGTCAATCAACACGTCTTTAGTTTTTAACTCATTGATCTGCAAGAATTCATCGTTGCACCACTGTACAAAATCCTCAACCATATCCTCACACACAGGGCCACGGAGCCTTCGCCTGACAACAGATACCATATTCACTAGGGCTGGGTATTGAGACAAATTTCACAATTCGATTTCGATTCACAAGCTTGCAATTCGATTCGATTTCGATTACGATTTCGATTCAATATTGATTATTTTGGATATCAGTTCCAATAAATGGCCATTTTTCTGAAGGGAATCAAATCTCTGAACTAATGCTGTGAACTATGGGAGTCTAGTTGTAGCCTATAGGCTTCATTAGCCTAATATGAAGGTCATAATCAACTGTTTTGTAGCTATACAAACACTTAAATTACACTTTTATTTATTTTTATAATAAGAAGATTATATGAAATATAAACATTTAAATGGTGGCTGTCATAAAAACTTGCCAGATTTATTCAAATATGCATTAAATATTGAAGAACATTAAGATTATAATGCATATGTAATATGGTGTATATATTTATCAAAATGCTCCTCTCTAGAGTTATTTTTTCTAGCTGACTAACGAGTTTATGTGGGTTTTCTGAGGTAAATATGACGATACATTGATTACAAGCTGTTGAACTGACGTCTTTCCACGGTTGAAACGCTGATTGAGTGAATCTATGTGTCATGATCTGGATTTGGATAAGTTGTCCTCTATCTTTAACACACTTTCAGATGCTCATTCATGTTTATTTGGCGCTGTGACTGGTATTATTAAGCCGGAAGAGAGATCAGCGCTGCCGAAACGCTATTTATGATTCTGAATTTCTAAAGAAAATGGACGGAATTTGAAAATTGAGACTTTATTTCATATCAATAGTAACAAAGGACAAAGATTATTGCGATTTTTTGGATGTGTGCAGCCGCGATACAATGATCCATTCATTCAAATGAAACAGGATGACTAATCGATTCTTGAGATTTAAGAATCGATATCGGTTCGTAAAAAATGAGAATCGATTAATATCGAGAAATCAATGTTTATTACCCAGCCCTAATATTCACCATATTAACCGGTAACACTTTATTTCGATAGTCCACTTTAGACATTCAACTAACTATAAGTAACTTTGCCACTACATGTCAACTAATTATCATTAGAGTATTAGTAGACTGTCAGCTTAATATCTGCTAACACTTTATTTTGTTGGTCCCCAAAAAGTCATTCAACTGACTGTAAGTAACTTAGCAACTACAAGTAAACTTATTCTCCCAACCTGAACCCTAACACCTAACAGTCTACTACAGCCTACTAATACTCTAATGACACTTAGTTGAAAAGTTACTTAAAGTTAGTAGAATGTCTAAAGTGACTATCGAAATAATGTGTAACCTATTAACCATATTCACCATATTTACTATGTGCACATAGACTTTTTCAATCATGAAAGTGAGTTTTGAGCTAAATGAGCTTTTCTAGGCACCCGAAGCGCTTCACATGGAAGGGGGAATCTCATCATATATATAAATATATTAATTCTTCTAATCAATCCACTTCTCGTGGCCTTTCCTCGTTCACCGTACACACAAACGTTACCTTGTGGACAGCGAGGACTAAAATCCACCGTGTTGCCATGCGGTCAAATACTGTGTGCTTCTCAATCTCACACACACGTGCTCTTATTATATACAGCCACAGCGCCACCCAGTGGACTAAACTTTACCATACACCAAATGCCTCCTACAGTCTCCGTCATGTTTTAAAGGCACGTCTCCTGTTTGCAGGAGGTGATCGAGGCCATAGCGGAGAGTGCCTTCAAGACGTCGCCGTTCCCCGTCATCCTGTCCTTCGAGAACCACGTGGACTCGTAAGTGTGACGCTCGTCCTACTGTTACTGATCTCAGACCAGCAGAAGAGTGATGACGGCTTATAAACCTCACTGAATCGTTCTTTTGTAATTGTACAAATGCAGAATGTTTTCTGTTGAGGACAGAATTAAGAGTTTGTACCGTGTAAAATCATTATTCGTGTGTGTGTGTGTGTGTGTGTGTCAGTCCCAAACAGCAGGCGAAGATGGCAGAGTATTGTAGATCAATATTTGGGGATGCATTACTGACGGACCAACTGGAGAAATACCCTGTGAGTGATCTCTCTCTCTCACACACACACACTGTGATATCAGCCGTTGTCAGTGTGTGTGTGTGTGTGTGTCCAGTTGGAGGCAGGTGTCCCTCTGCCGAGTCCGGTGGACCTGATGGGGAAAATCCTCATCAAAAACAAGAAGAGTTCCCACAAAACTGACGGCAGCGGCAAGAAGAAACTGACGGAGCAAACGTCCAGCGCCTGCAGCGACACGTCCAGTGTGTGTGAGCCCTCGTCTCCCAGCGCAGGTCTGTGTGTGTGTGTGTGTGTAAACCTCTTACTTTAGTGCTGTTAGTCTTTCCCTCTGATGTTATTTTATCCTGGTTTGTTCATATTCAGCGAGGGAGATGTAGGATGTGTCTCTGGCTAAAACTGTATTCCCCCATATATATATATATATATATATATATATATATATATATATATGCATACCCCCGGGATTTTTTTTGAAAAATAAATGGCACTTTCTGGAGGGTTTCGTGCAAAGAAATAAAGAATAAAAGTAGGTCTTGCAGTCTTATATTTCTGTAATTCACACAGATCAAACACAAATATACTGGCTGAATAGATTGCTAGTTGAGAAACACTGCTTTAATTATTGTAGTGAAACACTAAAATAACACAATAACACATAAACCTATTTATGATGACTCTGTGAAACAGCATGAGCGGTCTTTCAGCTGACCAATAAGGTTATTTGGCTAATTTCATTCTTGCATGTTTCTCTCTAGTCATTTTTTAATCCAATTGTCCGGATGTTTGACACAACAGAGTTCTCTCTGTGACGTATGTGGGATTGACTAATCATGTGGCCTGATTAAACCCCGCCCCTTTTTTACAGTCCACTGCACTCGCGTTCTGATCCGTCTCCGTTTTTGAAGATAACACACACACTTTCTCAACAGAATCAGGTCAGCGCTTCGCAGTTCTCTTATTTTTGCGATAATCTAAGATTCTTCGGATTCATCGTAAACGTCTCCGAGTCCAGCGCCGCTCTCGCTCCTGTTTCTATATTCCTCAATGATCAGGTCCACCCAGTGTTGATTTTGGCACCCATTTTTGATTTAGTCTTAGTCTTCATCTTCAGACGAAAATGTTTATTGGTCTTATTTACATTTCAGTCATTTTGTCTTTCATAGTTTTAGTTGACGAAAAGTCATTGCAATTTTTGTCAACTTTTAGTCATTACTTTTAGTCAAACTGCAGTTACCGACATTAATTGTGGTAGCGATTTATATTTCGTGTTTTCTATTTAGAAAAAAAAATGTCATTTAATTTTTTCTCTCTAGGATAATTCAATTAAGCTTATGAGAAATTGAAACGGTTTGTTGACATTGCACTCTTTAGCAGTAACACGTGTGCAATTCTACAATGTAATTTGTAATTACAGTTAATTTACAATTAATTGTAATTTACAATCCTGCAATTTTCCTTATTTCAGTGGTTCCAATTTTTCTCCAGTCACACCTTTCCATTAAGCGACAATATTTGCCCTTTTAATCGATTTTTCCTGTTAATTTTTTCACCTTTATAAAATAAATAATGCTTTAAGTGAGTCACCGAGTCATTCATTTATTCACTAATGAAGTAAGTTGCTGTACATATGAACGGATCATTCAATCTCACGATTCGTTCAAATTCCACAAATGTAGAACATCGCTTATTCGTACCCTTTTGTTTGTTGAACTGATGTATAAAATCAATCAATTTCAATGTATAAAATAGATATTCAGAAAACAGTGTAGAGAGAGAGTGTGCGCATTGCAATGCGCGTGGTTGCCAGATACTATTGAAAAGACCGGCTAAAATCGTGTTTTTTGTAACAAAAAAAAAAGCTCTAACTGGGGATTTAAAGTTTTGAAATCTGGCAACCGTAAGCATGAACGCTCGTAAAAACAGTCAATGTGTTGTTGTCTCCTTTATTTGACAAAAAACAAGTGGTTTTAATTTTTTTAAACACATCAGTCCCGTCTTTTTTCGTCAACGATATTGCATGTGTTGATATAGTCACGTTGATCGTGTCGTCTCTCATCGTCTTGTCTTAGTCAGGGAAAAAAAGGTCGTCAACGAACATTTTTCGTCATAGTTTTTGTTAACGAAATTAACACTGGTTCCAGCGGCTGGTGAAGCTGAAACTCCAGTCGTGTGTGTGTGTGTGTGTGTGTGTGTTTAGGCTCGACACACACAGAGACAGAGGCGCATGCGGACGGGACAGAGAGAGGAGACAGGAGAGTCCCGGGGATCAAGTCCAGCGGCTCCGTATCGCACAACACAGGTCCGGCCCATCACAGGGGTAGGTGGAGTGGGGTAAATTGAGCCGCTCCTCACACTGAGTGCCGTTTGTCCCGCAGGTGAAGCGGACGCAGACAGCGACGTGGAGGACGAGAACGGCTACGGAAAGAAGTCCATTGATGAGGTCAGGGTCATTACTTGAGGAGACTCATATTCACTCATATCTCTACAAGCACATGATCAGCAGATGTGTGTGTGTGTGTGTGTGTGTGTGTGTGTCTGCAGGGGATGGCAGTAAATGAAGCGTTCGCCACAGAGGAGATGTCCAACTTAGTCAACTACGTTCAGCCTGTTAAATTCCACTCCTTCGAGGCGTGCAAAAGTAAGTCAGTCTGTTCTCACGCCACAAGATGTGTTTCACCGTCAGATCTGTGTGTGTGTGTGTGTCACGGTGCACTGTGTGTGTTTTCCACAGAAACTGATCGAAGCTACGAAATGTCGTCGTTTGTGGAAACTAAAGCGCTGGAGCTGCTCAAGGAATCCCCGGTGGAGTTCGTCGAGTATCTTTTGTTTGTACTGAACTTGTGCCGGTCGAAGTGTAATTAAATTTTTATATAGTTTATACAACGCAGATTGTTTCAAAGAAGCTTTGCAGTGAAAAACAGGAAAAAAAATCAATTATGAATCGTATAATTTCATCTATCTTCTATCATCAGCTCAGATCAATATTACTGACTAATGACACTGGGGTGATCATATACCGGGTCTCATACGTCCGTCAGGCTTATACGACACACCTGATGTATATAACACTTCATGACATATCATTAGTGGCTCTGATTTTGCTTTCTCAGATCACAAACTCATAAATTTCAGTTTTAGTTTTCCAATATCTACATGTCACCACTGATGAAAATGCTCATTTATTGTAAAATCAGTTGTGTGAGTCCAACTTCTGTCTCTGTTTCAGTGAGAGCTTCTCCCCGTCAGCATGTTTATTATCTGTGTAACTATAACAGGGTATCCGCGGGGTCTTGAAAAGTATTAAAAGGTGATAAATCAATTTTGGGAAAATTAAGACCCTTAAAAAGTATTAAAAAGTCTTATCACGGCTTTATAAAGTCTTAAATTTTCAAAGTATTTTTTCTAGGGATGTAATGATTCACTCGCAACCGGTTAAAAATCGATAAAAATGCGTGTTGATTCAAGTCGGTTGAAATGTTAAACGAATCGCGATAACGTACACGTGAACAGCAGGAGCGTTTACTGAATAGCCAAGTTACTGTGAAGTTGTGAACCTCGTTTTACAGGCAGTGAGTGCACACTGGCGCCGCGCGAACCTAGCGAGTGTTTTCACTTCATTCCTAAGGAATTTGAGCTTGTGTGAGCACTCATAGTAATGAACTGAAAAGGTTTTGTTTGCTCGGCTCGCGCCACGCAAGTGTGTACCATCTGTGCACGCGCTGTCAAACACATGTCGACAGCAAGCGTAGATGTTTACTTATTTAATTTCGGAGCTGTGGCGGCATTTTGACTCTTCATAGACTAATAATAATCACCACCGTGAGAAGCACATCACCTCCGTTTTCACGTACAAGTCATTAATACGACAAGTGTGAGAGCCACGGAGATCACAAGGTGCGTCAGTGTTTCCATGGCAACCATGTGTCGTATTTATTTGACTATCTCTTTCTCTCAATGTCGTGTACATGGACTTAATAATTTGTTGAGGGTCATGGCATATTTTGATAAATGTGTTCTGTTTTTTTAATTCTTTCTATTATGATGCAAATTATGACCAAATTAAAATCTTTCCTTTATTACAATGTGAAACTCCTGTCAATGTGGTACAAATTTTACAGCCATTTACTTAGTGTGCGAAGGTACCTAAGTGTCCAGCCTCTTGACTAGACCGACAGAAACAACCTTGAAGGGAATATTATTTTTCAGTGTAGTTTTATTATTTGACAAATATATTTCAAAATGAAAAAAAAGTGCAGCATTTTGTTTGAGAAATAATAAAAGAAACACTTTTTCATTTATAATAATTTGTCTTATATGTCATTTGTTAAAAAAAATCGTGAGAAAGTCGTATCGTGAAACCGATATCGTGAATCGTATCGCATCGTGAGTTGAGTGAATCGTTACATCCCTAATTTTTTCTGAATTAGCTGTCCAACAGTTTGAGTCCCAAAAACATCATAAAAGTGTGTGAATTTAATCATTTTTGTTAAAAAAAACCCGAACAGATACTTAAACTAGGCTATTGTGGATGTGTTCGTAAATTGCCTCTGAGAGCACCAGTATTACAACGCACCAAAATGTTTTAAGAGAAGGTTGGTGAACGCATAAACAGAATGGGGAAGTTTTTTTTAGTAAACTTTGCTTTGATTTACTATCCCAGCCGTTTTGATTTTTTGTATCAGATTGGTGTATAGTCTTTATCACAAACTAAAACTCTTAAGTTAAAAGTATCAGTGATGTAAATGGTTATAGCTTAAAGTGGCGGTGAGGTATTAAAAAATATTGAGAAGGTCTTGAAAAAGTCTTGAAAAGGTATTAAAATTAACTTCAAGATTCCTGCATATACCCTGTATAACGCTTTCCTCTAAGACTTGAGACGATATTGACGATCGGCTCTGTCTTAATCTGAGTTTT